>VXAA01001530.1:164091-244301 GCA_013399115.1 Anseranas semipalmata | reverse complement strand
GACTTCAAAATGTTTTATTTTTTTTTTTTTTTTAACAAAACTCTAAGATCCTACGGTTCTTCCGTAGTTTTAATGGGATATTTAGGGGAAAATGAGTCATATTATAGTTGTTGTGGTCTTGGAGAGAGTCCTGAAAGCTGTGCCCCTGTCCCTGTGCACCCTTCCTCCCTGCCACCGAGATTCAGAAGCTAAGAGGTGCATAAAAACAGAGACAAAGTCAGGACGCCACCTTCCTAACGAAAAGCAAAGCGCTACAAAAATGTAGCAAAAAATACTGTAACCCAATTGCAGCTGCATTTCAGAAAGGCATCTCTCATACCAATGTTTATGCAGGGCTCTTCAGGTAATTATGACATGTTTTATGAAGCAGGGTGTCATTAGTTACCTTACAAATGAACTGACACAGTATTTCCAAATAGAATTTCCATGTAGCTGCTCATCAAAAGAAGTGATTTTTCAGTGTAGTTTTAGTTAAATTCTAACTTATGTTTTTGGTAATGACCATGATAGGAGAGCCTTTCAAGAGTTGTTTAAAATAAGGAGTTAAAGGCTAACAATTTAATTGAGAAGTTTGAACACTGTGCCATCTCTCACAGTGAGTTATGTGGTACTGAGAGGTATTGAAAGGCTGTGTATTTGAGCTCTGTAAGATTTTTATTTTTTTCTGTCTGCAGTTTTGCATTTCTAGATGGTGGGTGTTGAATGGTGCCTCAGCTTTCTCTTTGTAGAGGGGAACTTAAAATTCTGTGTTAAGGTCCTGTGCATGGCCCTGCTGTCGCTGCTTTGAAACCCTGATGCCCAACTATCACTGCTATCCTGGAGAATGACTTTTAGCAATTGCACTGCAAGCTAGCAAGTAATATGACAGGAAAACTTGGACAACCAAATTAAACTAAGCAGAATATTTTATTTACACTATGTTAGCAAAACTTTCATTTGGGTCATCCTCATCCCTGCATGGTTTATTCTACACTAATGATGCATAAAAAGTTAGGTTTACTGTTTAGGTGAAGGTAGATATTGCAATGATTCCTCTTCCTCTTTCAGGTGCTTTTTGGAGAGTTCTTAAAAGTCAGTGCAACAGGCTTCCTTGGTAGCAGCTGGATCATGCAGCCACACTCTACTGAGCAAGCTCACTTCTGCAGCTCTCCTGGAAAGGTGAGAAGTTGACGCAGACTCCGATGTTACATACTGCATAGTGATTTTTGGATTTAAGTACTATTGGATTTCTGTTGTTTTTAATGGATTCCTGCTCGGACTCTACGTTATATGCTACCAGCACACTAACTTGATCACAGTATAAGTAAAGTCTGTGGAATACATACAGCTGTCTGATAGTTATTCTAATCCTTGCTACATTACAACTGTCAAATTACTTCCTAAAGTACCTTCTCCAGAGTTTTCACGACTTACCTGAATCAGAATTCTGTATTCTCAGTGCTCTACCTGAACTTTTCATCGTTACACAGAGCAAAGTACAGTAGAGAAGCTTAAAATAGTATTTACTCCATTAGAACTTTTATTTGACTGAAATTGTAGGTGTGGGAAGTATTTATTGGACTACAAGGCAAATGCTTCACTTTGAATAATGACTCATAATTAGTAAAAATGAGTTCTGGGTATAGTCAAAAACAAATCATGCAAAACAGAATTTTTTCCTTTCATCATTTCCTGCTCATTCAAGTAACAATAGAATGTACATCCTCAAAGTTGGAGCTTTGGTGTGGTAATTTGGGGCAGGGGGATGCCATATCTGAGATAGCAGGGAACTTGAAATGATAGAGAGCCTAGCTGAGGTAAATGGTATAGTTGAGGAAAACTTCCAGGAGTATATATAGTTGTGGGGCATCCCAAGACCAGAAATTAGCACCACAGGGTTTGCTTATGCCGAGGAGGGCACTGTAACTCCCTTCTCTTTGCACTTTGTTTCTTATCCCCGTGATCATGATGAGGCCAAGTTTGTTCTTTTTTTAGCTGAAAGGGTCCTACCGGACCAGTAACCATTTTCTGCTTTGGGAAAAAGAAATTGAAACACACAACCAAAATGCAGTCAAAATACTTGTGAATAATCTAAATATATTAATTCAAACACACAGATTATTGTTAACACAGGTTATCTTTCAGTTAAAGGATTTACTGAGAACAACAATTCTATACAAATTGCAGGTAATGTAATTCACACCCCAGGTCTCACATCTTTCTTACTCTCATTTTCTCTTTCCTACCCCCAGTCCTTAATATCATTTTTTGGGCACTGAAATGGAAGAACAAACATCAGTTTGCTTCCAAATTCACATAAAAATTCTTGAGAACTACTTTTGAAACTGGTAATAGCTCTGCCTACATTAAGCAAGTGTATTACAGTTCCAAATAGTTTTGAACAGAAGTAAAAGTAGAATGACTTTATCAAATCAAGTATGAAAAAGTTCTTTAAGGTCTTGCATAGGCAATCATCAGCCATTTGAGTACAGCTGAATAACTGGATTCATGGGTTCTGCTTTCTGCTAACAGCAGCTGTAGTGTGCTGTTGTCAGCAGCAACCATCCTGCTTACCCTGCAGACAGTGACTCCCATTTTCCTGCACAAGTAAAATGAATTCAGGGAAAGCCAGACAGAACAAATTTCTTCTCAATTTCAGTGGAATTCCTGCATTTATCTCAGCAGAAGAAGGAATGCAAGAAGACATCTTACGAAGGAAAGGAAGAAGATTACTAATTTTATTTTCTAAGGATACCTCAATGAGTTACTTGTTTTCAGTTTGTTGTACATGCAAATTCTTGTTGATGGGCTTAGTAAACATTTAATTAGACATACTGAAGGATCACTGATCGTTCTATGTAAGGGTTGCCCAGCTATGCTTCCAAAGGTTTTCTCTTATTACGTTAAAGAACAGCAGATGTCATGATTCATCCTCACTACCTCCATTTTCTCATCCTCAGTAAATTAAAACCATGTAGCGTCAACGCTTTCTTTGCCTTGCAAAGAAATAAACTGAAAAATTAAAATAGAAGAAGTTCTGTCTAATTGATATTGGAATAGAAAAGCAGAGTTTGTGCCAAATGGTGTAGCTAAAATAAATGACGCAGCCAGATACAATAAGTCTCATATAATTGAAAGGATATATAAAAGAATAAATTTAAAGTATTTAAGTATTCAAAAATGCAATAAACTGTGTAGTAAGTGCTTCTTAGAGACAGCCTTGATCTGCCCTTAAGTAGTCGCTGTCTAAATACATTTTTGAAATTATTTTTAGACCTTCCAGTTCACATCATATAGAGTACTGAAATTTGTTTTGAGATGTCCTGCATAACTTTTTCATGATTTTTCATTTGAAGGTAAATGATTTATCAGTGAGAGATACCATGGCACAGTACTCTCTGTATGTCATTGTAATGGTTTGTTTATCTCTGTTAAAAGGTAGATATCAAATGCACAGAAAAAATAGGCTGACCTGAGAAAGCAGTTCATTTTAGAATATCTAGAAATGTTTTTATGAGGGACCGTTAACAAACGAGCAAAAAAAATGCAAAATAGATGTGGGAGACTTCACAACTGTGCAAGGGGAGATGGCAGACAATAATGCTTAGAGGTGTTAATTAGACAGTCCACCCTTTTCTGGTAATCCTCAAAGCTTTGGGGAATCCGGGAAGATGATCAGGTTGACTTCACAGAAGGGGACTTCAGCTGTCATGTTACCAGAAATCAAATGGAGCACAGTGTGTTACCTCTAATTGTGCCATACTGTTGGAAAGCAGTCAGGTAAGGGGATTCAAGAAAAGAGAAAATGAAAGAAGCAGGGAAAGCGGTATATACTGAAGACTAAGGCACTGGGATAGGTATTGGAATTACTGCCTGCAGGTTCTGTCCTGTCATCTCTATGGAGAGAGATTTTTTAGTAATAGTATGATTTAATTGTATCCTTTTATACATTAGTACCCACAGTGGAAAATTAATTTTCCTGTTTAACTTCATGCCATGGCTTCTGACACCCTCATTGCAGAGCCTCCATGAAGAATGGAAAACTAAAGTTGGAAATATTTTTGATAGTTGAGAGAAGCCTATACCTTGTTCGTAATAAAGGAGCTGTCCTTTGTGTAAAGAAAAGAGAATTGATTACTCTAACTGTCCTGCTGGCAGTAGGGAGGGATAAGGCAACTCATAATGACCAAAATATATCTCCAGCTATTGGGAGGTAAAAGTTGATCAAGAGAATAAAGTTGGATTACTTTTCTATTCATAATGTTGCACTGATAAATAAATATTTTACTGGCAAGGTCCAAAAAAAGCAAATTTACCTAATATTCTGCTGCATGTTTAGTTGAACTTCTTTAGTGAAGTGACATCTCAATCTCTGAAAAGCAAGCAAACATGGCCCTGTAATTAAGTTTAGTAAAAAATATGTGCCAATTAAATGCCAAATCCTTAAAAATAAACATTTGATTCAATTCAGTTTCCTAAGTATGCAGTCAAAATAATGCTAATAAACCTTGACTTTCAATATAACTTAGATTTGCATGACAACAGAGTAGCAGTTGCCATCAAGACCTGAAGGCCTGTAGTGTACAAAGGCACTACTGTGGCCTTATTACATTGATTCTAAATCACTTATTGGACTGAAGGCAAATAACTATAGATTCAGACATGAAGACATCTAGAGCTTGACAGATAGTATTCTTATTTGGTATTTATGGTACATGAAGTTAGCTTGAGGCTACCTATAATTTACGGGGAGAATTTTTTTATGGCTATGGATGAGAATTATTTTTCTTTAGCAGGAAAGAAAAAAAGCAGTATTTATAATCTGAGATCATTTTGACCATGACAGGTTACTTTCTATTTCTATGCGACGATGGGGAGTGAAACACTTATCAGTGTTGTCACTGGGTGCACCCTAACAAAGCTTTTTTTTCAGGCACCACCAGAAACTTTGTTTTAATCACTTTTGTGCTGTTATTTACAGGTTGTTTTATGAAAAATCAGTATATTGTTGAAATGTTACAATAATATAAAGTACAGTCAAATCACCTACATAGAGCAAATTGTATTTAGAAAATGTGAGTTAAGAATAGCATCATTAAAGTAACTTTCTTGTACTTTTTTCTCTCTTAGTTATTCAAGAAAACAATATCACACTTAATTTAGTTAGCTATCCTCAAATATCCAGTGCTAAAAAATTTACCAAGTTCAGAGTCAAGTTTTGTTACCTCTTATGAGATCATACCTGGATGATATTTTTAGAGAATGAACTTTTTATTTTTTTTATTTTTTTAACTAGGTTGGTTTTTTACCTCATCAGCATTGGAAAGCAGTCTGAAATGTTTGTTTTTTTTTTTTCTTGTTCATTAGAAATCTAAGCAATCTCATTTTTAAGCCCAACTGATAACGCCTTGAGATCTCTGTAGATCTCAGTGGAAAAACAGGTAGAAGTGAAGGATTAAAATTAAAGAGCAACTGCAGGAAAACACATAAAAGCTTAATTTGAGGACACACAATTCATCATTGGGTTCCTTAGCAGAGTGTACAAAGGACAGTAAAGCAGGATTCAGATGCTTGTTTTCAGTTTCTGATCTGATGTTCTAATTATTGAAGATGACAAGGTCTTTTTGTTGTTGCTCAGCAAATCGTCCAATGAACAGTTATGGTTGGATCTGTTAGTTTTTAAGCGGTGTACTTATCCAGACTAGTAGATTATGCTTCAGATTTTGGAAAGAACGGATGTTCTTATTTATGTCCAATTGGCCAGGATAATTGTAGCATCCAAAGGAGCAACAGAAGAGGTAGGTAGCTTTTAGCCTTGTTCTGATAATCAGAAACAGCATGCATCTCATGCCCTTTTCCTGTGAACAGTTTTAATGAAGTGTAATAGATACTACAAACCTGGTTTCACTGGCTAAATAAAAGCGGCTTAAGTCAAAACCTTTGTACATACAAATTATTTGACTGAATTCTATGCATAAGTGAATATTTTTTTTAGGATCAGATGAATGATTAAGTTATTTGCATAAAAGAGGTAGGAATATTTCTTGGAGACAGGCAGAGAACAACTATAGGAATAAGTACTACCATGACTTTTTATCATTTTCAGGATTTTGACCTCCTATTCCGAACTGGATACACTCATCTGTTTTACTTCTTGTTCACTGTCCATCTTTGGAAATGCAGACAGGTTCCTTCATTATTGGATTTAAATAACAGTCCAGGGCTTCCTCTTTTAAAAAAAAAAAAAAATCAATACATGCCCTGTTGCTTATAGCTCAGTTTGGCAGTTAGGAAATCTAGGAATTTTTCTACTTCTGAATGATTGTTAGTTTAAGATGATTCTTTGAATTGCTTGTCCATTCTTGCATTTTGGGCTCACCGTTTAATCAGAATTGAAATTAGTATCAAATAATAGGTATAATATCATAACTTGATTTTTGGCAGTTCTTTCCACTTTACAGTATTGCCAAGTTTTGATGATTACAGCTATTTCAAGATAAAAGGTACCTTCTTCTTGGGGCTCAAATTTTAATTTTAATTATTTCCATTTGCTTTTAGTTTAGTTTGAGTTTGCCTTGAGGATAGAAGGGGTAAGCATGACTTCTGTTTAAAGCTTGAGAAAATAACACAAAGCTTGAGGAAAATTAACAGACAATAATTTGTCGTCAAATCTATTAATTTCTCCATGCATTTGGCTTTAAAGTTCTCCAAATCATACTTAATATTTATTTTTCTGGTTAATCCAGTAGTGGGGGAACTTGCATGTGCCTACAGATCAACACTTAAGGTGTATACTTTAGTAACTTGGAATGTAGGTGAGAAGTGAGAACATGGAAAATTCAGTTCTAAAAGAAGTAATTTTATTTATTTATTTTGAATGAGTGTATTAACAGGACAGATATTTTAAGGTAGGAGCTCCTTGGCTTTTTAAGCCTGCTGAGAAATTGTTCTAAATTCTTCAAGCGTTATGGATTTGTGAGTTAGGTTGTTACTTTCAATATTTTGGAAAAGTTTATTTTTATATATGTTAAAATAGGCATCAAGGAACACGCTTCACTGCCAGCCATCAGTAAAAAGGTTCTTGTTTTGGAATACATTACAAGCTTCTGTCTGTGAGATGTTTAAAATACTCTTCTGGGTAATCACGTAAATGATGGGTGTTCATTCTGAGATGATTTTTCTTAAGTGGTTCAGCAAAATCTCCATTAAAACCTTCATGGAAGGTTACTCAGTTCCAAGAAGTTAGTGAGAAAGCATGATTTAATTAAAAAACTGTTGTATTTTTTTCTAAAGCCTGCCCAGATCTTTTACTTAAGTTGACATCATAGAGAGAAAATATTTGAAATGAATCAAAGTTCGATATAATTAACATCCTGTAACATGAATAACCAGATGGGAAGCTCTTCAAAGTTATACTGGGTGAATGAGCAACTTCGTAATGGCCTTTCCATGGTGTGGATATCTGAGAACAATATGAAAGACACTTGGCCTCCAAAAGACTTCTGCCTAGAGAAATGAAAAATACTAAGATGTAGTTTGTGACTTGTCATCAAATCCATTCCAAACAAGTGTCCCTTCCCTGTCAAGTTGTTATGAAATAAGTTTTACCTCCCTTCACATCTTCCCAAAATCTCTAGTGGTTTAACTTTGTTTTTGAAACTGTATAGCAGATAGTGTTGTGCAGCAGTGCTGCTTTTGAGAGAAAAAGAGAAGAAAAGGAGAGCAGACAGGCAGGTAGGAGAGGAAAGAGAAGCAGTTCTGCATTTGATGCACAGTGCTGTCCATGCTGGATAGACATAGGTTATGCTTTGGAACACAGAGGGAAAAACATTATTTAAACAGCTAAGCATAAGTTAGGCCAAATACCTAGAATGCAAAAACACTTTGAGGGGAAAAAATGGCTCCTGAATAAAATCTAAGCAATGACTGTATCACAAGAGACTCTCTGTCAGAGAACACAGTGGGAGCATACTAGGGAAATACTGTGCAAACATGAGATCCAAAGAGAATATCCTAAGATTTTCAGGCAACTTGTAAATGTACCAAGGAGAATTTTTAATCTGTCAGCCTTGAGGAGGGCAAATAATCTAATGTGGATAAACTGAACTAATCCATAGAATAGCAGGAAAGTAATTATCACTGAAATGTAATTTATCCATCAGATAGCAACAATGCTCCAGTGCTAATGAAGGCCAAAACTTCAGTCTGAACACGTAAATTCAGATTTTGCATCTTTTTACCTCTGAAAACTGCTTTTATTTGCATGCCTGAACCAGTTGTATTTGTGTACCTAAAAATGGAATTAGAGCTAAATTTCCAGCTGTAATTTCAGGATTTTGGATGCTTCAATTCTTGGGGGTACCTTGTATCTTAGAACAACTTTTTTAGGGAGGGGGGGATCTTTCTCTGAAAGTGTTGTCGTCTTAAGGGGTCAGGCTGGATCACTTCTAGAATAGCTCTCTAAGCTTGACTTGAACACAAACTGGAAAATACTGGCTGGACTCTACAGTTAATATTTCACAGAGCTCCAGTTAAATTAATTGATATATATTGATGTTTGTCATGTCATCAAAGAACAGCACTAGTAAAAATGTGAAACATCTGGAATATCTGAATCTTGTTGTTTCTGGTTCTTGCTGTTCCTAGGAAGAATGTGTGTTGCTTTTATCAAGTGTGATCTTTTACTGGAATTCCGCTTTCTAAAGCAACCAGATAAATTTTTTTTTTAACCCCTTGGACAAAAGGACTCATCCTTCTTTTGGGAGCAAAATATGTTTAATAGTAGTAAGAACTGATAAGCTCAGCTTGCGCTCTCTGTTGTGACAAGCACTTCACAGAAATAGTAAATTTGTTGCTTTTTCTCCAAGTTCAAATAGTGCTAATAAGTTCCAGCCAGGCAAACTTTTCCAGTCAGAGAAAGCTTCTGAAGATTTGAACATCATCCCTCAGCAGGAAACGGCAGTAAGCTAAATAAGGGTTGCTGGGAATGTTTGTATTGCTTTCTCCATAGCAAAAAAAACAAAAAAATTGTATTTAATTTCTGGCTGACTACTTCTGCCAATGTCTCCTAAGTCTCGCACTAAACTTCTGGGAGCATTATTGATTTTGTATGGTAGTAGCTTCCAGTTTCCACATTAGCCCTAGGAGGAAATTAAATGATCAGTAAGTAAATATTGAAAGCATAAAAACTGTGCCTGCAGTCTTTCATTATTCATTTGAATTAGATGTTTTGGTTTTTAGAAGGCAACTTCATTGATGTTATGGGTGGAGCAAAAGAGTTCTATTGTTTTATGTAATGCTTCATTTATTTGGGAGTACAAAGCCACTTACTATGTTACTTCCTAATAAAAGAATGTCAAAATATGGTTCTTGTCTTTGTGAACTATTTGGGAAATGAAAACCCAGTTATTTGCCACTTTTATAGCCCTTCAAAAGTACTAAGTTTGTGCAAGCTGTAATTACTTAAGCCTCATTAGGGAATAAAATAATTTTATTAGCATATTTGAAAAGCCAGACCATTACTTTAGGTACCCAAGTATAAATCAGGCTGCCTACATTTGGACATCCAGGTTGGGAAATTTCAGAATGCTTTGTAAGTCAAGCTAGTTTAATATTGAATTATTGCCATAAACAGTTTGAATACAAGGTTCTAGTCAAAAATTAACTTCAGATTCTCAGATTACTTTTAAATACCCAGATTATTTCAAGAAAAATTGATCTGATCATAGATCATTAGATCAGGGAGGGGGGAAAAGGATTAACTTAATTAAAACAGGATTCATTAAATATTATTTCATACTGAAGCCATATGCTGCCTATCTGGTGTTAAAAAATAAAAATAAAAAAAAGATAATTGATGTAATAAAAACGTTAGGAAAAAGTTTAACAAGATTCATGACACAGACTTAATTATCTGTTAAAACAGAAACCTTTAAGAAATTAATATTAGAGACTTGGGACCTAATTAAAACTTTGTGTAATTAAGTGAAACGAAAGACCAGACCAAAGACTGTAATGTATACTAAATAAGCAAAACTTGAGCAGCTTTTCTCTTTCAATTTTGTTGATTGTAAAAATACATTTGAAGATATTCACTGCTGCTTTTCTTTCTTTTGCATGATCTGGCTGCTATTTCTTGATAGTTTAGTTTGTTTACTGAAGTTGAAGAAAAGAAGCTAAGTTCTTAAGTAGCTATGAGCTGCCCTCAACAACCCAAATACTCTCTATTATATGACTCTTTCCTTTCTGTCTTTGAAAGGAACATTTCACCGTTTGTTCTATATGTTTTTGATTTAAAATAATCCCACTAGATGTTTACTTTTAAAAAATTGCTGATTATTTAAATACTTAATTCCTCTAAGGGCATAATATACCTCCTGAGTGTCTTGTTGAATTGAATGTGAACGTATGAATTTGGTAGGTGTGCCTTGCCCATTCAGTATTTGAGAGGTTGGTCTTTTTCTAATCTGACGTAGTAATACAACAAAGAAAATCTATCACTGAAAGACAATACTATTAGAGAGAGAGATGTTTTTCAAGTAATAAACTGCCAAGTTTCCTACCTTTATATCCTGCAGATGTTTGAGTGCCTTTTTTGAAGCTGTTAGCTGTAGTAGGTGCAAAACTACCTCAAACTGCTCAATAGGTGCAAGATCATCTCAGCTGCAAAACACTGGTCAGGTTAAGTGCTTGCTGAACACTAAGAACTCATTCCAGTCTGGATTTCTGCACTAAATGCTTCCATTCTCCAGGGATAACTAAAAGAATATGAAGATGATATTCAAGTCCCTTATTTATTTTTCAGAGTTCTTTTCTTGTGTGACATCCTCCTTAAATTTCCAGTTTTAATATTTTAACAGTTTCACACCCTATGACATAAAGAATGGTTTGTGTCAACAAAAGAGTGTAATTGGTTTCTTATGACTTTCTGATACTTTCCAAAATATCTTCAGTTAACCAAAAAATGCAGTGGAGTTTAACAGCAGGCAAATTGTTTTTAAAAGGATAGTTAACTTATATCAATGCTGAGCATTTGCCACAAACCATTTTGTTGTGGAACTGGGATCAGAAATGTGTTTTCATTTAAAGCCATTTAGATAACTCCTTGTTTCTCCTTGTCAACTCTGGTTCCTTTTTTAAAATTGCATCTGCACTGAATTCTGGATCAAGAATGAGATTTGTAGCTTTTTATTACTCCAAGGAAAATTTTCCCTGGTCTATTACTAAGGGCTTTCATAGAGGGATATGCATTGGAAAAGTTGCAAGTCAGCAGTTCAAGGGAATCTGACAGTAGAAATGTCAGAAATTGCAAGCTATTTAATCATCGTTGTCATCAGGATGTTTCCTGCTAACAATGAGCCTTCCAACACTCCATTTATATGTTTAAAAACTAGAAGTTTTTATGATACTAATCTGCAAGTTAAAAAAAAAATGTTTAATTATTGTATCCTTTAACAGGTAGATAGGCTTGTCAACTTCTTTGGGTTATGCGTGTACGATATGAAACCTTTAATAATTACTTCAGTAAAAAATTTGCCTATGTCTACCAGATACAGAGGTGTGATGTTTATCTGTATACACTTGATGGAAGTGTTTTAAGGGTTATAACAACAGTCATGTAGCTGTAGAGTTTTCTGGCATGAAGTTTCCTGAGTTTCATCCCCAAAGAACTGTGGTATTAAGTAGTTTATTTATCACCAGCTTTGGACATCTCACTTTTTTCCAGCTTAAATTATGAAGAGTTGGTAAGTTAGTTGTTTTTTTTTTCTTCACTAATGATAATTATTGCTACTGACAACATTTGTATACTATGGCACTGACACACTTATTTTGTTCAGTTGGTTAACAGTTGTTGGAATTATTTATGCGTCATCCAGTTGTAACTTTTGATATTATTACTTCCCAAGAAATACGTTTACTTACCACTTAATGTAACCATAATATAGAAGAGATACAGAACTAATCATGAGCTGAAGTAAGGTAGCTGTTCGTTGTATTATTATTCAACCACCTTTCTTCTGCTTTCTTGACATCAAAATGTTGTAATTAGGCATCATCTGTCAGGACTGATATCGCAGAGCAAAGAGAGATTCAATTTTCTGTCAGGAGACTAAATAAAAACTGTTGAAAAAAACTTGTAGTCATCTGGAAAACTTATTGGACATGGATAGTGAACATCATTTGGTGTTTTTTTCTTTATTGAGACTACATTAAGGTAACTGTATGCTATTTATTTAAGAATGGGCTAGCATGTACAAAGACTTGATAATCCATACTTTTTTTCTAGTAGAAAATTAAAAATCGTGTACTTTTTCATATGCCCTCAGCTTACTGGGAAGGATGGGAAGTGGACACATCTGCCAAACATCATTCTTTTCATTCCATCTTACTGTGTGTACGTTGACAGCAGTGTTTCTTGCACAGCTTCTGTGTGTAAAAGCCAGGGTGGGACGCAACACAATTCTTATTTCTTGAGAGGCCTTAAAAAAGAGCTACTGTCAACAGCACATTGAGAAATGTAATGTTTCCTGAACTTTGCTGTTTTTCATTTGAGCTCTGATCCCTAAATTATTGGCTTTCAGGGTGCAGCTCCTAGTATTTGTTGCTTTGTGAGTATTTATCCATTAATGAAAGAAATCCCATCAAGAAGGAAGTACAGAGGCAAACATGCTGGCTGGCTGGCCAGTAGCTTGGATTTGGGAAACTAGGTTTGAATTAGCTAAACCAAGGATTTGCGTCCGAATTGGTCAGTGAATCCCTTGGCTGCAAACATTGTGTTTCTAGGATTAGTTCCCACTACTTATATCTCCCATGAACAGCTATAAAACCTTGATTTTGTTTTGAGCTGCAGTGGATTTGTTTTTCATGTCAGAATACTCCATAGAATAGGAAAAATATTAGTCTCTCAGCTTTACTTTTAACAGTAGCTCCTCTTTTCCCATCAACTGATACAGCATGTTCCTATTTTCGGTAGCTTTTTATCAGATTGCTTTTAGGCTTATGTATGTACTTCATGAAATAGGAGTTAATTTGGTATTTGAAACCTGCTAGTTGTCTTTCACATTTCAGAAATTCTGACTTACAGGTTAAGTTTCTATTAAAAGGCATTGTGGTGAAACTGATCTTCCAGTAAATTAATTAAATGGTCTAATGCCATGAGCACTGTTGAAGTTTTAATCAAATATAAGTGTAATCTCTGTGCAAAATATTCCCATCTCCTTTCACTAGGACGGACTATGCCTGATTTTGTTTACTTTTTCTTTTGCTATTTTGTATGACCTGCTGCAGCCATCTTCCTGGCTGTCACAGGAATTCTTATTTCAAATACATAAGTGGTTACATCCTGCAGAACCAGCATCTTTTACAAATAATTAAGATTCTCATGTTATTCATGTTTTCATTTATCCTCCTTGCTCATAGGCACTCTGAATTCGGATGGTCTATCAAAACAATATATTATTCTAATTCTGTGATCTTTCTGTTTTAGCAAGCTGGAAGACTGAGTTATAGAACATGATAAATATATCCAGTCATAGTATGCTATAATCCAACATGAAATCTAGTGTAGTTCTTACTACAACTAAAAGTAGAAAACTGAATTCAGTTGAGCTGGTGCCCTAAAATGGGGTCGTACCGTTTTAGGCAAGTCATGTGTAGGAACTGGCAGCAACCTACAAGCGTCATGGAGAAGAAGGACTAAAGTCTTCCCAGCCCAGTGGCTTTCACAGGAAGTAGCACTTTAAGCTGTTTCGAAACAAACTCATTATTTGAACTCCTTGTGTTGACTTCAAGACAGTAATGTAGATATCTCATACGCTGGGTCTGAGAAATTGTTTGTTCTGCGTTACTGTGGTTATAGCCTAATGGAAGCACAAAAGCTTTTTGCTTGGGTCTTTCTGGAGCACATAAATTTGGACTTTGTTGTACAGCTCTGCTGCTTATCAGTTTAGAATGGGTTGCCTTTTCTAATAGGCTGTACTTCCTAGGAGCAGTATTCTCCGGAGCCTCTCAGTTCATTTCAGCTGTGACATTTCCATGTTCTTTCTCACTGACAAACTGGGTTCTGCACGACCTATTAAGTCTGCCATGGTATTCTCTTCTGCCACAAATACCGGATACCTGTCCCTTTACTTTCACTCTTCAGTAGGCTCCCAGTCCATCTTCTGAGCTGTGAACTATTACTTCCAGTATCTAGAAGCTGAACTGGTAAATAGTTGAGTAGAGTTTAACACCCTCTAGAAGATAGCTGCTCCCAAGTAGACATAGCAGCTGAGTTTTTAAGGTTTGTCTGATTTTAACTCCAGAACTAGATTTTGCAATTTTTTTTATATTGAGTTATGTTTTGCGCTACATTAACTTTTTTTTTAATAAAGTGTTCTACAACTTTCACCTATATAGCAAATGAAAAGTCAGAGCCTACCACAGTAATGCCCTGGTTTGACTACAGAGAGGATTCAAAATTCTTTTTTTGTTTGTTTGTTTGTTTGTTTGTTTGTTTGTTTGCAGAAGGTGTCTAATACTGGTCAGCATCAGAGACAAGACTGAGATAATCATAGGCATAGTCGGAGTTAATACAACAATTCTCGTTTTTCTAGCTTCTTGATCAGTATAGTAAAAATGTTTTCACAAAGTCCTGAGCTTGAAGTCTTTGCTCAGGTAGATAAGTTAATCCTATATGTATAAAATATTGGTTTTTTAAGTCCTAAGAAATAAAAAAATAAAAAAAAAAGTTGTTAAAATATCAGTCACCCTGAATAGATCAAGACAGCATCAGGAAAGAGAACAAATCTAGTGGTCTCTGGAAAGCAACTAAGCATCATTCTTTCTCACTATTCAGTTCTGAAATCTACGCAAATATACCAGAAGTGAATGGTATGTTTCTGTATGAGAGTGAGGTAGCTTTGTGTGTGTCACTTGGCCTAATTCTGATCTCTGTGATTTTATTACAGAAATGAGAGAACAGCACAAAAGATAACAATTTAATTTCTTCAGCTTTAGTAACTACAGCTCACAAGCGTCTACATGTGAGAACACGAAACTGTTGTGTATCTTAAGCTTGATTAATTTATAGATGGAAGGCAAATGTATGTTCTATACAGTACCTGACACCAGGATGAAATATAGCAGCAAGGCTACAAACCTAAGCATAAAATTTTCCTTGATAAATGTCAAGTAAGTTTCGTTTGACAAAGGGCTGAAAATAAGGCAGAAATGAATTTCATACTTCCAGCTTTCACATGAACCTTTTTATTCTTTATATGCTGTTTTTTTTTTTTTTTTTTTTTTTTTTTTTTTAGAGGACCCTAAACAGTCCAGAACTGAGTTTTGGCTTTTCTTTGCTTTTTTCTTCTGTTAGAGTCATTTCTGGAACAGGTTTTGTAATGACTCAGTAGTATGTGATTTCTTGGCCTGTAAGTGTGTGTAGACAAGCAGCCGTACTCGCAAGAATTCTGGTTGGATGAACTGCGGTAACAGTTTTCTTGGGGCTAATGTTGAAAGATTTTTGTAGGCTGTTCTAAGCATTCGCTAGCCAGAGAAAGCCTAGTTAGGTTTCATAGTGGCACTTGGCCTAATCTTACCAAATGAGGAACATATACTTTCACGTGTGAAACCGCCAGGGAGGTTTATATTGGGTATTAGCAAGAATTTCTCTACGTGGTCAAGCGTTGGAACAGGCTGCCCAGGGAGGTGGGGGGGTCCCCATCCCTGAAGGTATTTAAGAGACGTGGACGTGGCACTAAGGGACATTGTTTAGTGATGGGACTCAGTAGGGCAGGTTGATGACTGAACTTGATCTTGAAGGCCGTTTCTAACCTAAATGGTTCTGTGATTCTGTGTACTAAACATTGCCTATTAAAAAGATTTAGTGATCCTACCAGAGTGAATGTGGGAGTCAGTAATGCATGTTAAAATCATGTAAAGTACTAGAGACGGAAATGGTTTGGGTTTCACTGAATTACAAGTAGCATGCATAGAACAGGAAGAACTCAGGTTGTACTTCCTAGGAAGCTGAAGCCATCTGTCATCAGAAGTTTCCATCCGCTGGTGCATGTGCAATACTGTGAATGTGCTTTTCAGAAAATTGGTCTTGTTTGGTAAAGATTTAGTTTTCTACTCCCAAATTAGCTTACTATACATACCAGTGCTGGTGGAAGGAAAGGGTCTGAAATGAAGTCTTACAAAAGAGGGATAGCGGGAATGCAGAAGCCCAGACTCAGCTCCCTTTGAGGGTGCATTTCTGTGTCATTTGAGGGACTAAACATTTGTGTTCTGTTCAGCCTGGCATAAGCTGGTGTAAGCTTGGGTACCAGTGCTAGGTCTCTTCAGATAGTGGCAGTTGAGCTGCATTTGTGTGGCATTCTCCTTCAGCTAACACATCCCTAACTTGAACTGAAGCAGATGAGACGTGTATGTATTATACTGCATTGGCTTATGTAGATACAATGTTCTTTGAATCCTGGAGGATATCAGAAGTCAATCAAGTGGCATGTATAGCCTTGGTAGAGCTATACTTTCCTGCCGAGCTGGTCTGTTCAGCTGGAACAGGTTTCTCACTTCAGAACTTTGAAAGGAGGAAGGTGTTTCTTTGGGCAAGAAGCGTACTATGTTCTTGTTCACTATGGCAGTACCATAATGCCAGCTGCTACAGTTTGCCAGCCTTGCTC
The DNA here is from genome assembly GCA_013399115.1 of Anseranas semipalmata. NCBI lineage: Eukaryota > Metazoa > Chordata > Aves > Anseriformes > Anseranatidae > Anseranas > Anseranas semipalmata. The sequence goes on along the minus strand of VXAA01001530.1, from coordinate 227,658 downwards.
GTTCACAGGATTTTGCTAGCTGTTCTGGCAACATCTGTGATATGATGACGTTTCTTCGTGCAGTACGTGATCCAGTAATGATGAGCTGTTTCCCCTCAGTCCCATCTCTTTTAAAGTAGGAGGGCCAAAATCCTGTGCAGGTCATGACATTGAGTTGGTCCAGCTTTTAAAATCGTTTTTACAATGAAATTAGATGGAATTTGAGTGGCAGTGCAGTGGCGGTGTTGCACTCAAGGCATCACAATCTAGCTTGAAAGAAACTGACCACTGATTAACTACTGATGAAGAAAAAGAAATTCTGTGCTACCAAGCACAATTTTTCTGTTCTAGTATGCAAAAGTATTGTTCTGCTTCCTGTGCTCATGGTAGTTACCATAATCTTTGCGATTGGGTTGAATGTTGTCACATAGAAACAAGTTTTAAAGTTTTCTCAAACCATGGAAATTAAAGGTTAGTGCCCATGATGTACTAGTTTTAAGCCAGGCATATGTTTTGGTTTGTGGCATATGTGCGGCTAGCAAGAGAGTGTTTTAAATCCTAAATTTCTTGGTGTTGGTTAAGCTTTATTTTTCTGATTCTGAATTTGCAGCCTGACCCTATAATAAAAGCTAGCACTTCCCACTGTAAAACACTAGAATTACTCGGATTTTTTTAAAGCAAGAATTTTTACTCTTCATTTAGCGAGTTAGGGGAATAAGTTCAGAAGTGAATGTGGTCCAAAACATCTTTGCTAACCAGTATATTTTGATCTTCTAATTTAAGCAGTAAAGGGTGAAACTGAGACCATGGAGAAGTCTGTCATTAATTGAAGGAGAAGCACGCCTTGCAATTCAAGTCTTCTGTTATAGACAGACCTGTCATTCAGACCAATTATGAGATCTTTAATTTGGACTCTGCAATGACTTTTATATAATTATGTTTTCTTTGAACTTCATTGATGTGGGTCACTAGCAAGCATTAAAAAACAAATTTGACATCTGAGGTGCTGTGGTTACAAAGAAAACATTCTGAAAGCTGCAGTCATGACAGTGTAATCCCTCTCTCCCTTGATCTCCTGGGAAGTCATAATAAATGAACAGAGAGCTTTCAGCTTTTGAAGCAAGAGGAAAGAAGAATCATCATCCTTCAGGGAGGGATGAGAAATGAGGAAACTGTACTCTTGTTTTACACCATTAAGCTTTCAATTAATACTGGGTCAACTTCTAGGTTTATGAGTTTTAGAAACAGTTACAGCAGAAGACTATTGAAATCAAGACAAGCAGAAGAAAGCTTACTGTCTCTAAGCTTTGACTCTTGTTCTAATGTTGAGGAACCACCATACTTCTCAAATTCATGTGCCTTGTGTTGTCTTTCCAAGGGTATTCATTTTTGGGTAAGCTTCCAATTGGTGTCTTTCTTAGACGTGAGAGTCTCAAGAAGGTGCTTTTTTATTGATAGCCATTCCAGTTATGTTTCCACCAAAAAATACAGCTGTTTAATATACTTCTAATTCTCAGATCAGTTCTCTTGATGTGATAATTTCAAATTTTGTGCCTGGTGGATTAAGTATTTCTTTTTTGGAACTGTTAGAAAGTTTTGTGAGGACACAAACATGATCGTTTAAGGTCCTGTGATTTGTTTTTGCCAGTGCTAGGTCTCTTCAACTCTATGAAACTCTATCAAAACTCAAGTCTTCCCTGATGAGGCTGTTTCACCAGTGCAAGATAATGAAGTTAGTCTTATTTATTTTTATAAAACCAATATGTCTGCCTTCTGTCTCTCTTCCAGAAGACAATTGCCAATTCTAGAGACCTTGCATACACACGCATGAAGATCTTTGTTTTAAACTCTTGTAAAGCATATGAGGATCAGTTCGGTAATTCGGTGAGGTTGAGGAGATGAATTATTTGAGACACAGAGATTGCTGTGCAGTGGGAGGTCCCTTAATCGATCAGAATGTGAAATTATATGGTTTTCCAGTATGGAATGACAGCTTATATTAAGGAAAGCATTTTCTAATACTTACTGTTCTAAGGACAATGTCTTTAGAAAATGTATTAAAATAACTTTCTAAAACTTTTTAGCTTTAGTTCTTTTTCTCAGCTAGATGACAAACTGTGATTCTGATGAGCAAGGAACAGTTTATATCCTTTGTGATCCTTTGTCAGGGTTGGGAGGTGCTTTTTTTTTCTTTTTTCTGGAAAATAGTAGGAAATAATCCACATTTCAGGGCTTTCCAGTTGACTTCATTGAGTTGTTTTTTTTTTGGCTTTGGACTCGATTCAGACCCAAATCAGCCTGATGCTTTACTGGCTGTTCTTTTAAAACTTAAACAATTCTGCCTTTAAAAGGAAGGTGATCTATATAGATACCGTTATTATGGCAGAAATACCAGTTTAGAAACAGAGTGCTTTTTTGTACATTCCCTTGAAAAGCTTTGTTCTCATAAGAATGATAGCCTTTTTAGCAAACTCACTGCAGCGAGCACTCACATTGTCACTGTTGCCATACTACTTCCACTCTTTTTTTCTCTTTGAACAGTCAGGTTGCTGTTGTGGGTTAACCTTAGTAATCCACACTAAGAAATGTATTTTAGATTTATATTACATACAGGAATTAAAATTGCTGTTAGTCCTTGCCTGTTAGTTATGTAAGAGCATGGGAATTACTATACTGGATTAGACCAATAGATCTCAGATGGCTTAGAAGGGAGGATCAAAGATTGTTTAGTAAAAATGTTCATAGGAGATGCAAGAATTGTGTAAATACAGGATTATTCATGCAGGTTACTACCTATATTGCTTCCATGAGGACTTTGTGTGCTCTTGTTTTCAGCCTTGGCTATGTACTTACAACATTTTTCAGAACAGTCTCACACCAAACTGAATAGGTGCTACTGAAGTGCCCTTGCAAATATTCATCTGGAGAAGATGTAAATATATATACCCAGGAAATTTCCTCCCAGAAAACATTTAATGCTGTGCAAATGGATCCTGTATTGAAACAAAAATTCTTTTGCCCTCTGATCTAAGAGTAATTGTCACGTATTTGTTGTGAAAGAGCCACTTAGCTAAAGGTAGTTAAAGAAAAGGCCGTTTTACTTAGCTGCTGGCTTGATTTTGCTTTCAGTACATGGAATTTGAAGGCAGTAAAGATCATGGGGAAAAAAAGGAAATTAATGTTTTGAAACTATGCTAAGTGTGTCAGCTGATTAACCATGCCTGTCTGGTACAAGTCTTGTCCCTAGCTTAAAAGCTTCAAGAATAGTTTCATTGAAAATATTCTGAGTATTCCTTTTTTTTTTTTTTAGTGGTTTAAAAGGATTAAGCCAGTTTGAGCCATATACTTCTGTTCATTAGTAATCCTTCTTAATCTTTTAGATTAAATCTAGAAGATGGTGCTTCTTTAAGAACTTCGTGTGAATGCCAGTTTATGTGAGACCTATTCCTGAAGGGAAAAAAAAAAAAGAAATTTTGGGTCATGTTTTTGCCATTTAATGGAGATTTATTGGAAAACACTGCAAAATAGTGATTCCTCTTCAGTGAGATTAGACTAACGAGCATTTTGCTTTACCTTAATGTATTCACATGGTAAATGGTGCTGCTGGCTTCCTCCATGTGCCAGGCTGTTTGCATCCCACCACCTTAACCACTTGTGTTTTGTGATTCCCTTGGGGCCTGTGTTTTCTCCAGGAATGTGATGGTATTTTTTGTGGTTTTGTTTTTGCCTGTGAGAATGGAAGTGATGCCTAGGAGCTCAGCAGCAGTAAGCCTCCAGGGCTGATGTTGTTCCCCAAAAGCTCAGAAGCATCACTGGAATATAAATTCCATGAGCATTCTTAGTTCCTGTTAAGCTTTTTTGTGGACACGTAAGAGAGAGCTTTGGACAGGTAGCGGAGTGCATTGTAGAATACTCCTGCTGGATGCTGATATCACTGTGCCTTACACCTCACACATCAGTGTTCTTATCATAATTCAAAATTCCTGATCTCTTAGCCCCTTTTTAAATAAACTCAGAGTGCTGACGTTGTATGTGCATGTACCGAAAGTTAGAACATTTACATGTTGCCCGGTCTGCAAGCCAGAAGTGGAATGTTTTAAGTGGTTGGCTTTGCCTGTAATTTCTGTGGGCTTGCTGATGTTAATACAGCTGTCATTCTTGGAAATTTAGCCAGGCGAGTAACATTCCTGATCCAAGATGCGTGTGAATAACTTGTTGGGATTTGGCTAATGGGCGGTTTGGAAAACCTTGTTTTAGTGTAGTGCATAGGTCTTGAAAGATTTGAGGGAGAAGGGAGGAGAATACTCTAAAAAAGTCTGTTTCCCTAGAAACTGTGTGAAATGGGTAATGGTAAACTTGCCTACCGTGCACTGGTTGGTGTATAGCATTGCTTCACTGTGCTAATTGTCCATCTTTCTTGTTAAATAATGCTAAATTTATTTTTGGCATACATGGCCACAATAATCTAGCTAAGCTTTATTTCATTTTACAGTCTGGTTATGGGCAAAGTCAGTATGTAAGTCTCAGCAATACTCTGACAGCTGTGTTCGCTGCATTGAGGGGGGAAATAAAAAGCAGAGAACGTCGAAGTGTATTTACAGGCTGAGTATCTCTATAAGCCTTCCAATGGATCAATTACCAGTATTTGGAATATGGAGAACATCGGGTTAATAAAAGGCCCTATGTCAGTAACTGTGATTTTTATTTTACAAGGAATGATCTCCTATGTAGGGAAAAAAAAAATAGTGCCTAAGAAAAAAATACCCTACCCTAAAGAGTATGCCATGAAGAGCTGGGAATTTAGTTTCAGTACTTGATTGATTCATTCTAGCTGAAAACAGAGCTGGATGCTCAGAATTAATTTATGCTGAAATCTGACTGCTTCCCAAGTAAAATTATTCAGAAGTGGAGATTTCATTACTTTGCTGTTTTCTCCACAGACTGCTGCTGATTAACCAGAGCTTTAAGATTTTCCTTCTGTGTCTGATGAAGCTATTTTTGCTTCTTCAAAGTAAAACCTGCTGAGATGGAGTGGCAAAGTCACTGATGATATAAATGGCACACTGTGTCGGCTCTTACCTCAATCAGCTTTAAATAAACATTTGTTTCAAATGGTGAAACAATTAATGTAAACACAAAGTATCACATTCAGCTCGGGAAGGAGCCAGTGCCTGTCTCCTGACTCCAGGTGGTTTACACCAGTGGTGAACATGAACAGGATTGTCTCTTTTGTAACCAGAAAGGTTTGCAAATGAATCTCCCTTCGGCCAGACGTTGGTAGAAGATGATCTAGCAGTAAGAGAAGGGATAACACATCAGTCTTCAGAGGGTGGGGATGGAGGGGGAAGGCAGGAAAAAAAAAAGAGCTCAGAGTTGGGCAGGAACCACAGCAAACAGAATTTTACTATGCTGAGACCTGTTTCTTAGGAAGAGTGATGAAGCTGGGGGGATGCTTCTAACATACTGGTTTAGCCAATAGGAAGTCTTAATAGAAGACTTTGAGTGAGGAATTCTGCAAAGGCAGCTTAATGTAAGAGCTGAAGGATTATGCTCTGTGTGCTATATGCTATAAAGCATTGAAAGTTTCCACAAGTTTGAGGGTTTGGTTTTATTTCTTTTTAAAAAAGTATCACACTTGATCAATCACAGGCAGTTCTGGCCCTCTGTAATCAAATGGGCTTTGTATGCTTACTGTGCTCTTCTTAACTCCTTAGATCTTCAGAAGTTAGCCATCTCTCTTCCAAGTAGATAATTTAAAAGCTTACTTCAGTTTCCTCTTCTGGCTGTGAACAATTTCAAAATTTCAAACAAGGGGAAAAAAAGGCAGCCAGAATTAGAACCATGAGTTAAAAGTATTTTAAACACTGTGCTGCTAGTGACTTCAGCAGTAGATACTTCAGTACTATTTAATGATTCTTACTTTACAAAAATGAACATTGCACTTTAATGTGGAGTTTCGACCCAAATAGCCCTTTTTCATCAGCAGAAGGATGTTGAACTTGAATGTTTTTTTGCTGCTATCTAATATACGAACGGCATTATTTTTGGAGCAGAGCCCTTGAATTCTTTCAGTCACTGCTAAATGGTAGTCTTGATTCTGTAGAAAATTCTAGCCAGAGCTGTGTCCACTGGGAACTTTTCCAGTCTCCCAGTTGATCTGAGTTTCAGATGTCTGCCATGCAATTTTGGGAAAAGAGCTATTTCTGTTTGTTTGTTTTTGTTTGGTTTTTTTTGGGGGGGTGTTTTTTTTAAGAAAAATCTCATTAAAAAAAGACAATTTTTTAAATACAATACTTTTATCATCCTTCTGGCTGCCTAGTTAGGCACCTTGTTATTACTGTTTTGTTGGAAGTAAAAGCTGTAGTTATTTTTCTTTCTGTAAGAGATGATTGATGTATGTATTGCAGATGAATGTGTGTGAGGGGTGCGGAGCCTATATATATACATTTTTTTCTTTTTCTCTGTCTTTGGGTTTAAATTTGTGTCATTAATATATACCAAAAAGGGGTTTGGATTTATAAATGAAAGAAAGCTTCCAGATTAGCTCAGTAAATTTGGATTCTGCGCTAGTCAGAGAAGCATTTTCACAGGGAAGGCTTGCTACTTCTATCAAAAGTAACATGAATGTTGTGAGCCATTGCTTGGAACAGCTCCATTTTCCTCGGTCCATCCTATATGCAGTTTGCTCCGGACAGAAATGCTTGGCAGTATGAATCTTGGTTTAAATGGGAAAAGTTGAGGGTAGTCTTGTAAAACATAGAATTTTATGTTTTTCTCCCTCTCTACTGCTGAACTGTTCGGTGTGTAGTCTAACAAATTGTACTCTAGTCCTTCCTAGCAATCACTTAATAAAGCAGAACAGTTTCATCTCACTTATTTCATGAAATACTACTGACTACTTCCCAGTGAAAGTTGTGTTGTTTGCTTGATACGTAGTTCCATACTAAAGGCAAATGCACGGCTGAAAATAAGTATTTTATCCGTAGCAAAGGAAGATGTCGTGAAGCCTCAATGAAAAGCCAGACAAACATATGTAAAATCAGAACAGGAAGACTGTAATTTATTGATCGTACCAATGCAGTGAAAACCAAACTGAAACATCAGCTTGTCATACTGGTTAGAATAATAACCCGTATTTGGAATCCTTTTGCAAAATAGTACTATTTCATTTTGCAAGACTAGCCAAGGGAACCAAAGTTTTGCTTATTTAGTGAAAATAGCGTTGAGTTCTCAAAATTAAGAGTATAACAACTTTTAAAATGAAAAATTATGTTACATATTCTCTATATCCCAAGACATGCTATATAAATGTAAGTTGCTGGGCTTGAATCTTGTTTTTACAGAGGACTTTTACAAACAAGGCCTGGTAAATTCAAGGATGGATCAGTCATGTAATTAGGGTAAGAATATATTTATAAATGATTAATATTGAAGCATCTACTCCAGAAATACAGCCTTCATTGTTCTGCTTCATATGATGAACATATACATTAGCTTTCTCTATACTGTATTTACAGTATGTGATATACCTTCATTGCTACACTTCTCTCTTAGTGACTTTTTTCCTTCTTTCATTCAGTTTTATCTGTAGTCATACAAGGTAATCTATATTTAATACGGCTGTATCCAGCCAGGGGATTAAAAATCTAAAAATATTTTTACTCCAGCATGTGCCTGCAGGCTTGTATTTCATTGCATTCTCTGTCAGAGCAGAGAAGGATGTGGTCAGGAGGAAATTGGCTAGTCTTTTGATCAGGCAGAATATTATCTGAATCATTTTAAGAGCTGATGGGGGAGATTTTCTGTTCCCCACACTGAATTTGCTTTGCTGAACAAGGCAGCCTACATTAAAATGTTGTTAATAAATAATATCCTGTCTCTCCAAACCATCTTTAATAGCAGCACATATATCCTAAGGGAGAATGGCTTGGAAGTATTCCATATTAGTGTCTAAAAATTTCTGTGAAGTGTACTGTGAGCTCTGGAAGTTTACTTATAGAATGGAAAAGAGTGAGGGGTATAGAGACTATTTATCCCCCACTGATCTGCATGTTGGGAATTTGATAATGATCACTGAGTGCCTACACTTGGTGCTGGTGAGGCTGCGCCTGGAGAACCATGTGCTGTTCAGGGCTGCCTGATACAAGGCAGAGGTGGAGCTACGGGAGAGAGTCCAGCAAAGGGCCACAAAGGTGGTCGAGGGACTGCAGCATCCCTCCTGTGAGGAAGGGCTGAGAGAACTGGGACTGTTCGGCATAGAGGAGAGGAGGCTCGGTGGGGGGCTCACCAATCAGTGTAAATACATGAAGGAAGGGTGTAAAGACAGAGCCAGGCTCTCTTCTGTGGTGCCCGGTGACAAGAGGCAGTGGGCACAAACTGAAGCACAGGAGGTTCCCTCTGAAAGTAGGGAAACAGTAGGGTTTTTCACTGTGATGCTGGCTGAGCACTGTCACGGGTTGGTCAGAGGGGCTGTGGAATCTCCGTCCATGAAGATACTCAGATGTGGTCTGCACATGGTCCTGGGCAACCTGCTCTAGGTGGCCCTGCTTGGGCAGGGGGGTTGGACCAGATGCCTCCAGAGGTCCCTTCCAACCTCAACTATTCTGTGATTCTGTAAGAGAAAGGTTTCTCTCTGCACTCTATTAGGAGTGTTGCAGGTAATGTTGCTGGCTCAGTTGAGCTGACAGTCTGTCAGCTTCAGTACATCAGGCATCCTCGTTCCATTATCTGGTAAGACTTCTGTATGTTGTATGAACTGGTGGCAGCATGTGTCACTGAGCTTTATGATGCACAGAGAACAGAAGTTTGGCATAGGAACTGTACAAAAGTACCTGATGCAGCGATGCCATAATCCTGATCAGGTTCTTGTGTATGTTTATAGTAAAGTTTTATTATCAAAAAAAACCTACTTGAGACTGAAATTCTAATTATCTGTGTCTCCTACAACAAATGTGTACTCAGTGTTCATCAGGTTCTGCTTTTAGTGATTCCCAAATTTTACTTCTAATACCACATAGAAGATTTGTTAGTAGAACTCTGAAAATATTGACCATAATTTTGGGGTAGCTGTGGACAAATACAAAATCATGTTTGACCTTGTGAACATTAGTTTAGAGATGTAAAAATATCATCTTGGTGCAGTTACATCTGTGGTGTGAAAAAATGTACATTGGCGTTTTGAAGGGTGTATAAGCAGGTATACCTGTGGTTGTAATCAGTTTGTGCCAACTTAATGGGAAAAGATCTTATCCACACACTCTGCTTTTAGCTTTCCATTTGAAGGTCTATAACATTCCTGGTTATATTTTACTATGTACAATAGTTTTTAATGCTTATTCATTGAAGTATTAATGACTAAAAATGTAGCAGAAAAGTTTGAAATAAGGAATAACTATTTTTGATGGATCTTGCTGCAAATCTGTACCTTTATAGATTGCTGTTTTTTAGAAATTCATTGCATGTAAAATACAGAGGAACTGCTCTGAAGAACTGGATTGATTTGAACAATAAAACTTGAAACAACCTGGCTATCTTGTGTGTTATCTTGCTTAGTGAAATAAATGGTTAACTCCCTATTCTTCATACTCCCCTCACCACAAACCTAAAAATCCTTAGATATCTTTGCAGATGTTACATTTTTATTTATGTCAGGAGCCCATGAAAATCGATAACGGTAGTCATAAGTGCAATTTTCTGGATCAATTTCCAGCTATTGGCAGATTAATGCAGTAACTCTGCCGAAGTCACAGGCAATTGCTCATGGTTGCTCTTGCATGCCTAGTGATAAAGCATAAATATGCTGGTAACCAAAGCTCATCTATTGATAACATTGGTAGGGGGATGAGTAAAGAACGAAAACAGATTGAAATTAAGGTGTCAGAGATATAAGGGCAGGAGCTGTGCTGTCATAGCAGGTCCTAAATAAAAGGCTAGCAGTTTTTTGGATGGCCAGATGAATTTGCTACATGTGGAGCTATTTCTGCTTGTGGTAGTGATTCCCTGCCCTGCCAAGCATAGTGAAATTCAATGAAAGCACAAAAACTGTCAAGAAAACTAGCAGCTGTCAACAAAAGGTACCTGGAAGAAATCAAACTGATATATATATATATATATAATATNNNNAATCTATGCAAGATTTCTCTGGATTTTGCAGAGAACTGACTGGTGTCTGCATTGTTCCATGAAGGGCTTACTCAGGAGCCCTAAGAAGGTTCAAGAAGAAGTTCAAGTGGTCACTGTTCATAAAGTAACCCATGTGTAAATACCATAAATTTGTTGAATAGTTGTTTGACTTAACCAGAGTGATTTATTTATTTTTAGTTCTTTCCCAGTCAGGACTTTAAATGATTACTCTGTGCTGGTATGAGCATAAAAGATAGCAGAGCGTAACAGAGTTCTCCCTACCTTTCAGACGTGTTCCATGTAGCAGGAGGGAGCCAGTAACATACATCTGGATAATCTCTCTGGAGTTACTTGTTTAACCCTGTTAAAGACCAAGATCCTCTCACCTTCCTTCTCTGAAATTAAAACACACAGCCCTATGTAAGTAGCTCACAAATGAGCTACAGAAGTATTTTCCAGTAACTGTTTTCCAAGTGGTTTATCTTTGAGTTCATTCAACCTTACATGATTTTATCAAAAAATACCTGTAATTACATAGATTGGGTTTGGGGTTTTTTGTTTGTTTTGGTTTGGATTGTTTTTTTTTTTGTTTTTGTTTTGTTTTTTACGTGTTTCAATTCTGCTGCTTTTTTGGAGAAAGGTTGCTTTTCCTGCTGTTCTCATGTAGATAGCTGTAAAATTTATGTGCATGCTTGCTTACAAGTGTAGCTAAGCAGAGTCCTAGGGAAACACCAGGTACTGAACTCTCTACTGAACATTTGGAATGTGAAAAGAATACCACGTTTGATACCTATTGCTGTCCACATTCTAATTGTACTAGTGTGCTTCATATCACTGTACATTATCTATTCTTACCAGTTTTCATATGTATATTTGCCACACAATGCATGCTGATTGAGTTCAGCTTAGAAAACAGCATGTTGTGTCACACTGTAGAATTGTTACAGAAGGTGAAGTATTTAACAGCTATCCATAACAAAATATAATGGGAGTCAAGCTGACTGCTGAAATATGTCTAAATTACTCTTTTCCTATTACGGTCTATTTATTTTAGCTATGCTTGCTCAAAGCATACATGTAAAAATAAAACAAGCCAACACCACTTCACTGACCGTATTTTGTTTCTGTTTCAAGTCACATCCCAGTGTTGGGCCCAAGCAAATGAGCCAGGTTGTGGGCAAATGTGCCAGGGTCAGAAGAACAGGGATCATAGTCGCAGTGATTTCCAGCTTCACGCACCAACCCACATTTGCACAGAACACTCTCAGTTTTTCTTTCCACTGGGTTCTTTTCAAATGGGTGAGAATTAGAACCTTGTTTTTCCTCTCACATAGTTTTATATATACTTGCTGGGAAGTAAGTTATTACCAAATATAGCTTAGAGGGCTGCAGCAGAATCTTTCCAGTCTGGCTGTCCGCCTGGAAAAGGTTCAGAAAATATAGGGCTGTCATATTTGCCTGAGATTTACTAGGAAGTTGTATGTGTATATGCACTGTGGAGTGCATATGCAGTAAGCCTGATGTTTCCCCAACACACTGTTTGCATTGTGTATCTGTTGTATTGTTAAAGTTATAATTGTGGTTACAGGATTTCTGAACAAACGTATGTGCTCATTTGTGGTAATCAAATACATTTCAGAATGCACATGTTTAACAAACTTATCTGGAATTATTGGACATATGGTGACCTGTTTGCTGCTGTGTGTGCGTAGTTGATGTGACCTAAATACAAAATAAGTAGGGTACATACGTACAGAGTGAGGAATCCTGAAGGAGTTGGGAAAACCTCAGCAGTTGGAGGCACGCAGGGATATGCTACATAAAACCTCATGACTAAGAATACATGCATTACAATTCCTAGGATCTGGGGAGAAGTGATTACCGAAAGAACTGTGTAAGTCAGTGACTGCTGTATATTATCTGTCCAGCAATGTCTAATGTCATTATTGGTATTCACAAATTATACCACCGTCAACATTTTCTCTGTTATAATTTGCTGTGTTCACAGATGGGACCTCTAAACAGACATTTCCAAGTATAATTCTAGCCCTAATTCAGTTTTCAGAATGCCTCGCATAAATGTCTATTTTTGATGAAACTCTGCTCTAATTTATTACAGCATTTATGTCAGTTCTAAATTGGGAAAATTGACAAGAAAAAACAATTGCTTCTCATATGAGGATTGTTGGTTTCTAGGAGATTTTTCAGAACCAAGTTGCACAGACGTACGTCAGAGGGAAATACAGTCTCGTGTACAATTTATGTACTTGATGGAGCTGAGCAAGGAAGGTTAAGTACAGAAAATGGTGCTTTATAGTTAGCCTGTAAACCTATTGATTTGAAGCACCTTAACTTCAGGAAAAACAATTGTCTGCTTGGCTAATAATCTACATTAAGCTTTGCAGTTATCCTTATAAAGAATAAGCTTATTAATATTTAAACTACACATTAGCTGCATCTCTTACAAGGGGGAGATAATATTCCACATAACTATCATTAATTATAACCAAATTAATATGAACTGAGAATAACTGATTGGTAATAAATCTTCTGTAGTTCAAGCCAAATCTTAGTAAAAGTAATAAAGGTAGTTTTAATGTAAAATAATAACTCTGATAGTTATTCCATATTAGCTGTACAGTAAGGAAGAGCACTGCATATGTTGCTCAGCTCAGCAAATTGTGTGGAACATAACTGAAGTAAAAGTAAATTGGTACAATGTCAAGACCTGTGTAATATCCATTCACCTGTGATTTCCTATTCTTCAGATAATCTTGAAAACTACAACAGTCAGTTTAGAGAATTAACTGACATTTATTATGAAAAACAACATTTTTCCCTCGTAAAGCTAGACAGCACAGATTACAGTAGACTTTGCTGTTGTTTTACATGATGCTTAGCCTGTGTTCGGGCAAAACGGAGGGTTGAGGTTAGAAGGGACCATTGGAGGCCATCTTGTCCAACCACCCCTCCTCAAGCAGGGTCACCTAGATCTTGTTGTCCAGGATTGTGGCCAGAAGAGTTTTGAAGATCTCCACAGATGAAGATTCCACAACCTTTCTGGGCAGCCTGTTCCAGTGTTCTGTCATACTCTCGAGTAAAGTGGTCCTGTTCCACTGTTTGACCACCTTTGTGGTTAAAACAAAGATTTTGATCTACTTGAAACTTTCCACGTTCCAAGCTGGGCCCATTGCCCCTTGTCCACCTATCATGTACACCTCCAAGAAGAGTCTGGCTCGATTTTCTCTGTACCTTGCCACTGGGTAGCTGGAGTCTCCCCTGAGCCTTCTCTTCTTAAAGCCGAACAGATCCTGTTGTCTCAGCTTTGCCTTGTATGTGCTACCTGTTGTAATGTTCTGTGGGGCCACTAACTGCTTATTTCAGAGTACATCAGTTTTAAAACTGGTAAAACCTGATTTTGAATAGGGATTGGATGGCCCTGGATTATCCCATATTATCCCTTTTCCTATATTGCTTTCATTTATGATTTTGTTATATGTTAGTATCCACTTCTGTATTTTAAATGAGCATGAATTTGAGCATACATCTCATAGCCATAATCTCACAGAACTGCAGTGTTTTCATTTATTTAATACCTGTTGATCTGTTTATAATATCAAGGTTAAAATATGCAGTTGCACAGAGACCTATGTTAATTGCAAGCTCATAATATCCAGCCGTACCTTCTAGAGAAAGCTGGTATTGTGGATAGGATGGCAGCTGAACCTTCTTTCAATACAATCCAAATTTTGTAAGCTGCCACGTAGAGACCAGTTTTTCTGCAATGACCTGACTGGACAATGTGAAGAAGCACTCTGTGCTGTAGCTTGTTTATTTCTTTTCCATACGAAAACATAATTCCTGCAGGGAATTCTGTTTCAACCAGAGAACTAAGGCCTGTGAACAGCTCTTCTTTCTGCCTGAATGTTCCCCTATGAATTACTGATGGTTAGGGGAGCTCACAGTGACAGGAGACAGCAGCTTTGTGCTTAGATGACTAGAGTCTGTGTCTGTGCTAACTGCAGCTGGCACCATTAACTACCTATCCGTGGACTAAAATAAAAACAATTATCGCTGCATGCATTATAATGATGAAATCCACTCTGTTTCTATAGTAACATGAGTGACAATTTATACTATGACCTTAAGAAAGTAGAATGTGACCGTTTCTTTTTTTATTTTTTTGCAGTTTTACAAGGAGCAGCAATTCACAGAAAATAATATTTGAGATGATGCACATAAGTGACAAAAATAAAGGTAAGATGCGCTTTATGAGAAACAAAAAAATGCACAACATACATTCAAGTTGGAGTGTTGCTTTTGACTTTAAGTACTGTTACATAGAGGCATACCCAGTTTAGTGCTCTTTGAAGTAGACTTTTTGTTTATTACAGATAATTTTTTAAGTGGAAGCTTTAAAAAAAAGACAGGAGTTAAGAGAGAAAATGAGTGAGGGCTTAAGCAAGTCAGAATTTTAAAATTCGTTTTACAGTACCGTATGAAAAACAGCCTTGCATTCTGAGCTTTTGTCTTCAGAAGCACATTAAGATATGCTCAGAACCTTCCAGCACATACACTGATGAAACTCTGCAACAAATTACTTGGTGGTTTTGTTTATTACACTGCAGCATTTTTAGGCCTATCCAAAGTGACATTAATCTGGTTAGTTTGTTTATTAGTAGCAGGAAAGCTGTGGCAAAATGTTGAACAATCCCAGTTGGAATATGGGGATGTGTCTTTATGGATACTAATGAAGGAGACCACTACTTTATAGATTGATCAAGGGAATAGAGTTCCTGAGTCCTTTAGACTGATTTAAGCATTCTGTTTGAATATTGCTTTATTTCCAAATGACCTCCCTGTACAGGGGAGATACTAAATAACTACACAGTTAAACATGCTGTAAGAGACCAGAATATACCAGAAACATTTAATAATTCGCAGCCTTTCCCCTCCACACATACTTGTCTTGCCCAAAACTTATTTCTTCAATATGTGCTGCATAGAGAGTGCTCCTATGAGCAACACCGGAGCTAGGATCATCTCTGCTACAAGTAAAGGATTATAGAATCTCTCTTCAAGTTACCCAAAGCTTCAACGTGTGACAGTAATCCACTGCCTATTGGCCTTTCCTTGCATGTGGCAGACATGATCAGATAAAGAAAGAAGAACTTAATTCTAACTCTGTGTTAAAATATCCTGTTCAGTCACGTGATATTCTTTCTTTAGATGTAGTAATTAATGACTATCCTGAATTTATAGGATTTTTTTTCTTAAAGTTAATGATCATCATTGATCGTAATTCCAGGGGCATCTATATCCATGCCTTTTAGAAAAGCTTTCTAGAAAAGCTTTAACCTTAACCAGCTCATTTTCAAAATGTATTCCACTCCCTTAGAGGACAAAATATGACATCAGACTGTGTCTTAACATCCCTTTCTAAGCCCAGGCTTAGATTGCTGATTTAACTGCATTTTCTAAAAAAGACGGATGTTTTAAATTTTTTGGTATTATACATACCAAACTTAGAAATAGGTCTTTTTCTGTACCTGCTGTTACAGTAAGAAACACAGACATTCTACTTAAAAAGCTGCTAATAATTTCATTTTAGACAAAAAGTAAGTACTTTGTTCCGAGTGTGAAATATTCAAGTAATATTATTTCCATTTCTAAGAGGATCCAACTGAGCTTCTCAGAAAAGTAAAGTAAGAGAAGAAATGCTAAGGATTTCTTGCATCTAGACTTACACATTAAATATATAGTCAGTTTTATCAAAATAAATCTTGTAGTTTATGAGCCAGATCATATACCATATTTGAAATAGGAGATTATGCAACTTTCACCAGAGCAGGAAAGGAAACTGCTTAATCAGACCAGGAAGAATGGAGAAGACTGTTTTTGTCCATGTAAAAAGAGCAATAATTTAAATCTACCTAACACAGTTCCTTTTCTGAAGCATAAATGGAAGAATCCTCTTTTAGGACAAAATGGCACTCCAATTTGTAACTTGGTGAGATCTGTTGGTCAGAAAAATTGACAAATCTGGTTACGTTAACTGTACATTCTTCATTCTGATTTTGATGATTCTCATGTGTGTATGTCCTGTACTCCTGTGAGAATTCTCCTCTAGAAGGAAGTATCCTGGAAGATTAGCAAGGCAATTTGTGTGGAAGGGAGAAAAATAGAAACACCAGGAGCTTATACTGTTCTCAGAATTCCAGTGGTAGGATTAGGTTTTCAGTTACTTAGTTATTTCACTTATTTTAGCTTGCTTGTTTGTAGAAAATGTGTAGAAATGTTCATTTGTACTTCCCTGTTTTTTTGTAATTACAGAAGCTGATAGATCCTACTCAAACCATGTATTTCTCCATTACGTTGGTGTTTGACTTCTTGAATTGGCTGCCTAATGAAAAAGGCATGAGGAACCAAAAGGAGAACTTTGTGAATGAGGAGTTAAGGCTACAATTGGCATGCAAGCACCATATAAATCTTCCAAATTCCAATTAAATTTGTCATTTAGCACATCATAATGCAGCTAATAATAAGATTCTTAGGAGAATGTATCAGATTAAATACAGTTAGGCTGCAAGCACTCATGAGCACACTTTGCTTTTAAGCCAGATATTTTCCTAACACTGAAGGATCATACCGATGGTTAGCCAGTAGGTTTTGTTCCCACACACAGCCATGAATCAATAAAATATTCTTGTACAGAGATTTATTACTTTGCATTAACAAGCAGCGTGTAGTAATGAGCAGTAAACTGAAGAAGAGGAGCCAGGGTAGAGAGATAATTCCTGTGGTTTATGAAGGCAAAATTTACAGCTAGGTATGTCTGATTTTAGTTAGCACTTGCATACCAGGTTCACTTTATATTTTAGTGTTTTCTATTTGCTGAGCATCTTTTTGTTCATTCAGTGTTTAGACTATGTAAAGGCAACATTCTAATAAGATGTATATTGTCATATTAACCACATTTTACAGAATTAAATTTATACAGGGAAGCGTAAGGTGATTTTAATTACAAATTCTACAAGTGTGTTATTGCATTCACGCAGAATTTTATTTATGTTTGCAGGTTTAGGACGTAGTCTTTTTTTCTTAATCTCGTCAGAGACAGAGTACAAAGAAGGAGAGCTGTAACCTATGAACACAGTTCATCAAAGGAGCAGTTTGTCTACTACTGAAATATTCACTGGGTCAGCACTTCTGGTAAGTTACTTAGTATTTTGCCTTGTCAGTGTATCTTATCTTTGGGCAAAATGAGGCTCTAACAGGAAACCTGGACCAAGCAGCTTCTCATAAGATACGAAACGACTCGCTAATCTACAGGATACTGTTACCAAAATATCTATTAAAATTATATATTCAGAAATTGTATATATTATATGTATTATATATTGCATGGAAATATTTATGACTATTTATGACTATGGGGAAAAGGCAGGGTTTGGATACAGTCCCTCAAGTATGAAGCAGAGGCAGCAAAAAGTTGATCTGAGTTTACCTAAATATGGTAATCAGTTGAATTTCAGGGAAAAGGTAGATTGCATGTGGAACGGTGCAACTGCAGTCCTGTAAGGAAGGAGGCGAGAGTGGGACAGCGTATGTCTGAGCAGGCAGCAGTGAATCTAGGGAAGCAGGAGGAGGTCCATAAGAGAAAAAATGACAGGCCATCAAATACATGTCTGTGCTACATAAAATCTTACTTGTTTGGTTATGTTTTTTTTCTCTCCAACTGTATCAGGTCATCTAATTAAATAATTGTCACATAAAATCATTCTTCCTTAATCCCTACATCATCACAGCTACGATACCATCATAAATAGATATTCCAGGGATTTTTTCCACATTGATAGATAAGCGAATATATGTTATCTTTTCCTCGCTGATCCTTCAGAGAGAAACATCAGGGAAAAATTAAGCTATGCTTCTCTTCTTGAAAAGACCTCAAGGAGGTCTTTTAGTTGCAGAAAATCATAAAGGGAATCAGGGAACAGGATCCTTTTTCAAACCAGAAAATAAAACAAAGTAAAGTGAATGAATCACAGCTTATTTTTTTCTGCTGGATATGATCAACTAGGACTAATATAATATGTTTATCAGCCTGCCTAATGAATTCTGCTCAAGATCCTGAATTCTAAGACACACCTTGAATTTGTGTTGGTATCCCTGTTTAACCTCTGCTTCTACAAAGGTTCATAAATAGTTCTGCCTTTTGGCATGGAACTATGCAAAGAGAGAGTCTATAATGACAGCCTTCAGTGATGAGTAAGTACAGTGAAAGTTCAGTAAATAAAGTGCAAGATTGTGGTTCCTGTTTCCCAAAGTGTAGGAGGGACAGGCTATATGCAAGACAGCTGTGCCAGCTTCTAAAATATACATGTAAGAGTAGAGATTTACAGCCGCCTTCGAGTCCCAGTAGCCATTGGGTATCATGGCTTTCAATATAACTGGAAGTTTCCATTCTGTGGTTTTAAACATATGAATTTCAACTGAAGTCTAGGGTGGCTTTGATCTGGCAGGATCTTTTTTAAATGCATTCCATTTCTAAATCTCCCTGATAACTTGGTTTATCTATAGTCTTGCCTTCTAGTCTTCTTCTATCTATTAAATATTATCATTATTATTATTCTATTAATTAATTAGATAATAATATTCTATTAATTAATTAGATGATATTATTATTCTATTCTCCTATCTATACAGACCTATAAAAGAGGGAAAGATTTTTAAATGTAAGTAATGAGAATGCCAAAGAGTAATCGAACTTACAATCTGATTTTTAGCCTTGCTCCACCATTTCTGCAACATCCTTTAAAAATATTAATTTTATGTAAAAAAAAATGTCACACTACTTGCATATGCATATGTAAAGTGTGTCTTCATGGCATATGCTATTCAGTTAAGCCTGGTATAGTTGACATATGTCTAAGTAAACTCTCCTTCTGGTATTAGATCTTTACATGTAGTCATTTGCATTTTGCTGAGGATAAGATGATATTGGGCATTTATGCCACTTAGAGAAATACCTTTCTTCCTTAACAAATGGCTTCTTTTTACTTAAACCTTACAAGAGAGTTACTAGAAAATTTCTGCTATGCAGAATGAAAATCCCAAATCTCTGCTGTTGCCAATAAACTCAGTTATCAACTGAAATCCAATCTGACTTGCTTTCTCTGGTGATAAAGTCTTGTTGGACTTTTAGTTTTGTGGGTAATGGTCCATAAGTTTACGGCATCTCAAATGGCACACTTTACAGTGTTCCCCTCCTCTGCTGCCATTGCATACTGTTCTAAACTAAGGGAGTTCACTGTTTTTAAAAAGATACTGGCAGTTGGCTTGTTGTAGCCTTAAGTTCTCTACCTTTGATTTCTAGTTTGTTTCTAGGCCAGTATTCAATGTGTGAACATCCACAGTGTCCGGCAGAGAGCCTTGCATAGTTCTTTTAATCCCTCATTCTTGATTGTGATAAGCAACCCTGGGTCCCAAAACTGAACTGCTTGCTTGTCATGCTGCAAAATGTCTGGATAATGGAAGCTTTCCAGAATTTTTCAACTAATTTCTCTAATGTTGCCATAACAATATCATTCAGCAAATTCCCAAGTGAATTTTTTTAACTTACTGGGGATAACCTAAATAGGAAGAGAGCACTTTAAAGTTCTAGATCTACATGTTCCACTTTTCTAGACGTCCATAATAACAATGTACTTTAACTTGAATTTATTTTAGGAAAAGGAATGAGAACAAATAATTCTTTAGTGGGAGAGTATAATGTGTTTCAAATACGTAGTCTGCAATGTGTGCAGAAATAGAGAATGCCATTTGTAAAGTTAAATTGAAACACACTAAAAACAAATACTCAGTAATTTTATAGCTGCATGAAATATACTCTTGAGTGATAGTAGTATCTGTTCCTAGCTTTATTTCCTTAGAAGAGTACGATAAATTCATATAGGATAGAGGAGATCTGTTGAAATTAAAACTGCACTGTTCAGCATAGGATGATCCTTCAGAGCAGCATTGTACTAATAAGTTGTACTACTAAGCTTGAACTAATTCCATGAGTTCGAGATGTTCTGATCTAGACAAAATCTTTGGGGCAGCAACATCCCTAGAATGTGATACAGCAAAAGGCTTTTCAGGAACTCATTTTCTCCGTATTCCTGTATGATCCAAATACTTCATCTGTTCATGCATATATCTGTGGAAAATACATTCACCTAAGATCTGGTTTTTGGTTCCACTGCATTTTGCAAAGAAGATTTATTTGAGTTTGTTTAGCAAAGAAAGGAAAAGACTTCAGGCATGTCAGTTTTGGGTAACTGGAGGTTATTCAATGAAAAGTACTCTGCTGCTGTGGACAGATTCCTTATCCAGTCAGGTACATTGCCTTCTTTTATTTCATCAGTAATCAGCTTTGCACTGTGATTCAACATTCCAGCTTTTGCTTTTTACTGATTTATACGCGTGGGATGTTAAAGAGAAATACACCCTTTACAATGAAAGACAGAAATCAGTATTGTCAGGATAAATCCACCAGCTCTTTAGCTACCTAGTATTTAATTAAGGATGCAAAGCTGATGATTGCACCTTATTCGCATGCCACAACTCTCTACTTTTATGTTGGCAAATCTGTAGGGCTTTGGTTGCTACAAATAAGGCAGTACTGCAGTACAGTGATTGCAATAATGTGGTTGCAGTAAGAGACCAGATGAATACTTGCTCAGAGTAGTGCTGCTTTTTTATAACTATGTTTTAAAGGAAAATATATTAAATTAGCTATTCTCCACACTGCATGAAGGAGTATATTTCATAATAGCTTAATTCATATTTAGACCCTGAAATTAAACAATGATATTTTAAAAATGCATAAACTGATTCGTACTTGCTGGTTGATCAGCACTTTAGGAAACATAGCTACTTCCTTTTCTATCCTAAATGGAAACTGCTGACTTCTTTGAGAAATCTCACGGTATAATTGTATACTTTGATTGCTAACAGAAGGCTGAAAATCTGGGCTTGAAATTGTAAAGTACAAAGCACACAGTTTCAGTGATATTTGAAAGACTGTTTTTTAGTTGGTCATGCTTGATTTCATGTTCTTTGTTCTTAGCTATATAAAGTTTGCACATAGTCATGCTGTATGATACTACAGTGAGCTTAGAATAGTTAGCAGTAGTTATCCTCAAAGTCTAGACTGCTGTCCTTACAGTAAAGGAATGTGTCATTAACCCAGGGCTATGGTATTATCTCTGAATCTTTTTGCATCCTTAGATTTCCTGCTTAATGATACTGTCACAGTGCTACACATTTAGCGTGATCACTAACTAGAATAACACAAGTAAAATGAAGACTTCCCAAACTAATTGATCATTGTCAGCTTATGTAGCCATATGTATCTGGATGCTGACTAAGATTAGAGATAGAACTCCCAAATACTTATTATTTATATTTGATTTCTTATAATAAATCCTAGGGCATAGAGCTACAATTCAAACACAATTTCTATATAAAATATGCTAAAAGCACTCTAAACGTGTGATGACACAACAGTGAACATTGCTTTTTCATTAATAACCTTTTAAGCATCAGTTACTCATGAAGAACCTGGCCAGTCCTCAAAACTTCCATTTTGCCTTTTAGGTTACAGGGAAAAAAAGTAGCATGCACTAGTCTAACTGAACAAGGGTGTAATTACGTTGGAAACCGAATCCCATTGATGGCAGTACAAACCAGCATCTTTCTTTAAAAATAGTGGAACTCAAGTGATTACACTGGTTATAGCCACAGAAGTATGACAGGAGTAAGGTTGTCTTTAGATGACATTATCAGAGCTACTACTTTGTCATTTCAGAGTCCCAATGCATTTTAATAAGGGATCGTTTTGTTTTAAATACATAGGAAACTTCCTTCTACCAAAACAACAACATAAATCAGCATGTGTGTACTGGGGGGGAAAAAAGCCTGTATTTTCTGTTTACCACAAAGTTGTTTGCAATGCAAAACCACCTGTAATTTCAGCATCAAATACAAGCCTGATTATTGTGTTTGAGGGAAAGTTATTTTTGAGTGTTTGACCTCCTTGAGTGATACAGTTTTAACCACATTATCTTTGTGGAGCTTACATCTTTGTAAGATGCTGCTACTACCAAAATAGCTATGGTTAGTATCTTGGTTGCCTAACTGTACTTTGAACACCATGGGCTTTTTTTGCCTATGTTAGTGGAGAAAACTATGTTATACAGCTAGAGTCTTATTCTAGGCTGGGTATCTACACAGAGAGAAGAAAAAACAAGCTTAGAAAATCAATAGGGCTGTAACTGTTTAACCACAGTTATTTTTGCATAGCAAATGGAGCTAGGTGTTAAAGTACATGTTAAAAACAAGGCTGGAAAAGAGTAACACATTGAATTGAAATGTTGAACAGTGAGATTTATTATAACAAGATTATCGGGCCTTACCAGTGTAGAAGATTAAGCGATGGAGTAGATTTCTGAAGAAAAATGGCTGATATGGCAGTAACACAGATAAATTTCAAGTTAGTTCAGAGTTAAGATTACATATAAAGAAATGAAGGCATATAAAGGCATTAGAAGGCAGCCATGGCAACCGTATAACTTCTCTGTCTTGCAATTACAATGTTATTTAAAACATTTTAGGTTTTGGTCTCAGTTTAGATGAAAATGAGTTCTAAAAATTTATTTTTCTTCTCCAGAAAAAAAAATTAGATTTTGTCATATGTCCCAACTCTCATTTCCTTGCCTTCATATGAAGGCATCTGTAAGGATTGTTTTCCACTGAGTGAGTTGTTTGCCTACAATATCTTGCTTTCACTCCCATTTTGAAAGGAGAGGGTCTGTCTTTTATTCTTAGGGGTAGATTTTAAAAGAAATACATGCTAGTTCTTACTCAGTGATTATCCTGTATTTTATTACAAGATTCATGCATCAGACATCAGTGTAGCTTAAAAATACTCTGCCTGCTAGATTCCTACTTCAATGATTCCAAGCTGTTACAGAGCATGTGAAATACAGGTCTAATTTAAAGGTTTTTATGCAAGCATGCATCACAAATATAATACCTAGGTGAATCATAGATATTTATGTAGAGATCTAAAAATACTCTTAGTAGTTGCCTTGTGAATAAAATATACTGGTTGCCTAGAAAGCTCCAAATCTTGAGCCGTAAAGCTTTCACCATAGGAACCATTGTGATTTGAAAATGTTATTGTTAAAAATTATGCTTGCAGCACACAGCCACGACGTCTGGAGTACAACTGCACAAATAAATTTGCATTTTTAGGCTGAAATCTCAGCTCTTTCATGGAGAAAGGAAGTAAAATAGGGAAGACCAGTAAGTTAAGGAGTTTCCATCACTTGATAATTTGGTAGGAGAAATCATCGTGTGTCTATGATGATATGTCTGGTGCATTTAATTGATATATCTGATCATAACATTCCTTTATGCAGATAAATGTTTAAATACCTAAATTGTATCCTGCACTGAAGGTTCAGTAGTACAGTATACAGAAGTATGAACTGTGTGAAGGACAAAGTACAGTAACATATCTCAGTGTTTGAGTAGATGTTAGGGGGTTTGTCGTCCATGAATTCTGAACTTTGAATGGATATTGATCTCTTGTTGGACCGATGTTGAAGTTCTGCATAATGCTAGTTCGGTTGTACCCTTGTCTCTCTTCCTTACCTGCAATGTTCAGCATGGTAATCTTGTCTGGAGAATAAGACAGGCTTGAGAATGGTTAAGGACTACTCATGGAAAAGTAAAAATAGTTATTAACATATCCTTAAACCAGAGTTCATGATTATAATCATTTTTTGCCATATTCATGAAATCCAGCTGTGCTGCCAAGGACTGTGGGGGAAGCTTGTGAATGAAGGCTTTGTGATAGGATGAAGGCTTATTTTTATTTTTGTGTAAATTCTTCCTTTGATAACTGGATATCTCATACAAAAATATATAGGAATTCTACCAACAGTTTTATTTTAAGGAAAAAAGTTACTGTAGAATCAGAAAATTAAGACCAAGCCATGTGAGATATGATGGAAATAGCTCCGGTGTAGTAAAATCTCTCTTAAATAAGAAACATCTTTAGAAATAATTCTATTTCTGTAAGTGGGGAAAACAATATGTTTATTACAGGTTCATTAATTACAGATATTTTCTATTTGTGTTTTCTATTCATTAAAGTGAAAAACTTAGTGTGCCAAAATTAACGTTTATAATGTATATATTATTTTAGTTGGATTGCATACATTTACCTATAGTAAGTGTATGAAAACTTACATTATATGAATTGATTGAAGCATCAGTTGGAAATAATGCATGCTTAGCTTCTGAGCTTTGCAGTTTATTTGCTCTGTAAGCAACGTTACAATATTTATGACAAAAATTCAATCTGGAGAAGTACAGATCAACTTTATGGTCTTAATAATTTTTAGTATGAAAAAATCACTGGGTTGCTATCAGTTCTGAGTTTCAAATTTGGTAATTACATTCAATGCTATAAATTGCGGGTTAAAATAATGTTTTCTCCAGGGATGCATCAGTAGTGAAACTAAAGCACAGTGGTATTATTTTGGGAAAAGTTGCGAAGGCAAAGCATAACTTAATACCTATGACTTTCCTGTGAATATTGACCTCTATTTTAGTATCGGCTTATGTAATAGATGCTTAATATATGATAAAACCTGATAGAATTCATTCAGTAGTAAGCTGAAGAGAAACATCTACCCGTGAATATTGTACGAAATTTATTCTTCAGCGGCCTTTTTCAGAAGTTGACCTAGTGTATTTAATACTGTTAGATCACCCTTCAGCCACATGTGAAAAACAGAATTGAAGCATACCTTATAAAATCGGGAGAAGGAGCTGATATGGAAGTGTTACTCTGTTGATTTAAGGAGCTTTGTAAGTGACTAGTCTGGTCTAGTGCAGTTTTTGCTTACACTTCGTTACACATTTTGTGGTGTGAAATGCCATCTAGTGTTAAATCCCCCAAAAGCAGCAAAACACTGCAAAATTATGATACTAGCCTTCTGAACAGTACACTTGGATAGTTAGTAGATTTTCTGAAATGTTAGGTGTTCAGGAATAGACTGTGTATTTACAGTGGAGTGAAGAGACAATATTTATTTCTGTTTGTACTGACTCTTTATTTCAACATTTGCCATCTAGTACTCTGTTCAATAACTCTTGTTGTCTGTGGATACCAACCTATTCAAAAACTGCCTTCCCAGCTGCAACAGTGCACTTTGATGTTTAAAAAAGGGCTTCTGTATTTATGTTTTTTCAAAAATTTGAAAAGCTAAGCCTAATAGTGCCATAGTGAGCATTTTTCTTTCCTTTCCTTGTTGAACATAATTTTCTTGTATGTCCAAAATATTATTCCAATGTTTGGAAATCAACTTTTATAATTCAAGAACAAATGGAGCAGATGAGTTGATTTTCTCTGATTAAGGCCACAGACACTGGGGAACATGGTTCTGTCCCCTAGTTGAGATTTAAGCAAAAGTAAAATTTCAAAAAACATTTCACAAGTCCTGTTTCAGTAAAGGTTTTAAAAACATTTGATTTGCTGAATCAGAGTCATAAAGTGTCTTTTCCATTGCATGCTATGTGATGTATCCTCAACAGTGTTCAGTAAATACATGTAACTTACAGATTTTTGTCACCAATCCACACCATGAATTTAAATTAAAAAAAAAAATGTAATTCAATGAGCATCCGTTTCAAATTACATAAAATTTTCAGTTCTAGCTAACAATGATAACGGGTTGAAGAGCTTACAGGTTAATATATTCAAGAAAGATGGATTGAAATACACCCCCATGTTCTGCAGTAGTCGTGAGATTCTGAATAAACTTGGAAAAGAACTCGGAACACTCCCCACTTACCTCCATCTTAAAATCTTGCTTCCTTGAAAAGAAAACAGAATCTTCCTTCTAAAACCCAACATTTTTTATCCTCAGGGCAGCCCCAGTGTGTAAGTAATGTTAAACTAGAACCTTTAGTTTGAAAACTCCTTTTAATTCATACGAGCTTCTGAAACAGCTGTTAAAATACATAAATTAAAAAGCTTTCAAAAACTGTGATATATATTTAAAAAGAAAAAAGCCTTGTTGCTTAGCAAACCTGAGCTTTGGAAAAAAAAAAGAAATCGGCACTTTTCAAGGAATCTGAATTCATTGCAGGAAAGGACATTCCCTATTTTCATAGGTAGATGGTGTGTCAGGCTGTTGTTGGCATTTTGGAACATACCTAGAGGCTATTTTGGTGCTCAAGTCCTTTAACTAAATTGTTTTTTTTAATAATACCTGGTATTTTTTCCCCTCCTCACATGATAACTGACGTGAGGATATGTCATTCTTTTTGATCAAAACAAGCAGGGAGAAATGAGGGAACTCACTATGTCCAAGTTCTTTGCCTTTCCGATATTTTTTTTCCGTGTTGCATCAATTTTTCTAAATTAACCTAGTTTTTTTTAACAGTTTCAGGCGAAGCAGTGTAGAAGCAGCTTTGTTTGTGGTCTGGCACCCATCTCAATGTGAAATGGGAACTATTTAAAGTACTTGTCAGACAAATATAACTTCCTCTTGAATATAGTTGAAGAAGGGAAGTGGCTTTTATACTAAGTAATCTTACTATGATGATAAACTTCAGAATCACTGTATTTATGAGTTAGCAGCAGCTGAAGCATTAGAGTATAAATGAAAAAGATTAAATGGTATCTCTTACAGAAATGCAGTACACTTCTCTATTTTATTTGGAAATGAATGTCAGCTAAAATACAGTAGAAAACTGCAGCTCTTGCTTTTTCAATTAATTGAATGCATTAAGTGTAAACAGAGTAACTCAGACATCTCTTCTGTTTGTATATATGTAGAAGCCAATGATAACACCCCTCTTGGCATGTTAAATTTTGTAAAAAACAAGTTGGGTCTTAAATTATGCTGGAGTTTGTGGAAAAAGCTACACCTGTTCAGTGGATATTCCTATAGACGTGGCATTATACTCGCAGTTACTAAGTATTTATTATGTATGCATATGAATTTAGTTATCTCACTGTAATTTTGATTCACTAAGATTTAAAAAATGTTACCTTACAAAATTAGCTTTTCTGAGATTTATAATTGGAGTAATAGTAAAAGTGTGAAAGAGCAAATTGTTCTGTTCTGCCTGTAGATCATCAGAAAATCTGTCCACAGAATTCTAATTTCACAATATTTATTGGTAATGGTGGTGTAAGTATTGTGTGCAGCAGAAGGAGCTCAGCTTGACTGTTCAGATCCCAGATGGAACTTGAGCTGCTGGCAATTTAAAAATTCTATATTTGACTTAGAAATTCCTGCAAATGTTGATGCAGAGAAATAATCATGGAACAAGAAGAAATCAAAAAACTGGAAAAGTAAAACTCAGCTGAATATATAACCTTCCAGTTCAGCTGAAGTTTTCTTGACACTGCCAATGTCTGACTAATGGTTTGAAATGTCACATAGAGTACAGTAAGGCTTCTAGACCTAAGGTCAGAACGCTAGTCATGCAAGCTATTAGTTTGCAGACTTCTTCAATACATATTAAGTCATCAGAAGAAAAAAAAAAACAGACATGAAATATCTTTTATGTCAAGACGTACAAAAATCTATAGTAAAATTTTAATGGACATACAAAAATAAGGAATTGAGGAAACAGATATCTGTAACACTGCTACACTGGTGCTGTTCTTAGCTGTTCTTAACCTCCTGGATGCCCATAATTTGGTCTCCTGTGCAGTCACCTCCCTCTGCCAGGCACACTGTGCTAAGGATCTGAAACTAAACCAGGCAGAGCAGATAAATTAACTCGTATGGGTGCATTTTGCTGGAGGATTCTCAGAGGCCTCTTTGCATGGGAGAAGGAAGTGAGTCTCTCTCTTATGTTGACGTCTGAGAAGATGGGAGGAAGAAATCTGCATTCAGTTTTGTTGAATGAAAATACCACTCCAATACTGTTGGTGTGGCTCTGCCTGTGTGTAGGTAGGCACGTATAGTGCTGTGTGCTTTGTTGGGGATAACACTGTGAGGAAAGGTGGGCTGTATGGTACACAAAAGAGGATAGAAAGGTCCTCAAAAAATTCTACACAGTGACAGAGAGAGAGAGAAGGAAAGAAAAAGCGAGAGAAAATGTATGAGCATTGTAAGTACATTTATGGGAAAAGCAAAAAGGGAAGAATCGATAATAAGGCAGGAGATTACAAATGAAAGGTAAGGGATGTGAAGACGAGGGACTTGCACACCTGGAAGGCTGTACCTGGGAGCAAGTGGTGCTTTGTAGAATCCTTAAAAAAGTGTAATGCAGAACGATCAATGGAATCTCGTTGTCGGTCACTTATCCTTAAGCTTGGGTACGTTTGCTGTCCACCCTGACATAACACACAAAAGGGCTCCAAAAATGTGCTGCCTGTCATGTGTCATTGCTTGGTGAGCTCCTCTTGGTGAGAACCTGTTCCCATGGCAACGCTGCTATCATATTATAGGCTAGGTACGTACGTACAGCAAGTTAAATGTACATGTGGTGTGTGTGTGTGTGTGTGTGTGTGTGTGTGTACACGCTTCCGTTGTGTGAATAAATACACACACACCTTACGTGCGTATTTGGAGTGCAGCCTGTATGGATCTTTTGGAGCCCGGGACACTTGGCTGGAAGCTTCTGTCACCCCCAGATAAATATCTACTATAGTTCTGTGAAGAAATACACTGAAGTAATGCCACAGACCCCATAGATTTAAAACTATAGATTAATTTTATAAATAGCTATGTATTTTGAAAGGTTTCAAAACATGTTTTTAAAAAGAAGAAATATTCTGTGGAAGTAGATTATGTGTTGCAAACCTGAAATTCTGTCTATTTCAAAGATTTACGTTTAACTTGTGTAGGTATAAGTTACATCTGAGGGTAAATGTTGTGATAACCCGGTTTCAGCTTTGTACAGTTCTGTGCATGGGATTGCTTTAATGGAGAACTGAGCTGTTCTGTGGTCATGCCTTGTAAACATTATAATTGTGTTTATTTCTCAATAATCTAATCATGGTTCTCTCTATGGTAGGTATAGAGACCATTGCCATTTTACCTAGTTGAGAGAGTTGAATTGGGTATTTTAAAAGGTAATTACAGTGACTGGATTTTGGAACTAGAATTCTAATGAGAGGGTCTGGTGTTAGTGAAAATGCAAAGTGTGTTTAACAATTCCTGGTCCAAATACTAGGGTGCAAAACCAGCAAATGAGAAAATAATAAAATAAAATACACAGTATGCTTAGAGGGCAAAAACGAAATTTTATAGCAGCTCTCTTCCTTCATGTATAGTGGGAAATGCAGTATGCTGCAGCCATCTCATACTTGAATTCACTTGACTACAGTGCAGCTGTAGTTCCACATCTTCTTCCAGCTCTTTCAAAAAACTGAAAAAACTTTTCATGCAAGTGCAGCAGCTGCCCAGAAACAGCTTGTCTCTACTAATTCTCAGTTTTACCATGCAAAACAGACAGTTGTTTTTCAGCAGCTGCAGAAAAAAAAAAAGAGTGCGTTATTTTCTCCCAGGTGAATTTAGTGGAGTAATTAATTAATCTTTAATGTGGCTTTGCAATTTCTGGCCTTTTAGGTGATTTTATATAACAGTTTTGAATGCTTTAAATGTTCCATACTTCATACAGTACTTTGAAGCGTACACCGTATTACATTTGTAGAAGGATAGAGTGAAATTACAAAATCACAGTATATATGAGTTTATTAAGGCTTTCTGCATCTGATCGGTACTGAGTGCTATGACTGATAGCAGTCATGCTAATCCATATTTAGCAGATGAAGTGGCTCCCTGACTAGTACTCCTGTTACTCTTTTCCCCCTCTCCATCGTCAGAATCATTTAAGGAGCTGCACTGTCACAAAGAATAGGAAGCAATTGTTCCTTGCTTCAGGCTTCAGATGGTAACATTCTTTCGGTATGTACAAGACAACAGCAATAAATTGTTTTCATATACCTACTGAAGAGAAGACAGGACTTCTGTGTACTTTTGTAGTAGTTAGGTGTGAGTTGGGTATAAGGCTTTTTCTTTCTTTGTAACTAAACATTATGCACTTAAAGAACTGGAATCTCTATTGATAGAGATCTTTAAAAAAACAAATTACATAAATAGCTGCTGCAGATGCTTTAGGTGCATGTGATGTAGCTTCATTGCTGGGGGATGCAGTAGATGCGTATTTCCTGTCACTTTCTTAGCCCTGGTTTTCTGTTGTTCTGCCATGTTTTCTGAAATGCAGATTCAGACTGTTTCCAACCGCCACATTTTAATGCCAGCCACACTAGCTGTAGTCCTTAATAATGCTGATGCAGTATTACTCTGTAACTAGGTGCTTTTCTTTGAAGTAGGGAGATAATAACTTTTTCAGGAATTTCTTTTTTCTAGAAAGAATTTTTACTTGATCCAAGGGCATTATGTGATGGTGGTTTTGTTGATGGTGGTGGTGGTTTTTTTTGTTTTTTGTTTTTAACTGTGTGTATGTATGTTCATTTTTTAGCCATTGACCAAGAAAGAGAAAACCTGAGATGGAACATATCAGAAATATGAATAAAGGAAGAAGTGATTGGTATGTTGCAAAACATTTTCAAGGTAACTTAACATTTCTTTAAAAATATATCAACTATGGTATGGTATAAAAAACTCATTTCCAAGTTGAAGGAGCACAATGAATGTACTTTTAGATCCATAAATCCAACAAGTTTTGATTTATTCATGGTTATAAACCTCATTGCATTGGGTTACAAATTGAAATATACAAGGAACTACTGTTCTAAATAATAGCTTAGATTTAAAAAAAAAAAAGTCAATTGTGATTAAAGAGCATGGTTAATTTGAATTCTACTCCTGTCTAATGCCTCACTTAAAGCAAAAAGATAAGGCTGACAGGTTTTAT
Source organism: Anseranas semipalmata (assembly GCA_013399115.1). Classification (NCBI taxonomy): domain Eukaryota; kingdom Metazoa; phylum Chordata; class Aves; order Anseriformes; family Anseranatidae; genus Anseranas; species Anseranas semipalmata. Next base: position 196,587 of record VXAA01001530.1, on the reverse strand, counting down.
TGAAAAGGATCCAGAAGACAATGGATGTGGGAAATTACTCTCATCTCCCTAGCATCCTTTTGCTTTCATATTGCCCCGAGCAACCGATACTCAGTAGACTGCGCAAACCATCCGATATGAATAAACATTGCAAAATGTTTTAAGTCATTCTAAGTCCAAGCATATCATGAGCCTTATAATAATGATTAAAATACATTAAAAGCAAGTTGTGCCATTTTATGCAAAGTGAGAAGAGCCTACTGTGACTTACTAAGTTACCTGTTGTTTGCCATTCTCTGTGGGATATGTGTCAATGTCTAAGTGTCTCTTAACAAATGTGTACTACCAGTGGTTTAATCTGATGCATAGATAAGTCTTTCAGCAAAAATGCTACAGGAAGGCTTTTTTGAGCCTACTAAAGAAGTTTGAACATAGTAGTAAGTATTGAACTATATTTGCAAGAACACACAATTGATTAAAAATATGCAAAGGTTCTAAACCACAATATATTGCAGTGGAAACCAGACTTAGCAGCATGTGATGAATTCCTGGAACAAGGTAAAGTGCGCCACATTAACTGCGAGATTTTTGCATTGCCATTTTTTCTTTTAATCAAATAACAATGAAAATGTACATGATTGCATATGTAGTAATAACTGACTCAAAGCTGCAAAGCAGTATTTTTCATGCCAATTTTTTATGTAAACTTGCACAAATCACTGAGCTCTGCACCCCTCCCTCACTTAATCCATCCGTGTATTATCATAACGCTGCTCGAGTGTCTGTGACTGACTGTAGGTCAAAATGGAACAAACTTTTGCTTCTGCTGAAGGGGGGGTGGGTCTCTATTGACTCCAAAGGGAACAGAATGATATCAGGTGTTTGTGTACTGTTGTGTAAACGCTAATTAGGTGTCCATATCTGATTATTCTCATTTACAATTTCCCGTACAAAAAAGCTTGTAGCCAGGGTCATCCTCTTCTGTGGCTAGCTGCATTAAATACCTCAGAACATTGCTTTAGTGGAGAGCGAGTTGCACAGATCCAGATCAGATAGCTTACCTTGAGAGATACACCTTGTATTGTGTAATAATATTACCTTGCTAAAAGAAATCAGATGAAAATCCTATTGAATTCTGGAGATCTGTATGAAAGGGTTCGCTCATTGTTTCTGCATGGGAGGTGTCTGCCTGAAATCAGCTCTGATCTGACAAGCACGTGTTGCCATGGCAATGGGGACGGCTGAATGTTAACGCGCTGCTTCGGCTGTGTGACGGGCATGAAGTCTAAGATCTGTGATACGCATTTTCATTTGTCAAAGCACGTACCTGCTATACTTTCCCCTTAAACATCTGATGGCAAAGAACCAGGCTTTTTACTTCTAATACTTTCATGGGTTGCAAGTTCACTTTAGCAAGTTTCAAACTTGCCTACAATGTGTTTATGAATAAAATCACTGGATAAATAAAGAAAAGCATTGTATTTTACAGGATGCTGGTGTATTGATGTTCCTGTTAAGTACAGGAAGCTTAAATACTCTCACGAACATTTTAATAGAATCCTTTGCATAACTGATGTTAAAAGGCAGCAAAGTTGGCTTTACAGTAATGATTTCTGGTATTAAAAAAAAAAAAATGTAACCTGTTTTTGTTAACTGTCTATGTGCATGGTTTTAACTTGCAGTAAAATGAAAGCTAGTTCAAGTTAGCTTATTTGTCTTTCACCTTTTGCATGTCTTGATAAATAATTCTCTGCTAACTCAGAAAATATGATGACTATTCTTAGCAAAAAAAAAAGGAGAATTACCTTCATGTAAGTGAAACACATACTTTACGTTTTTTCACCTTGCTTGTCTAGTATTGCTGGACATGTGTAGAAAGGCAGGAAATTTTGGACACTAGTCTTCACAATATTATTTCCCTGAAACCTGATCATTGTACAGTGAACATCCACAAATAGAACATCTGCTCCTATAACTACCATGCATGCCCCAGTGAGAGGATGTGCCTCAAAAGGCCCAAGATCGTCTAGGCAGGTTTTCAGTTCTTACCAGAGTTATATTTGTACATCACTATTTATTTAAGTTTAACCTCACTGCATGTCATAAATCTTTGACAGCTGGGTTAAAGATCAATTTTCCATGTGTGTTCTCAGGAATTGCTTTGTAAACCATCAAGTGCAAAGGCCATAGTGACATTAGTTACCGTGAGCTTACTGTCAGAGCTCATCTAGGACAGCTGAAGTTGTAAACAGGAGGGCTTTTTGGTTCAAAGAGGACATTAATAAAAAAAAAAAAAAAAAGACCGTGCTTAAATGTATAGAATTTAGTGGCAATTTCTACAGCTTTTATACTGGCATAACATAAAGCATATGGTATAGAGTAATTCCATTATCTAACAAAAATTGATTTTTTGTCTGGTTGTACACTTAGTATACACACTGATTTCAGAAAACATTCCCTTCCCCCTCCTGCACCCCAGATTTATCTGTACTGCATGATTACTGTACGAACTAATGATTTTCTAGATTTCCTTTAGAGCATATTTTTAACAATTTTTACTGCAAAAATAATGTATTTCTAAATCTCAAATGGCTTTACCACAGTGCACTAATAATGACTAATACTGTTGTGATGTCTCTCAATGACAGTCAGAAGTTTACTTTCATACTAAAAAATTAGTTGAATAATTTTACAAAATACGCATTAAAATATTTACATTTTTTGCTTTCAGTGTTTATACCACTACTGAATGGGAAGTGTCTTTGTAAATGAAAGAAAATTTCCCTCCTTGCTATTTAAAATTTTCATAAATATTTTTTGTCTTAGAAGTTTGCAGTGTTTTTAAGCAGGTATTCCAAGAATTATTTGCATATTAGACAACTAATTGCATGGTATACAGAACTGACATCTTCCAGCTGCAAAACCTTTTTTGCAGGAACCTATTTTAAGTAACTAAAGGTTAATTTCTTCACTTAAATGGTATTTGTATAGCAATATTACTACATAAGAATACAAGCTTTCTGAAGACAAGCCTAGTCTGTATCTGATTGAAGTCTATTTCATGTGATGTTTAGAATTTGGATGCGAGTTCCAGGTGGTTTTGTTTAGGTCAGTCTCAGATGCTTTATTAGTCATTTTATCTTACGGGGGTTTGTGGAGGTGGGGGGCAGCAATTGTTTGTTTTTCCAGGACATAAATTGTTTTTATCTAAAAATTAAGGGAAGAATCTGGTTATCAGTCAGCCTTAGGAGTCCCATGTTAACGTCTAGACTAAGTGAGAACATTAAGAATTTTATAACTCTGCGTTCTATTCTGCAGCAAAAACAGTGAGCTTGTTTGCTTCGTGAGCATGTTTGCTGTAATAGCAAAAAAAATAACTGGCAGCTTTCCTGTTTTAGCTTCCTACTGCAGAAGATAATAGTAGCACTTAAATATGGAAAATAATTTGTGAAGCAAACTAGCAAAATTCTTGTCTGCATATTCAACCTGTCTTAATCAATGCATTAGCTATTCAAGATCATCTGGTAACTGGCAGTTAGATAAAGAAAAATTAGTCAGTCTTGGAAGGAATATCTTAGTTTCCATGGAGCTACTCTGGTCTTCATGGATGTGTTGTAGGTTAGAACTGTACTATAGATAGAAAAAGCAGCACTGAAATAAACGGGGAGCAGAAAGGCTGTATGACAAGATTTTGGAGAAGAAAAATTAAACAATAAAGAATACTTAGCATTTAGCACTTCAAAGGTAAATACGGGTAGGTAGGAGCCAAGTTATTCTCACATCAGCCTTGTCAGGTAGATAAATGTTTCTCTGTTCTTAACCTCTTTGGGTTTTATTTGTGAAGAGTCAAAGCCATTGCATGTTATTAGCAAAATAGAAATAAAACATTGGGAATTCCTCAGTCATTCGTTTCTGTTTTGTGTTTAGTTGTTGCTGTATTCTGCCCTGTTATTTTCTGAGCTAGACGTCAGGTGTTGGGTAAGAAAGTTTCCATCAGTTCATGGGCTCATACATTGGTTCCAGCAGTTCTGAATGAAAGAACAGGGATGGGAAGACCCTTGTCTTGTCTCCTGCTTGGGTGTCAGCAACTAGGTCAGTAGTTTTCCAAGTAAAGACAACTCCTTCCCCCCAGAATCCTATCTAACCAAAAATACTCTTGAGCTGAACAGCAACACAAAGGAAAGACAGCTTGATTTAAAAAATAAAATGAAATAATCTTTCCTCTGGCAGGGAAGAACCGTTTTTGCAGTGGAATATGAAAAGCTACAATAGTCTCATTAGCTTTGCAGATTGCAGGAAGCTGATTCTCAGTGGTCAGTGTTCTTTGATAAAAGGCAGTTGTGTCTGACTGGACATTCAAATCAATTGACTGCCTGAGCCAGCATCCGTGCACCCAAATGTATTTGGAGTAATTGAGCATCCCCTGTAAATCTAATTACAAACAATATCATCAAGGGCTCATTAAGAGGATAAGTACTAGTTTGGGAAACATCTATAACCAAACAGTGCCATTCTGGAACTACAATTTAAAGCCACAAGCTAATCATCTAGTAAGTATCTGAAATAAATGCAACTTTTTAAGGCAGAAATTTTGCAGATTACTAGAAACAGACAATTCAGTAACAAATTGTAAGATACGTTTTCTTCTATATTTGGCCTATTATTTCAGTGCAAGTCTAACACAGTCAACAGAATTGACAGTAAAGCTAATGAGAATACTTTTAAAGTAGTAAGCTGAGGTTTGAATTTTGTGTAAAAGGATAAATGCATAAACACAAAAGTTTGGAATCAATTGTGACTGCTTAAAATTACAGTTACCAGTCAGGGTATGAATACAGTCTGTATTCAAATGGCTAGCTCTGATGCTTTGCTCTGGGATCATGCAGACACACAGCTGTCTTCCCCTTTTATAGCTGCCCCATGCTAGAATTCACATCCTGCCTTTTTATTAGGATGGGTTTTTAACCAATGAACAGCTCACTTGCCAACTCTCAGGCAGTTCTAACACCTGTATGAAGTAGGAAGAAAAGTTGTGCCTCTTGCCTCATCCACTGAAAGCTTATATTACAATATGTGTTACATGTGATCTGTAGATTACATTGTGAATTCATATGAATAGCAATTAGTTGGGACAAGCATACAAAAGTGGCTGTAATAATGCTGCTCATATGAAGCAATCTTCTTGTACATGAGTGAAGATGATAGATTGCTGCTGCATTTCTAAGAGACAGAGGTGTGATTTTAAAGCTCTGCACTGCATGCCTGCCTTTATATGTAGGAAAAACTCCCTGATAAAATCTTAAGTCATTGTTACCACCTCAGGACTCACTTTCTATAATGCTCTTTTCTACTCTCTTTATCAGAACCACAGCTTTTCCAATTACAGTTATTTCAGCTTGTTTTAAAACACAAAAGCCATACCCATTTTTCCACCTTTAATTACATCTTCTGTGTTGACCCTTACCTTCTTATTTTGCTCATCTTTCAAATATATAAGCCCTTCATGCTCTTGATTCTCTCTCCTGTTTGGTGTGATCTGTAGTGCAGCAGTATGTGTTGGCCTGCCATAAAATACAGATGTCTTTCAATTCAGCTGTAGTGGAATTGTACATCTTTGTGAATCCTGGATAGCAACTGACAACTGCAAGCTTGTTTTGGGAGTTGGTTCATCATCTTTCTGCACAATTTTGTTTGTTAAATTTAAAGAGAAGAGGAAGTGGGAGTAAAGACAGGTTTGCATCAAGAATGTAGCACTTTTATTCAGCCTTGAAATAACCCTGTGAAGTAAGAATGCTTGGGAGGTAAAAAATGGAACAAGTAATTGAATACATAAATAAAGAGCAAGGAGAATTTTCAAGTGATTCAGTACCTTCCTCTGTTCTGAAGTTTGCCCACCCACTCCTACATACCACCTCCTGTGGTCCAGGACATTTTAATACAATGTGGGAGGTTAGCATACAAATTCCTACTGACTGCATTTGTGCATAGCTTCCCACATGCCTTTTGAAATAGGGTCCCTTATTTAGAAAAGTTAATGAGTATTATAGATCTGTCCCAAACTGCAAATGCAGTGGGTTGACAATTACCTGTTACAGCCATTTAGAATTACTTGGCATTTCATAATTATGTTTTTTTTAACTTTGTTACTGAGCCAAGTTTGTGCACCAATTACAAGCAGTCAGTAACTTGTAGAAAGGTGGCATTGTGCTGAGGACTGGAAAGACAGATGCTGTATCTTGAAACGAGTACCTTGCAAAGGAGGCTGTCCAGTGGAGTTAAACATCCTCCTGTGTTGCCTGCATGGATTACACACAGCTTAGTAGAAAATGGTGATTTCTCTGCAACTGCTTCACAACAGTAATACAGTAAAGATGACATAAGTCAGCACCAAGGAAGTGATTAACAGCTTATCAGTAAAATTTAGTGAGAAGTCTCAGTGACATGCATGCCTTAGGCTGCTTCAGTCATTTTTCTGTCTTCTAAGATGCTAACTCCTATTTCCTGAAGGCAGCCAGAGGTTCTGGTCTGTTTTGGCGTGATGTGTTCCTGATTCACAATTGGAGCTCAAGGCGGCCAGAGCTTTCAGGTCTGTTTTTGTGTACTAGGCTCCTTGTTCACATCTGGAGCTCAGTGCTGTTGGAGTAAAACAGATGGAATGTAAGGACAGGTCTAAACCCTACATCTCTCATTATTTATCATAACTTGATAAATTTAAGCAGTTGAAATATGGCCCTTCCTGTTTTCACCCTGGCACTTCTCTGCACAAAAGGTATTTTTAAGTCATGTTTGTACATTTCTGAAAAGTCAGTCTGAGCCAGCCCATGCCTTTTACTTATTAGTGAAACCAGACAAGTCAGTTTAATTTCTTAATCTACTAAATGGAATACAGGAAATAGAAACAAACAACAAATGATAACAAATTAAATTGTTTCCTCCTCTACTGATCTGAAACATTCAGAAGACAAAGTACCGACTGTTTGAGAACACTCATAGCATTTACAAAAACCTTTCCAAAGGGAATGTGCATACAGTATCTTATTCTAATCCATTAATGTATCTTGCTTCTTTATGGCCTGATGCTAAATACTTATTCCCAAGCACAGCCCCACATAAGTCTTAGAAGACTTTTTCAAGTAGATCGAGACTTTGATCCCAAATTCTGGCTGTTTCATTGTAGAGGAATATGGTTATGTTAAACCTTAAGAAGCATTACATAAACTATCTACTTGAAAAACTAAGTACCTTTGTCTGCTTTCCAAGGGAGCAGGGCTACGAGTGGGGAATCATTTCAGCAGTATTTCTTCTTGTGCTCCTCATTGCATTGGACTTTCCAAAAAAAAAAAAGCAAAATAAAACAATATTGCTACTGCTTTGTCACATTTCGGCATGCATCTGATAGGCATCGTTATTACCTTGAAAAGACTGAATCATTTTATGGATTAACAAAAATTGGGGGCTTTCTTTTTTTTTAAGAAATAGATGAGGTAAAACTCTCTCTGACTTTTGCTATGGATCAAAGTGTTTCCTAGCTTAATCTGTATAGGTTATAATCCCAAAAGATAAATTTTACTCCTCAGACCGAATCCTTCTGGATTGATAATAAATTAAGTATGAACTACAGGTGATAGAACTTGCCTTTTATTCTACTGTTAAGCTGTGCCAGAGACAGCTTCCTATTTTTAAATTTGGAGATATGCCTTCTGTAGACACTTTTACTACTGTCGTGGAGTATTCTATGTTCATGTCCTTGTCTCAGATGTACTCAGTACTAATAAATCATTGGCTATCCTCACAAAGTTAATAATAAAGACAGCTGAATGAGGAATGCACATGATGACCTTGAATTTTTCCCACAGGCTGGTCTGAACTGGGAGAAGCTATAAACTCTGGTCTGTGTTCTTAAAATGAAAGACATGAAAAATTGGTGAAATGCTCTGAGGAACATGGCCCTTAGGTGAGTCTTGCCTCCTTAGCTAAGAATCTGAGACACCTTCAGAGACTAGAGCTAGGCAAGTTAGCCATCACAAACACCAGAGAGGGCTCCAAAATGTGGAAGTCACTCACAGCTCAGGGCTTTCTATTAAAATTACATTTAGCGAGGTGGAGGTAGCAAATATTCTGTGTCACAAAGTTTATCATTCTGCACATGTAAATCCAGATTCTTTGTTGCTTCTGACTGGAAAGGTGCTCTTAAGACACATGATCTGTGCAAGCATCTTGAGAAAACTTTGTGAAAATCCTCTTCTACAGAAAGGGAGGTAAAGTATAACCAAGACTAACAGAAATAGGTACAAAAAGTTGTCAGCATTAGAAAGGTGGAAGGCTTCGTTCTACTTAACCTAGGTGTAATTAAATGACTATTAAGAGAAAAATAAGATTGATGAATGGGAAAGGAGATTATGATTGTGCTGAGAACTTAAATATTCCAGATGACAAGGAAACTGCATAAATAGATCATAAGCTATTCAAGAAGCTAGACAGATTCTGGATTAATGGAAAAAACACAGTGGGAAAGACATAAAACATCATAGTCTTGAGAAGACTTGCTCTCTTCTCTGGTCATAAGAAACTTCTCTCAAATTAGAACTTAAGCAGTAATGAATAAATGCTAAGATATCTGCAAGAATTTAACAGGCAGCGCTATTCCAGCAGATATGTATAATTAAGTAGTAGTTATATGGCTTGTCGAATAGCAAATGGCACTTTAGAATGGTTTTAGCAGCTCTGTAACACAGTCACAAGTATCCAATTACTGATTTGTAAAGATTATAATAGGATGTAATACTGTGTCTATTAAAATATTTGTCATTTTGGTGACTTCTGAGAGGACAAACAACAGGAACAGTGGTTTATGGCAGTGCACTTGAGCTTTGTTCTCACAAGTTAGGAGAAGCTCTTCTTGCGTCCAGAGAACATGATTTCAAAGATTAATTCTTTCAAAACACCATTACATAGTAAATTTAGTAAGTCATTGAGCTGGAAGAGTTTGATCTCCTACAGAGAGACTGTCAATAGCCTGGCCAGTGCAGAGCTGTGGACAGCAGCTTGTTAGACTTTAGATCTTTAGATCCCTAGGCAAGCAGCTTTATTTAAAAAAAAAAAAAAAGTCAATATTTTTGAAACTGCAAGCTCTGAAGGTAACTAAAGTTCCAGAACGAAGTCTTAGCTTCATTTTGATTTATATCAAAGTATTTGATAACTCAAGGATTCCCAGACAGCTGCAGTCCTTACTGTTCATCAATCCAACATCAGTCTGTGCTGGCCAGGGCTTTCTAGTTGAGAGCCCAGAGAGCTTTAATTTAGCACTTGCTAAACAGATTTTGATGTAGTCTAGTCAAATTCCAGTAACTGCAGTCCAGCTAGCTTCTAGTTTTTTCCTCATCTCACCCAGAGTCAGAATTTTCCTTCTGCTTTGATGAAGTACATTTTAAAAGCAAATGCAAATACATCATACCCTGACAGACATTGTTCTACCAGCCCAGCCTCCTACTTCCTGCTCCTGCCTTTCTGACACTGAAATAACATTTCATTTCTTTCTCATCTGGTTTCCCAACACCCTTGAGCTCCAAGCTGAATTTTTTGCATGTGCTTTTTTTTTTTTTTCATTTCTCTCTTTCCCTGCTAAGAGAGCATAGGTTTCTTGAAATTCATTTGCTATTATTGAAGCATTTGGTCTCTCTCTGAGAAGAAACTGTGCATAACATTTAATTGTGATCAATTTGCTTCTGCCTGTATGGAAGATTTTCATGCAGTGTTTGGCTTTGGAAGGTTTATTTAAGCTTGGGGTGTTGAAATTTTGCTAACCATTTAAGCAGGGGGAAAAAAACTAGGGCTCAGTGACAAGAACCAGGTCAGAAAGGCGAGAATCAAAGGCAGGGAGGAGAGTGTTTGGATGAGTGGATTAGGAGACAAAACTAGACAGAAGGATTTTTAAATGGAGGGATTTTTTTTTTAAGCTTTGTCTTTTGTATTCTATATTGCATCATATTTTAGTTGTATTTTCCTCATTGTATCATAGTCTGTCATAGAAGTACAGATGTACATACTAGAAACATACAAAATGTATGAACACCTCTGCTATGAAGAAGGGCTGAGACAGCTAAGTTTGTTTAGCCTGGAGAAGAGAAGGCTCCAGGGAGACCTTATTGCAGCCTTTCAGTACTTAAAGGCAGCTTATAAGAAAGGTGGGGAAAGACTTTTCACTGGGGCCTGTAGCGATAGGACAAGGTAATGGTTTTAAACTAAAAGAGGATAGATATAGATTAGATATCAGGAGGAAATTCTTTACTGTGAGGGTGGTGAGGCACTGGAACAGGCTGCCCAAAGAGGTTGTGGATGCCCCATCCCTAGAGGTGTTCAGGGCAAGGCTGGATGGGGCTTTGGGCAAACTGGTCTGGTGGGAGGTGTCCCTGCCCATGGCAGGGGGTTGGACTAGATGATCTTTAAGGTCCCTTCCAACCCAAACCATTCTATGTTTCTATGAAATGTGAAGTGACATATACTGCAATACCTACAAATAGATGAAAAATCAAGAATGCATTATCTTTGCATGGGATTAGTTAGTTTAACAAGACAAAATTACTAACAAGGAACATTATACAGAAAACACATTCTTTCACATACTACATGTTTCTCAGGTATTCTTTCCTCTGTCACAACATAGCATGCCAGCTTTGCCCTTATTCTCTAGCAAGTGATTTGTTCTGTAGATCAAAGATGGTTCAATGACAAGACACTAACTTTGCAGTTAAAGGTACACAATTAGATTCTGCCTAAAGGAATTTGAACAAGTTATCTGTGTCTTTGTGTTAAATAGGGACAACAGTACTGGGCTGCATCTAGAGATGTTGCAAGAGCTCAAGACTTAAGGAGGTACAACTGAAGTGAGGATCTCACACACGTAGCAGAGATTATGACATTATTTTCTTTATCATTTTGCCCTCACTCAAACCTCTTGAACACTTCACTACAAAATTTCACCTTCCAAAGATCCTTACAAACACCTGAATTTTGCAAAGCAGGTGACCAATCCATGTCTTGGGACCTACAGGTGCATATTTTTGTTTTGTGCATATTTGCTTCATGAAACTGTGCCTTGGTCGTGTGAACAGGCAGGGACCCTTTATTGTTGCCCCTTGCCAGCATTGTCTCCAAGATCTCTTTTCAGATTCTGCTGTCATCTTTAGTCTGCTGGGGTCATGATCTCAATGAAAAAGGTATCTACTAGTCTTCATTTACATAGGAACAAAGGAGATAGTAACAAGAAGAAGCAGCCTCTGAAGAACAAAGGCACATGCTTAGTTTGGTGAGAATCATATTTCAGCTATAAAGTATTTCTTGGCCTTCTGTTGGACTGTCATTAGTTTCATTGGCACATTTAAGATACTCGCCACTGTTTCTTCAGTGGGGCACAGGGAAATACATCAGGCATATAAAATCTGTTACAACTATGGCTGCCAGTCTTGCTGGTTCTGCTGTTTCGATGGCTTTACAGCCATTGAGCAGCCTTCCTCCCTCTTCAGATACTATCCACACACATTTGTACACATACCACCTCAAAGCCAGCCTCAAATAGCAGTTAAAAAAAAAAAATCACTAGCAACAGCAGCAGTGTTGTTACCTTCATTTTTTTTGGAGGCGTTTCAGTGTCTTAAGTTGTAGGCAGGATGTGGATCAAGGAAACGGCTAGCAAAAAAGCACCAATATGCCATAATGTTAAAAGACTCCGGTGTTGGATTTCTTAAGATCACCAAAACTAAAACAAATGAGAATTCAATCTCTAATATTGATATAGGTGGGGGATAGGACTTACTGCAGATACATCAAAGGTGTGGCTGAAATACAAAGCAGCATAGGAAAAATATCCATTGAGTTGGAATGACCACCTTTGATTCTTGTTCATCTGGGCAGGACAGAACAACCAAAGCTTAAGAATGGCACCTGCAGAAGACAAGATCTGTTACCACTGAATTGTGAGAATTGCACTCAACAGCCAAAGAACCAAGGATTCAGAAAGTCCTGCCATTCTCTAGGACAAGAAAGAGGGGAAAAAAGCATTATATTTTCCTTAGAAAGGAGCCTCACTAAGGTATAATAAACGTTGTCACTTCCACAATCAAATTAATACCCCTTCCTAAACATCATGTAGACACAGAATTGGATACACACGTACATCCAGATGCTTTAAAAAAAAACAAAAACCCTCAGTTTAATTGCCTCATGCACTTTAGAAGAGCTGTTGTGACTTTTATCTAGGATGAAGGCTACATGTTGAACCGTGTACAGAATGAATGACATTGGCTATTTTTTGGCTATCCTGCCATATCTTGACACTATACATGAAAAGAAAAACTCTCTATCTAGTTAGTCGCTTGAAGAAAAGTGTCTTCTCATTTGGGCTAAGTTTAAGTATTTGATGAGATTTCCTATATTCCATCCTGTCTTTTTTATACAGGTACAAAGAATCTGCTAGCACAGCTAAGATACAATAGCAGTCTTCCTGGCTCAGCTTATTCGAACTGCTTAGACCTATACTAGAATCCTTGTTTGACAATCTCAGACACAGCAGAATTTCAAAGATAATAATAGCGATGAAAATACCTAGCCTGCAGGCAGAGTATTTTCATGCAGCTGAATTTGCCATCTGGCTTGATGACTTTGTGGATACTTACTTACACTTTACTCACGTAAGGTGACATTTTTAGTTATATATGCAATTACAGTTTGGTCAATAATTCTGCCTTCCTAGGAATGTTACTAAGCATGAGTCAGTGGTTACAAGTTAAGTGAAAACTTAGAGATACTTGGGATTTGTCCAGTGTTCAGCAGCGCAGTAAGAAAGCAAATCCAGCAGCATTCACAGATTTTTTTTTTAAATATATGCTCTGTTTTGTACTGTATATATAGTCCTGTATACTGAGTATATTTATACACCACTCCATCTAGTTGTTGAAAAGGAATGTATGTTGTTAGAGAAGAAGTATGTGTCCAAAAGACAGATAACAAGCCCTTAAAATTCAACAGCATAGATGTATGCTCAGTTGGTGGGGAACAGCCACTACACTTACGCTTGGACTTCCAGCAGCAACATCCAATTTCGGATTTAATCTGAGCGTCTAGAGGGGAGTGGACATAATTCATGCCTCAGGTTCTTTCACTCAGAGTTCGAATCAAGCTGAAGTTTTTTGCCTTTTACATCTAGATAGAACAATCCTTGTCTAACTATTCGAAGTTCCTCTAAAAGTAGAATCTGCATATGGACAAATGCTCAAGAACAGGAAACATTTTGTGGATCTCAAGTCTTCGTTTCATTGTAATCCTGGACTTCTCAGGTGAAATTGACACAGATGCCCTTCAATATTACCCAAAAAACCACCCTGTAACTGTTGTATACTACTGCCCTCTACTGCATTTTTTATATAAATCATAAAACTATGCATTATATCACCCTCAGAAATTTGCAGAGCTTTCACAGACAAACATGTAAATCAGAAAGTGTCAATATTCATGCAGAAGAACTGGATAATTTGACCTTTTCCATGTATACTGACATATTTCCCAAGCTGATTCATGGTTTCATTTCAAAGTAATTTGTCCACAGATCCACCAAAAAGCCACCCAAAAGCACAGTAAATTCAACCCAAAATGTAAAAGTCCTAACTCTTCTCATGTTTATGAGAATCATTCATTTTATCTTTAAAACAGCCCATCTGTATAGCAAAACTATAAGAAAAGTTATTCAGAAATCTGCAGTAGAAAATCACAACATACCTGAGCCAGGAGAACCAAAAAGTCAAACATTTGTGTACATAAATTCTATCTTTCAGCTCCCGATTACTTCAGAAAAATACTGCATCACATCACACTCCTAGGTGTAAAAGCATGCTCCGGTCAGTTCTAGCTGCTCAAACACAAGTCTTAAAAAAATAAAAATAAAAATAACTGTAGATGTGAAACATGAACTAGTATTAATGCCTTCTTATTATCAGTGAGGGTCACAAATCTCTAATGCTACTGACTGCTGAAGAGCAAGAAACATAAAGCTGTACACACAGTTCTTTCCCATGAACTGAGGCTATCGTATTAGTGAACCTGACTTATATCCAGGGTAAATCTCGGAAGAAATGGTATCAGAACAAACTTAGCATAAATCCTCTTAAATCGGTTTCCAAGGAACTGATGTTTTGATTCAGTATAGGAAAGATTTCTGCAGGACATGAGGCACTTCAGGTTTGCTTACATCCCCCAGTATTTAAAAAGTTTTCTGCATACTCTGACATCACCCCTTTCTGACAGAGAATAGGGAAATGGAAGTAGAAGGAGAAAATGCTATAAATTTGTCATTCAAATAGATTGGATTAAGATCAGATGGTAACTTTCCTTGGTTCCATCATGGTAGGGAGGGGAACGTTTTGCTTCTCCCTTCACTTTCACTGCCATGACCGAGCTTTGCCATTCATTGCCAGGACGCCCCACCGAACATTTGTTGAGATACTTCTCCCTCTAGTGGCTACGTTATTGTTTTACCACGAAGCCAGAGCCGAGGTTTGCAACAGACGATATTCCATTCATCTTAAAATCCTATTGTTATTTCCCAGAAGTTAAATAAATACTGATTTTGATGACATAAGACTCCCTAGCATGCAGAATTTTAACCCATCAAGCAGCATATCCCAGGAGAGAAGCTGTGATTCTAGATACTGTTGCCAGTGTTTGAATACCAAACTTCCCAGGTATTTCCATACAAAGTAGAAGTGTTTTCTAAAAATTTCCCCGAGAACTTGATGAATCAGTTACAGCCTCACAATCACGGTGTCACTGAGTATTCAGTAATTCCCTCAATTAAAATCCATTATATTTCTAAATCCTCATAGTTGAAACAGATTTAAATGAACAAACAAAAGGCTCAAAAGCCATTGTCCACTGAGAACATCCTATTTTCTTTTGTTACAAATTCAGACTATAAGCAAGCTTCACAATTACATGCAGTTGGAGGAAGAAATGCTGAGTAATTTATGATTTTTGAACACTTCAGAGTCAGTACACTAGCATATTCCAAAGCATTGTACAAACATTGACTAAATTTAATGTAGACCTGAAATGAACAAAAAGCAGAAAAAAAGCAAAACTGACAGTCAAGTTCTGCTCAAAGCAATGCAACAAATTACCAGCAAAGACGGGATTATAACTACTGTGAAAATCACTAGAAGCGGCCTCTCAGACTCTCACCCCAGAAGTTTTGATTACAGACGAAACAGATGATTATTATGATTTGGCTTTACCGTTCAGAATTTTGTTGTTGTTGTTGCTTTTTGTTTCAAGGCTTGGATAGCTATTAGATCCATACGCTCAGAATATTTATCACTTTTGAGAGAAAGTAGATGGAGCCTGTTTGCCTTGAAAGTTTTTCTCTTTGGACAGTCACTGCATTAGTAACATCCATATTCACCTTTGACAAAGAGCAGCTTACTGTTGAAGAATTAATCAAGGCAGAATGACAAATGGAAATAGCTGAGCATAAAGAAGAGGCACAATTATAGAGGCTCAACCACCTTTAGTTGCACTGCAGGAGTGGGCAATTTAACAGCGTTTGTGAAGACGGGGTAAGGAAGCGACTGGCTTTACCACCTCTGCTGAGGCAACTAGTCTTTGCTGCATATGAATGTTTTTGAAGTGTAACAGGTGGAAAATTTTGACTTGTTAGTGGTTCTTTTATCAATACATATATCATAAGACATTCAAAGCAAGGTCAGATAGTGGTGGGTTTTTGTTTTTCTAACAGATTTTTTAAAGACCAGCCAGATAATCAAGTGGTTTTCCACTAGCAAGGCCCACTGCTGTACAGGTAATGCAAGATAGCTCTGTCAGATGGTTCTGTTTTGCAAAAGCCTAGAATTCTAAGTTGTTCAAGTCACAACAGTCAAACTCAGGCTGATGTATGCATAACATGCAACTTCCTTAAATTTCTTAAGTCCATCAAAACTAATAGTCATTGCATAAAGTGGGCTCTTGAACAATCAACCAGCAAGAGAAACATCTGAATTGCTAGTTGGATTGCCTTGTCAAAGGCAGCAAAACCTATTTTATTTGCATTTTGAATTTTCTTCAGTGGATAGATTCTATTTTTCAAGTTTCTTTAAGGACTTCTGGTTTTGTTAATCCTGTTCTCATCATATTTTAGCTTAGTGTACTTTTCCACTTAGCTTCTGAGCTACACCCCCAATATTTCATGCTAAACTTCTTTTCTCCATGAGGAGGCTGCTCACTTTTTTTTCCTCCACATCACAAAACTTGCTTTCCTTCACAGAAAAAAAAATTATTTTTTTAACTGCATCAAGTGTTTATGTATCCACATAACACAAGTGCAGAGGTCCATTAGTTCACTAAAATAACAATAGCAACTAACATCTTACAAGGCTACAGGAATATTTTATTTATAATTTAGCTTTCCAGCACCCTAACATTTAAAGTGACCTGCCCTTCCTCTGTTTTCAGCAGTAGCTCTTCACAGCCCCTGTAACATGCTATGCAGTCTTTGGTTAAAACTGAAATGTAAGAATTTGCTGCAGTACTCAGAGATAGTTCTAAAAATAACAAAGATTATATTCTGTGATTGCTAGCCGAGGGTAACGCTGATCTACATCAAGTACCTTTAAGTGGTCACAAAGCGTGAACAGTACTGTAAGTGGTAGGATGGGCTTGAACCGGTAACCTGCAAAAGTACTAGAAGCACTAGTATATCATTATTTGCTTCCAAATCTGCTGGCCTGTGGAGAATAACAAACTTCAGCTGTTGGAGAACTAACCCCTAAAACCTGAAATGAATGTACCTTGTTAAATTCACAAAGTTAGTGATCACCAGTTACATGAGAAGGAAGAGAGATCAGTATTGGAAGTTTCTACTTAGGACCTCAGGTGCTACATGTTGGCAAGCAACTTTAAATGTAGACAAACCATTAAGACACCAATATTTTGAGTAAAACATGACATACATATGAATTTCTTTGATTTCCTTGGCTCATATTGCATTTTGCTTTTGCCTGAAGGATGCTGATTCAGGAACTGAACATTCCAAGTTAATTCTCATTAACCTAGTTCAAACAAATGAGAAATTCAGCATAAATTTCTCAAAACTAATTCCCTTAAAGCAAGCATTTAAGATAGCACAACAAAACAGCATCAGGCAATCTGTAACTATAACACCATGATCTAAGAGATGCATGACAACATGACACTGGTGTTATATCAATATTTTAACATTACACAGAACACCAGTATTTCACATGGCTTGGCATCACTCTAGCAAGGCCCCATTATCAGTCTTTTCCCCCCATTCCCAGTAATTTCAGCCTCTGCTTCCCAGCTTCTTCCAAGAATTGACAGTGCTATGATACAGGATTTTCCATGATTTAAGGGGGAGCTGGAAGAAGGCCACATTCCCCTTTCTCCTGCAGTCATGTGGCATCACTGGATCTTGAGGAAGGCATGAACAAGAATTGTAATGAGATGTCCGATTTGCAGGGATCTAGGGCACAGAGAACACTTACTAATACTCATCTTGCATTAGTCTATCATGTGAAAAAAGCCCCAATGGCAAATTTTAGGCCCATCATTCTTTCCTCCATCTCTAGAGGAGTAGGCAGTCATTTATACCACAGGGCAGTGAAGCATCCTGGCCAGTGCCTAGTGGACTTATGCTTGCCCAACAAACTTTTAGAGCACTTTGCAAGGTAGATAGATAATTTCCAATTTTTTGCCCTACAGAATCATTGTCTGTGCTTAAAATTTCTTCAGAGCCACAGTGCACTTTTTTTAATTGCAAAAAGCAGTTTCATATAACCATGAAACTGTATGGTCAACTGGCATGGATTTATGCATCAGTTTGGAAGCCAACAGTATAAAGAATTGCAAGCAGCTAGGGCATTTCAAGTTTGATGGACTAATTTCAAAATGATTACCTGAACAGAAGCATAGGACATCCCGAGAATTTTTTTTTTTTTTGGCATACAAGATGAACAGGAAAGAAGCAAGAAGAAATTGAGTAATCTCAGCCCCACATCTCCATAAGTTCAAGAACAATTAACAAGAGAGCTTCAAACGTACTGGGGGTGGAGGGCATAACATCAGAAGACAATAGGTGCATTTGGAAGATGAACCAAGAAAATTATTTTGAGAAAATGAAATGCCTCAAGAATCCCTGGGGAAGAAAAACTGCAACAAGTTGACATTGCATCCGAAAGGCGAGACATTCACAACAGGACACAGGCTATATTAGATCAACTTTATTATGTTATCAAAGTATGACAATAAAATATTCAAAATCTATTGACCGCATTCATACACAAAAAGGGCATATAAAATGTTAGGTCTCGGAATATGTTCCATACAAAATACTGTTAACTGTAGAGCAGCAAAGTCATTGCCAAACATTCCCTGAATGTAAGAGGGCCTTGAACACACTGTGCTCCAAGAACTACCTTAATGTCAAACATTCCTTCCTTTGGTCTGCAAGTCCTTTGCAATTATTGCTAGTTGTTGAAGCCTTGTTCTTTAAACAGAATCACATAGTGACTCTGAGCCTCTTCAGAAGTATCACAATGACAGCTGAAAGCCCCTTCAGCATTTTCTATACATTTTGTCAAAAATAAACACATTTGGTCCTCAAGACTATTTTTGGTTTCTGAAAACATCCTGGAAGAATAAAACCAAGTTATGGAAAGAGAGACATGATCCATATGTGTTAGGTATAACAAAGATATGTCAGTAAATTCAAAGTTTTCTATTGTGCAGTGTGGCAAAGCACCGGAGTTACTTCTCTCAAGGAAATGCCACATTCCTTTCTTCCCTTTAAGATGTAATTCTTCAAACCACTCTTTCCCCACAAGAATCTAGAATGCTCAAGTGCACATGGCTCTAGCAAGCCTGTAAAGTAATGCTAAATACTCTTGCCTTGTAGAGGAATATGCCTTAGTGAGTAAGCACTTCTCAAAGGGCTGAGTGAAGTGGTTCGGTTTCAGTGACTAGAGTAATGGAGCTTACTTGCTGCATTCACTTCACAGCAAGAACTCCATCCCAATATGCAAGAAACGGAAAATGAAAGGGCTGAAGATAGTTTGGCAGAAAAATCACAAGTTCTGCATGTAAAACAGAACTAGTCTGTAGAACCATCAGATCAAACTCACCAGAAGCACCGTGCTTGTGCTAACACAGTATGCACAGTCTCAGACAGCAAGAATTTATAGTAGCAAATAATAGAAAGCCAAAACCAAGGCCTGAAAAACTTTCATATTCATCATTTTTACCTTTTTTTTTTTGTTTAACTAACAAATTTAAACACAGATACTACTGGACTTGTCTACTGATGGAAAGACAACGATAAATATAGATTAATGGTTTATAAGCCTTCAGGTCAAAAGATGTAGTCAGCTGATCTCAGAAACAGTACTAGATTCCAAAAACTAGAAAAGCATAAGTCACTTTCTCTTTTGGGGCACAAAAAGAAATATTAAAAAAATTAAAAAGCATCTTTCAGAATCACATTTTGGAACTTCAAGCTAAACTCTTGGTATGACACTGAGAATGTGACCAACTAAACAGGCAAGGATCTAAATGAAGCTTAGAAACATTCTCCAGATCAGCTTAAGAACCATTTGCCTATGTTCTTTTCTCATTTTTCAGCCCTTGATGCCCATGTTGGTGGCCTGGAATACAGCCTTGTTCAAGTGCTTATTGACAGGCATTCTACTTCAGCAAGAAATAGATTGTGAAAAGCTGTTGTCTAATTTCTTTCTGTTGCAAACCAGAAACACAGCAATTTATTCAAAAATTGAGTCAGACCACAGGAGGAGCTTTAGCTTTGACCAGTCTTGGAACACAAGCTTGAAGCTTATCCAGCTGACAGCCCTGCACAAAGTAGAACACTCGGCTGGAAGACTTGTGTGCTCCCCACACACACCCCTCTTCATTTCAGCAGTAACCAATTACAAGTGGCTTGGGACAGCACAGTAGTTACTCTGGAGAAGTCTGGACAATATAGCTGCTGCACGGTAGGTTCTTGGGCAACTGATGACAAGATACACATTTTTAACATCAGAAAAGTGTGTCTTCTCCCTCAACAAAAGTAATAGGGAAAATGCAGGGCAAAAGTGAAGCTACATAAGCAAGTTAAAACCTAGGAAGATATTTAGCTTATCCATGACCCTAGCTTGAGTTGTTCTGGATTTACAGATCATTTCTGAAATAAAACTTAAAGCTTTAAATCTACTTCCTGTGCCAAAATATTTGTGTTCTACAGTAATAAGAGTTCAAAACTGTCATTTCAACATACTTATTCTTACATTTGATGGCAGTAAGCATTTTATGCATGCTACCAAAATAGTTAAAACTTTACCTTTCAGAGAACTTCAGTTTCATAAGTAGTGAATCCTCAATAGTTCTGAGTTTCTGAAACTCAGAAGCCATTTTTCTTGGACAACCTAGCATTCTGAAAGCAAAGTTGTTTTCAGAAAGCCAAATACAGTCTAACTGGGTGACTAGTTTTGATGTAAGCAAAAAAGAATCTTCCAGTGAAATTATTTCTCCAGTGGGACTTTTATAATCAAGGTTGTAAATACTGTGGCCTTTAGGCTACCATTTCTGTGGAGTTCAAAGCTGAAATATTTTTTCTAAACATTGAATATAAGTACTGTCATAACAGAGTTACATGTTCAGCAATTACTTAAACATCTATGGAACAGTATCGCAACTTCTTGAAACAGCAATAACAAAACTTTTAATCTATGGGAACGGAATTTTAGTTATAAAATTTAAAGTTTCTTTTCAACTGAAGGCAATGTCGATTCAACCACTACTTGGCCAGTAACTGAATTAGAGCTTAATTATTTGACTGAGAACAAGGTTTATATTTCATACAGCATTACACTGACTTCCACTCCCTGCCCTATTTCAGGAAGTTCACTTTTCATTTTTAATGAATGCCCACCATCCATTATCATTTCCACTACAGGAGATCTTTTTTCACCGTGAAGTGCAATTCTGCACTGTATGTATTATTTGCCAGTATTCAATTCTGTTAGCGTTAATTTACATGCTACTCCACACAGCTAAGGAATGGTATTGCAAGCACCAACCACAGTTGAACTTCTTTCCCTCATGGATTACAGTGCACCAGATGAGAACTCCTCAGACTCCCAATTTTAAGTCATTAGGCTCTAGAAGTCAATAAACAAGGAATTTTTCCCCCCCTTTTTTTAAACCAAAAGGTACCTAATGAGAAGCTTCAAATAATTCACGTTATCTTTTCCTATCCCCTTGGATACAAGAAGATGTCTATCTTACCTAGTAGATATGCACACATTTACAAACAAAGGTATTGGGAACGGGATCAGAAGATGCAAGACGCTTTAGAAAAGATGTGCTGTGCTTTTCAAATTGTTAATATTCTTCGCTTGTTTTATGGGAGTCAGAATGCAATCCTTCCCAGCCCTCCCACTCCAAACCCTTCAAAGGCCACACGAAAGAAATCATGTAGTATGTGCAAGGTGCTACACAGTCTCCAAAGGAAAGTCTGTATGAATACTGGACACAACACTGGAGGCACCAAAACGCATATTTGACCAAGTTTTCAGAATATGAAAATACCATGAAGCATCATGAACACATGGAGACAACCATTTAGGACACCAACCAACTTCTTGAAGACAACCTTAAAAAAAACAAAATAAATAATTCAAATACCTAAATATCAAGGAATTAAAAGGCATTTTCCCTTACTTAAAGGGAAGGCATCACAGGTGAGGAAAATAACTGTCAACACAAGGTATCACAAATTAAAAAGCAGCTTTTTCACATAAGAGATAGTAGTATCATTGGACAGCATTTGAATATGCTCATTTCCTGAAAGCTCAAATATCACCACTTCCTGTTTTTGCATGTCCACCCACTTTTGACATTGCAAGGCACTCTGTAAGTTTACGGTACCGTCCCCATCACTGTAAATAATCTTGGGCTCTTTGTCAGGAAAGCTTTCATAATGGAAGGAATCTGGTGTTTCTACACCAGTACCATAAAGACAGTGTATGCGCACACCAGGTGGTGTCATCTGGTAGACCAGGGGTTCAGTGTCTTGTCTCATAAGCCAGCCATCTTCAAAATTGATGTCCCTGTAGAATTTTTGGTAATCCTGAAGGGTGTAGTTGGCTGTAGGTGTGCTTACAAAGACCTTATCTGGAGGCCATGTGTAGTTGTAGGGGAGCATCCAGTTTGTGGAAACCGCTGATCGCTGCTGGTCTCGAATCTTGAGTGAACTGATGACAGGTATTCTATTGTTGTCACCTTAAAAAAGGTAGAATTACATTATACATAAAACAATGCATGAATCTTGTAACCAGCAGCAATTAGTACTGCTCACAGTGATAAATCAAAAAATTATCCCCTCTGCTTACAGGGGAAGTTTGAGAAGTTTTTCATTTTGATTGTCTTGGTAACCAACTGCTGAAGCTAACTTTTGATAACTTACAAATTTACATACAAATTAATGACTTGTATGAATGACTGACAAACCAAGAGCACTGCTACCTTAAAGGTCTTAAATTATCATACACCCAATAAACCTCAAAATTGTTCCACTTTACCCAATTTAGACTTAATACAGAACTACTGTTTGACCAAAACATTTTAAGAACAAGATTTTTTTTGTTGACATCAAGACTGCCCGTTTTTCTTGGCAGGCCAAATTTGAGCCAAAGATGGCTCAATTAACATGGAACTAAGTTATAACATATGCTCCTTTCTTCAGATTGTAACCACTGCTCATGTCTTTCTCCACAAAATTAAAAGCCACTTAATAAATAGAGCATATATAGTGTTACTGGAACTTTTTTTTAAAACAGTTCTGAGATCAGAGTTCTTCATGTCACATCTGATCAGACCTATTTTCCATCATCATAGTGGCTAGCACTCCTCAATTCTTTTGTCAGCTGAAACTTGAGTCAGATTTTCTATTTCTATTATTAGGTCCAGGTGGTTGCCACATGTAGTTATCCAGGTCAACCACACCATAAAAATTGAAATAGCAAAACCAAAACTGCTGTTCCTGAAATAGCACCAAAGCATGTGTTTCTCAATTGCGTAAGGTGGCACTATAGCTTCAGCAAGACCAGCTAAAGCACTGTGTTTACTGCCATTTATTTTTAGGAGGACTACATGGAGACATTACAAGCATAATCCGGGAAAACAGATAAAAAGGAAACCGAAGAGAGCACAGCAAGAATTACAACAGTCCTAAAAATGTGTTTCACATTACTGTGTGGTATAACACTTAACTGCACACACTCGCCACCAAGCTACTGAATACTGATTGCAAGTTTTCAGCAAGGAAATCCTGAGTTCTGAATTGAAAAGTTAGAGGAATCTGTACTAAGTTTATTTCAAGTAGAATAATCAACAAGTACAGAACCTGACTCTAGTCCAGCCTTTTCTTTCAGAACTGCTTATCAATGCTTACCAAATCCTTTTTTTCCTGAAGTGCAGAAGTACTGTAAGGTCAAGACCACGCATAAGTCAGCAGGCACTAACATTATAGAGTATAAAATATTAGGTCTAAAGATGACATCGTTAGCATTTCAAACTGACAACCAGAAAAAAAGAATCAGGGAATGTAGTGTTTGTGCTTGCATAAAGTGGGAAGAGCATCCTCACTTTATCGGCAATAGAATTGTTATGATATAAATACTGATCCTGTGAAGCACTTGAATATGTAGCAGTAAGCAACACAAGATCATGAGGAAATAATTCCACTTGGGCGCTGTTTGCCACTTTAATAACAACTAATAACAAATAACAATTTAACATCAAGTTCCTAGCTATTAACACAGTATAAACAGGAATGGGAGCAGAAGGAATGTATTCTTGCTTGAATGTTGCCTCATCTTTCTTCCAGCAATGCAGTATTTTTTGCTAAAGCAACAATTCTTCTGCATACTAATATCCTGATAATTTCAGAAACTAGACTAATGTAATCTGAACATTAATGCCTGATGGTGATTTTTTACCTACAGGTGTTTAAGAGACAGAACTAGCCTGAAAACATGCGTTCTGATGCTATATTCTACCCACTTAGTTTTCTACATCATTCTTGACTTTCTGCTCCAAAACATGGAGTTTAATACTGCAGACATACAGACAAAGAGATGATTATGTTTTAGTAGAAATCTAACTATTCATTACGCATTTGTATAGCTAGCCACTTTGGATGAAATGTATTATAAAGGATACAGAGAATATGAAGCACAAAAATTTAATCCAAAAAATCTGAGACTGGAATTGTGTAGTCTTTTTGAATTTTATGAAGGCGATTTTTAATATTGCTCACTTCCTGACATTTCTGTAGCATACAAACTTGTCAGACAGACTGTGGAAAGCAGGAAATCAGTTTTTACAGTGCCACTGCAATACAGTTAACATTGTCCAACTCAATACAAACATCTGATTTAAGGTTGTTTTTTTTTCCCCCTAATAATTAACTGAGTTGTGCATTCCTATTCAGAATCAAATTCCTTTGCTAAGCAAAGCATTCTTTTGATCTGTCCATGCATGGCTGGCAGTTGCTGTGCTCTGCCTTTTGATGAAGTCCAATTTCTGACATCAGCTTTGTTTGGGAAGAAAATAATGATAACCAAAGCTAACCAATCAAAAGCAAGCTAGAAAACAGGCCAGAAACACCACGAATTAAGTGCCAAAGCACAAAATAACATTGTTTTGCCATGAAATAATAATGGTACTACATGACATGGTAAGTGAGCTTTTTCTCAACTGTTTGCAGTTAAAGACATTATGGTGTTTGTTTTTTTTTTTTGTCAAGCTCTAACTTCAGCAGGCATCTGTGCTGTGGGCACCACACCACTTCATCATTGCACTACAAGTTTCCCTTTATGTTCCTCTTGAGCAGCTGTGTGATATTTAATCAAAGGAAACTACTGAATGCTCTAGCATCCTTGTAGGCTTAGCAATACTGAACAAGGAACAATCAGGCTGAAGGCAGAAGTGAAAGAAATAAGAGGCACCAGGCCAAACAGCAGCTTGTTGTATCATCTGCTGAAAATAAGTTGGGGAGGTGTCAAGAGGGGATGCAGCGCCTAGTTAAGGGATGTAATAACTTTGTCCATTCCCATGAACAGAAAGACATCTGGTCACAGGGCTTGAAACGTCAAGTTGCCACCACTTAAACTATTTTTAACTTTGTAGTACCTTCAACTTTCATCCTGAAGTCTTACAGTTAATCTATTTAGTATCTTGTACTGCCAAGAAAATACATTACAACCCTCTAAGTTACCTACCTGAAGCCAGCACACGGAGAGTTTTAGCCACTCCTCCCCACGGAGCACCTAATGACACGTAGTCCTTTATGTACTTGTCTTTCCAATCCTGAGTCTGATGGTTGAGGAAGTACAGGGTGTACATATTACCCATACTGTGGGCAATTAAGACGACAGGACTTCCATACTGCTCATACATTAACTCTATCATCTTGCGAAGAGCCACAAAATAGTCTCCATTCTCATCTAAATGAGAAATAGGCAGGTTACACAGTTATCATAATCACTAATTGTGGATGCCATCCTTTACCACAATTATTTAAAAGGTTATATTTTGAAGCAATCAAAAAAATAAGCATCTTTACATCAGTAATTTATAATAGTTTGATGCTGTAAAACATTTTTTTCCTACTTCGCTGAAATTTAAATATATTTGAAAACACTACTCCATTTTTTTCTACCTTTAAAATAAAGACCAGATTTTCTGGGAAACATCCCATGCTGATGGAATGCTATTTTTTCTCCCACAAAAATTGACAGTGGAATTCCTTTGGAGTCTAGAATAGTTGTGCTAGAGCAGAGTTTTGAAAAAATCCATCCAAACTTCCTATGAGCTGCAATTTTTTTCCCCCAAAAGATAGCAAGTTTGTAGGTCCAGGAAGACTCCTGATTCCATGGAAAGTAGACATAAAACTTAGATCAATATTTTAAAGTGTACATGAACCAGTTACCAGCATATCTTCTACACAGTTTCTGTAAGCAAGATCATCTCTGATTTAGAGTTCTTGCAGATTCCTGCTGGCACAGTATACTTCATTTCTATTAGATATAATTAAATAAGCTTTAAAATGAAGGAAAAAAATCGATACATTTCTGTAGCCCTGTAATAAGATACCAATTCTATGTGACAACTGCAACATAAATTTGAAGCTGTCACATCGGAAACAAAAGTCAGCATTACTGATTTTCTTCAAGCAGTATTCCTGGATGCCAGGGCTATATGCTTCATTTTTTGGGCACAAATAAACTTGATACCAGAATATTAGCATTAGTAATACATATATACTGTTTCTTCAGTATGCCCTCATAAGCTGCATGAAGAATCTACAAACCACTTGTGCTGATGTGGAATAGAATGAGATGAAGAGTACAGAGTTCTAACACTTGTATAAAAACAGGCTTAGAAAAACGCAGATAGCACCCCTCATTCCTCAGTTAAGGACATAAAATATAATTTATTCCTCAGGATATGGTCAAGTCAATTCTGTTAGATTCGATGTGACACCAGAATCAGCAAAATGATGCTCTTAGCAAAGTTTTGTCTGCAGAATTGACAACAGAGTTTAGAAATTCCACTATTAATGCAGCATGGAGAGGGGTGTTTGGAAAATTTTGTGGGCTGCGATTGTTCAAATCTTAAATAGCAAATTGTGTAGAGTGGAAGAAAAAAGACCACACCACAGAGCTTTCATCTGGGCCTAGGGCTACCCAGGCCCCAAGAACTAGTTAAAATCAAGGTTAGGTACAATTGTACAGCTGGGATGAGGGGAGAGACCCAAAACTATTTGCTCACTTGGAGAGTCAAGAAAGTTTTGTGCAAACAAGACATTTACTTGGTGCCTTTCGCCAGTCATAAGGTGCTCCTCTTACATCTTCATCACGTTTGTAGCCCCAGTCTACTAAACTCTGCACCAGCATATAGAAGTAACTGCCTGGAGACATAAAATCAGAGAAATGTAACAGTGAAAAAATTAGCATTAGAAGCAGCCATCAGACTATTATGAAGCAAGTTGTGGATTCATTACATATGATTCCATATATTGGACAGACATTAAAACCCTAATCTTATCAATCTGACAAGATAGGAGGCTGCATATTAAGCAAAACAAGTTATGCTTACTGTCCTCCAAAAGAAAAACTCCTATTAAAACTTCTTCCTCGTTGGCTGACCTATCAAACTGCAGCAAAACATGTCATACACAGAAGGGTTAAGTTTTCCGTCAGCATAACTGTCTGACCCTTGAACTGTTTTATAAAAACCACTAAGAAATTACCACATTAGAGTCCTAGCTTTTGTTGACTGCAAATTAACTTCAGTTATGGTATATAATACTTCCATAAATGTTGGCAAAGCCTGGGTCAATCTTTATTCTTGGAAACAAACGCTTACAGCGTACCCTGGGGCAACATTCTGGAAACTATCTCAGAGTTATTTTTCTATCTATCAGTTAGTAGACTGAGACAGAACATAAGGCTTCAATAGCAAAGAAGGGAAACACTTGGAGACTGTCTGCAAGCATCTGTGTTAAGATTTATATATTACAGGTTTTGAAACATAGGATGCAAGTATTACCACAATTAAATGCACCTCGTAACAAGTTAGGAAATGAAATGTCAGAACATCTTGTTGAATATCACAGCCCTATTTACATTCTGAGCAATGCCTCACTCCTTAGTCTTAAATGCTTGAACGTCCCTGAAGCAAACAGAGGCAGTTTTAAATATGGCCCTGTTCTATTTATAAAGTTTATCAAGTGAGGATCACCAAGCACAGCAGTGCCCTTTTGGAGACTGCTCACTATGGAAAAGGAGAAGAAATACATGCAACAGAACAGGGACCATTCATTCTACAGTGAAGCTCAGTACATTAATGGCTATTAAATTACTTAAGCCATCAGCCACAGCTGACAACTTCTCACATAAGGTTACCAGCATTTTCTGAACCATTTTCTGCAAAAACAACACTAAACCTGCAAACAGTAATGAAGCAATCTTTTGCAGCACAAATGTAACTATGTAATTATTCTGACATTGACAAGAGATAGGGAACTGCAGAGTGTGATCCCATCTCCCCCAGGTCCATTAACTCATTCTTGACACCAAAGAACACCATGCTCAAAACTAAGTGGAAACAAAATTTTTTTTTGTATTTTGCTTGTCAAGCTTCACTCACAGAATTTTCTAATCAATCCATCTCATTTTCTAAAAGTGTCTTCAAGATACCTATTAAAAGTTTCATCCAGAGATCTTCAATCTGGCACAAGACTTAAGTTTTCTTGTCTCAATCCATCAGGCCAAACAATAGCAAAGTGGTGTACAATAAAAATACTGAAAAGCCACATGAGCCATATGCTACTACAAAAAAAAGTATTTCTACTTGTAAACAGAACTCTAATTTGAAATCAAGTTTCAGTAGCTTGTTATATAAAGACATACTAGAAAAGCCTACAAGTAACAAAGCATTTCAAACACAGCTTCTACATACCAACACTCCTTTTACTTGGGTCAAGAAATTCCAAGGAAAACGTCTGCCCAAAACCCGGGACTCTGATATCCACTCCATCTGGTGGTTCTGTTACCTTACTTGTTCTATTATATACCAGCCTCGAGGAAAAAAAATACAAAAACATGAAACATGTCATATTACCACAAGACAGCTCTCAGCTACATTGGGTCTTACACTGAGTGCAGTAACAAGAACTTTAAGTGCTATTACCCAGAAGTAAAAAAAAAACACAGGCAGACATAAGAGTACTCTAATGGCTAAGTGGTTATACAATGCAAACAATTATTTTAATTAGTTTTAAGTCTTAGATTCAGCATGTAAGGCATATCTTCTCTGTAAAGCTTAGTATACAGAATTATGTCTGGGCTTCGATTTTAAAACGATATAAGTTTCTTTGTATAGTTCTGCATCATTTCACCTTGCATCAAGCCACAAAACGGAGAAAACTTGTCAAGAACCTAAGAATGAAGGTGTGGCAATAGAAGATAAAATACCTTTGAAAATCAGATAGCAGAAAAATTCCCCTAGTTAAAAATAATTCAGTTGTTTAATTAGAACGCCCATACCAGCATAAGGAAGCATTTGATATTTCTTGACTAATAACAGTTGGTACCTCAGGAAACACATGTATGTATGTATGAAGTGTTTTGTAGATAATTTTCAAGTCAATTTGAGATACGAACATGGAGCATTTGGGGGTTTTGTTTGTTTTAATGCCATATCAATACAGCTGCAGTTTCTGAAAGCTGGCTTTTACCCCCAGATGGAGTCTTACTGAATTGATACTCAAATCTGCACACACCAAAAATCCCTAACCTATTAGGCATGTAGCAAGACTGAAGGAAAGTGGAGGTACAACTACATACCCTCCCCCAAAAAACTGCAGAATGGGAAGCATCAAATTTAAAACTCGAGATTTATTTTCCAGCGGCCTCCAGAAATTGAAAATCTGCAATTACCATTCTTGTTTTCCCCCTTGGTTGCTTTATTGATAGATCTGTTTAGTCTTTCAACAGAAAACACTAAGCTGCTACTAATTAGCTATTCAGAATCAATTTTCTATACGCAAATAGTAACATGGCAAAAGCTAGTTAGGAAAGTTACAAAGCGTTATCTTTGACTGAATGAACACTGGGTTTAGAAGGATTTTTAATCTAAAAGTTTTCAGCCAACAAACCAAGTGACATATCCCTCTGGCATTCTATTTATATTACAAAATATATTTGGGTCCATATGTTTATAGTACTCACAAAGCTACAGGCAGAGATTTGCTGGAGACATAACATTACTCAGAAAAGGCTAGGACCAAGAATTACTTTGAAGCCACACAAAGTTCAAAATGGAAAGTGAGTAACGCAAGATTATTTTAAGATGTCATAGCACAGTGGTAAGATTCCCTTCTTCCCATTCTTGGAAAAACAACTGCTTGTTGAGAAAATATTATTTGCACATGGATCCCAAAACACAAGATAAGAAAATTCAGCCTTTAGGTCAATTTATGCTATATATCTTTAGAAAATATACATCCTTTCATGTCGTAGTTAATACTGCAATGCACACAGTCTGGGACCTCCAGCAAGTACTCTTGCTTGCCAGTTCTAACCACATCCAAACAAACGCAGTCATGCTTTGGCTCCTGAATTTCCACTTGCAATTTAAAGTGCTGATACACATTCACGTGTTGTTGCATTCTTGAATGCATTCATACACTACTCTTGGAAGCCTTGACATTTTTCATATTCTGCTTTCCTCGAATGCTCAGTGTCATCATCCATAAATCCATAAAAAAAAGTCATGGGCGATTCTGCCTAACCAAGAGAAGCAAAAAAGGGGTTTTGAGGAAACACTGCTAAACTGTCTTACCACACCATAAGAAGTTGTAGTCATTAAATAAGTCTCTCTCCATAATGAAATGTAAGTGCTAGTTGCAGTACTGTGTTTTTCAACATCACCCCAGAAAGGAGAAGGGGATTTTGGATTTCAGTCCCACATCAGTGCCTTTCATGTGCTGAGTTTCTGTCAAATCCATAGCCTCATTATTAAATAATGGTAAAGTCTGTAAAACTAGGTTAAAACTATACTGCCACCAAGCTCAATACATTCACATAAGACCAACATGCCAATACAATCTTTTTAAATTGCACAAGCTAAACATTTGTTTTATTGAGATATTTATGATTTTTACATGAACATTAATGAAGCAGAATGAATGATAGAATAGTCCAGAAGCTTTACATTAGACAATTTGTAGAGTCAAAATAATTCTGGTAAGACTTCCAGACTGCACTTAAAGGATCCCACGCGTCTCAGCTGCCCATGAAACTGCTCTCTAATGACATACTGCCAGGAGAAGTGCAAGCTCATGTTCCTCCTGTATCTCTTCTCTCAGCTGCCCAGTGTACCTCCTTCCCACTTACCTCAAAACTTAAGTAACTCATCAAAACAGCAGAGAATATTCTGCTTTAGATAAGCCTACGCAAGTCTGGTAAGTGCCCAAACCAACATGTGGTAACTGGTAGCAGAGGGAGGTGGAAGAAACTAAGAGGATCTCTGATTTTCTTCAGTGATGATGGGCTATTTCAGATGCAACAGAGCCACATCCTCCAGTTCAGCCTGTTACCCTACCTAGCAGAATTCCGAATCATTTCTCTTGAATCAGAAAACTTAAGGCAGCAGTTCTGTACAAAGCATGTCAGTCTAGGGAAAGGAGATAACAGCAAAGGGCAACATATCTAGTCTTACCTGATATTATCAATCCAGCAGTCAATGATGACAGGCAGGAGCAATTCTAAATTCAGCCAGAGTGTAAAGTAACTCTCTGTCTTCTTAGAGCAGAGATAGTGCACTACTGATGGCTTATCTAATTTTGCTTCCAACTGATTACCCAAGTCCCCTGGAACTGAAAGATAGAAAAAGGAGAAACTAAAATGAAAGAGTATAACATTTTAAATTATAATAAATTTTAATGGTGCAGTCCTCGTATGCAGTATCACTGCATTCAGAGTAACAGCATGTAATATTTTTTATCCAGTTACAGAAAGTATTGCATGCACATTTTCCACAGAAGACATCTATTCAGCCTTTCAAAAAATCTTGAGATGAGGAACCACCATGTAAAATTACTCTGGATCAGTAGTTCTTAACTTGAAAGAACAGACAGTATAGGAACAGGTCAGGTTAAGCCATAGGTATGAAAAACACATCGGCTCAGATGATAACAGAATTATCTGTGTTTTAAAATGCAAACTGAGTCTGAAGGGTTTTTTAAATGCAGAGTAATACAACTGAACGTCTTTCTGTTCTTTTTAAAGAGTTGCCTGCAAATTGTGAATTTGACACAAAAGTGAAAGCAAAGTGAAAACAAAACTAAATTCCAAAAATGGAATTATCACCTCCTAGTGCACTTCTATTACACAAAATTTAGCTGGCTAGCATAGTAATCCAAAGGGGTAGTTTCATATCATTATGATTCAGGTTTGGATGCAACACAGTTCTGGTCTTCATATTATTTTTGGTACACTATCGACATAATGCAAGAATACTTGGAGGGAAGGATCGTATCTTTCACCTTCTCTGAAGTACACTGTTCTTAATTTAGCATATACTAAATGCCAGTATTCCTTTAAGTTTTATTTTCCTTTATTTTATACACAAAATAAAGACAGGAAATCCTTATTTCAAGATTAGAACTAAGCTTAAAAAGTACTCTTCAAATTCTCAGCAACAAATCTCCAGAGAAACTTATGTTTTATGTTAAATCACCTTTACCCCCTCACGAACCAAGAAGGCAGAGATGCTTGAGTAACTGAAAAGTTTCTCCACAGTAGGAAAGATTTAGGAGCTAGGCACTTCTTAGGGTTTTTTTTCCTCCTTTTCAGCTCCTCCCCCCCGCCCCTCCCACACACACACCTCGTTTCT
>VXAA01001530.1:135401-157434 GCA_013399115.1 Anseranas semipalmata | reverse complement strand
CCCCTCAGCCGCCCGCCCGCCGCGGCCCCGCACTGACCCGCTGTCAGTGGCTCCCGGGCCGAGGCCGCAGGTCCCGGCCGGCTGCACGCCGTGAGGAGGGAGAGGCGCTGCGGGGCTGTCGGTTCGTCTCACGCAGCTACATCCACGGTTGTGCGATCGTGATGACTCCCAAAGCTGAAGTAAGGGGCATTTGTGTGTAAAACTTGGGCATAAAAGCAGGTAGCACATAAAGGGAGTGGTCTGCATGGTTCAAGGAAAAACAAATACACCGTAGTACAGCTGCGAGTTTTCTTGTTACAAAGTCACGGGACCGGGCATCCAGTATAAAAGCTTATGGGCAGTGAAGTACTTCATTAGTCAGGCGTACTGACTAATGTGACAGCTAATTGGTACACAGTATCACTGAGGACAGGT
The DNA here is from genome assembly GCA_013399115.1 of Anseranas semipalmata. Lineage (NCBI taxonomy): Eukaryota > Metazoa > Chordata > Aves > Anseriformes > Anseranatidae > Anseranas > Anseranas semipalmata. Next base: position 157,020 of record VXAA01001530.1, on the reverse strand, counting down.
GTTTAGCAATATACAAAAAAAATCATTAGACCTTTATCCATGTAACAAGAACAGGCAGACTAGTAATTACAAGATTTTACATCCAGAAGGGATATAAGCCTTCATGCTTTGGCAGTGCCAGTTAGTAGGAGTTGTCTGCTCGGTGTGCAGTGCACGCCTGGTGGGTGGTTGTGGAGGGGGAGGAGGAAGGGTGTCCACAGAAGGAGAAAATAGCTCTGCAGAAAGACACATCATAAAGATATACACATGCAAGCAGAATCTAGAAAAACGGACACACAGCCTGTGGACTGGAACTCAGAAAAATGTGGTGGGGATGGTATGGCATTAACATGGAAGGAAGAGGACACATCCTTCCTCCTGAAATAAGACAGAGGAAGAAAATGCAACAAATCACTCAGGGAAGCTAAGACTACATCTAAATCTAGGATCATCTTTTTCCAGGCAGCTGCCACGCCTGTTATATTTACACTAAGTGGCAAGGTGACAACATCCAACAAAACCAGAGGCCTGCCTCTGTCCCAAAGACAGGTGCTTAGTCACCACACAAGTGTTGACTTGAAATGACCTCCTACTAAAACAAACTACAGGGTGTGCAAGTATGACTGACTGTAAAACTGGTTGCAACACTGATCCTGCTGTAGGAATTAAATGTTACAAAATGCAGTGAAAGACCTTAGGGAAGGGTAAAACTATATTTAATGAAAACTGATTTCAGTCACTCGGTCATTCTCTCATACTGCTATACTCAATAAATAAGTGCCAAAATGCACATGCCCAAGTAGTCAGGCCACATCACTTGTGTTGTGACATGAGGTTCAAGGAATACCAGCTATCAAGTCCTCGCTACACCTCTTGGGTTCCCTTGGATAGCAGCAAAGCAGTTTTTGAACAGAGTTTCTATGCCCTTTAGGAGTCTTGTTATTATGATGTGATTATTTTTTTTTTTTTTGTCTCAGTCTTTTATTTCACCCTCTAAATTTTGGGCAAGCTCACTGCCTGCTGTCTTTGTTTCTTTATTTTGAAGTATCGTTATGAATACTCTTTAGCTAACAGAAAGAGGAATGGCATATATGACTTACTGTAACCTTGTTGCCATCTTCCTGTTATCACAGGGTAGCTTTTCCGCTAGTAAGTTATTTCTGCTGTAGGCTTCTGAGAGCACAGGCCTTTTGGTCTTTACAGATGTAAACACCACATTCCTCAGTGTTTACCAGTTTGCTGTTATTTATGTCCTTGGTTACCAAATATGTGTCATTTTTGTAACCCTTGCTTTATTATTTTTTCTCATGATATCACACAGACATTTCCGTACTCAGTTCAGACCAATCTTAATAGTTCTGTTATGAATCTCTGTTCTGACAGTCGGGAATATCTTCACACTTCAATAAATACCTTTTCCTCTTATTCTTCTCCAGGGAAAGCCTGCTAAGCACATAATTGCTATTCCTTCTGCTGTGCAAGCCCTGGTTCTTTAGATAACAGTCTTTCAGCTGATGAATCAAGTAGTGTATGTTAGTTAGTTCTTTTGTTGCCTCCTTTGGGGAGATCAGGACTTTTCATATTGGAAAACAAAGTAAACTAAGCTCTTTGCCTTTGTAAGGTTGTTTAAATATTAACAGCAAATTTCTGTTTTCACATTGAGTACCTGGTTCCATTGGCACCGAGAAACAGGAGGAACCATGACACTCTGTGGAGCCCCTTAGCGCTGCTTTCCAGTTGATGATCTACGAATAATCAACTCAGTGCAGTGTATTTCCGAGCAGTGTGTTGTTAGAAGGGCAATCCAGCTCTGTCTCTACAAAGACAGCTCTGTCTCTACTTGACAGCAAAGCATTTACAGATTAGCATCAAATCAGGACCATGATCATGTACATCCACATGACAGAATTCTACTTGTCATCATCCAAGGAAAATTTAAGAAATTTCAGAACCAACTACAAGTCTGAAAGTGCCAGTAAAATGCCACCAAGCTTATTGTTATAAAAGGTACGTGCTAAACACTACTTTCTCACATGCTTCATATCAAAAACTAGCTGGACATGAAAAAGGAATTTGTTACAGATGAAACTGCTGACGAAAGCAGTACTGCGCTGTTTTCATGCTTGTATATGAGAAATAAAGTCTGTACTCCAAAGTCCACTTTGTTACCACTGTAGAGAATTTTTTTCACGTATTAATCAGTATTCTATATTATATTCTATTATTCTATTATTCTATAAATATTCTTTACTTCTTTCTGAAAAAGCATCAGAACTAAACTGTATTGAACACCAGAAATTAGAATATCAGTAGCACTATCTTTGTTTAAGACTCCTTGAGGGCTTGCACTGGCAACTTGACAAAACCCATGAATTAGATATGAGTTTGCAGACTTGTTATTTGAAAGAAACGATCCTTTCCGGAAGTCTAGTATTTGCTTAAACATCTTTTATTTGATTGAACAGAATTCTCTGTTTGCCTCTGATCCTTGCCATTTAAGTAGTGTTTGTATTGGCTCAAATACCCCCAAACGTGATTGTGCTGAGCTAGACACACTACTAGAAAAGCAGCTTTGATGTGTATTCTTAGCAAATAAGGATGATACACAACAGGAGAAAAAGGAATATGTGAAACAAATGTTTAACATAGTAAGCAACTACATCATATATTGTCTACTGACTAAGCACTGATGTTTACAGTAGTGGTACATCTTTCACAACTGAGGCAAGTTTAAAAGAGAGATGTGATAACAACCAAAGCTTTGGCACAGGTCTACCGTAGGCAGAGGCCCATGTCAGTACTTTCCCCATTGTTACTGTTTTTCATTCAGGAACTTACCAAGTTCAGAATATGTTAACACAGTCTTCACCGTTCGTATCTTTCAGAAACTTGCTATTTTAACCTCTACTGCCTCACAAGATTTTGCCAGCCATCCTAATTTTTGCATTTGAATTTGCACCAATAAGAGACCCTGAGATCCAGAATCTCACCTTAAAGAAAATGAGAGTAGTGGAATATGGACACTAGCAGAAGCCTCTTAGACAAGAGAGAAGATAAACAATTAAATTAATTAAGATGCCTGTTATCACCTATATAAACAATATTTTGGTCCATTGCAATGATTTATTTTAATCAGCTTCCTTGTTACTGAATGTACAGACAACATCTGCTGCTTATTTCATTTTTTCCTGCAGACATCACTGTGATCTCTCTTCCTTAATTCCCCAAAATCTTCTTTGTCTTTGGAAAATACTGTAATATGATCTGTGACATTTATTCTTCCCTGCCCCACAAACATCACAGACCAGACCAGGTATTCAGCTTTAAATGAGTTATATTCATACACACAACTTTGAATTCATACCTAAGGCCAGGAAGGAATCAAGATCACTAGTGAGAAGTGAGGCCTGAAACCTACGCAAGCCTATGCATTGATAAAACCTAACATTTACACTGGTATAAGGAACCTAGAAATTTTGTATTAGCTTGCCACAAGTAGTTAAGTTCCATAAAGTTCAATTTCAGAACAGCACACATGTTCAGCTTTAAGCTTCATTAGAGAATATAGTTTTTTTTTAATGAAGCTGCTAAGGATTTTTCCCCTAATAATTCTTCTGTCTGTGGTACAAAGATTTTCAGTGCTCCTTGGCACAAGATTTACCCTCCTAAATTTTTCTGCATTGGTAGGAATCATGGCCATTGTTTAAAGGTGACTTTATTTTGAAAAAGAAGCACAAAAATAGCATTACACAACACCGTTATGCTCTTTCTTCACTGTCTATGGAGCAAGATAATTGTCTTTTTTTTAAAACAAATATCAGCTCTTAAAACTCAGCTCAGGAGGCAAAAAAGCAAGCTTACTCCCTTCCTTCTCAAGAATAGTTTGAGGTCTAGTTGAAGTCGGTCATACCTGTACACTGTATTCTGGTTTTAGCACAGGTATGATCGACCTGTAATAATACTTACGTGTTGCAGCTGACCTGAATGGGGGACAGTCATAAACATGTATTTTCTCAAGAGCTCAGAGTATGCACTGGAAAGAGGCTGCTGCTGTGGTTTTTAATTATTATTTATTCATTTTTAGCAACACAGAGTTTTTTAATAACATTTCTTCAGAGTGAAATTTTACATCTAGAAGATCACGGAAATATCCCAGACATTCAGTTCAATTCAAAGCCCCCTTTTTTGTTAAATCAGCCAGAGGAGGGTTCTATTTTTCATCTGCCTGGAGAAGATATTGGTTTCTTACCTTTGACAAAGTTTTTTTAAAAATCCATTGTTAGACAGGTTAGCATACCTTTTAGAAAGCCCCCTCCCAACTAAATACAACAGTTTTTAAACTCAAGCTGTATATATAAGCACGGTCACATAGTCCCAGAACACAGTCTGACATGCATTTGAACCAGGGCTGCAAAGCTACTTTCCCTTCCTTTTCCTTTCCCCTGCTTCTTCAGCACTTCACATTTCACTTCCATATTGTTCCCCATGCAACTGCTCAGTAGCATCAGGACGGTAAACAAGACTTGAGATCAGTTCCTCAGGCTCCTTCAGGCTGAGTTTGTTTTGGCAGAACAGAGCCAGAAGGAAGGGGAGAGGGCATTTGGACAGTGTGAGTGCAGAAATGCAGGCTTACGTGAATATCAATCTAGAACATCAGAGCCTAGCCATCTGCCAGGGTAGGATAGCCACAATTAATAGATCCTGTCACTGGCATCTCTCCTATCTTCAAGCCTTTAATCTGTATAGAGGAGATCATATTACTTTTTTTGGCTCACGTTTTGCTAAAGCAAATCAATTAGTGCTTGTAAATGATCCACGTAATCGAGCCTTACAGTAAGTTGTGAGCACCTAATGACTGACAAGCCTGCCACGATCCCACGTTCAGAGCAGCCTGCAGCAAAGACAGTGCAAGGACGTGCACAGACCAGGGAAAATAAGGTTGAGAAGTTGTATATAAAAGAAGCCAATATTCTTCTTAAGTAGGGAAAAACAGCATGATCATGTCACTGGTAATTCTGTCGTTATGTCTCTGACAACACAAATGAATTAGGACTAAACAGACCATGCTACTGATCTGGAAAAGCTATAAACAATTTAAAACAAAGTTTTAAGGTAGAAGGTAGTGGAGAACTTTATTAATACATTCTGTAATCCAGTCCTATTATACTTGCCTTCCACTTCTAAGGATGATTTATAGATTTCCCAATCTAATCCTAGTGTTTGGCCCAGTGTAGCAGGTACTCTTAATAGTTCTACTCAAAAAATTACATATAAAATAGAAACATTTTTTAACTTGAAATACCCATTCCCCATATTTAGAGTCATACAGTGTGTTTTCGTTTCGGAAGAAAAATAAATATTCTTGATTTGTGTTCCTGTTACTGAGAGATCTACAGATCTATGCCATCTTATCAGATAAAGTGCGAGAAACAGTTCATGTTTTAGTGTTCTAATCAACAAGGTTCCTTACTAAATTTCAGCAGTAAGGAAAATTAATATTTGCAAATTTGTGTATATCAGTGAAAGCCAGAGGCCTTCAGAACTTCTGTTTCTAGTAAGTGCCTGGGGGAACACACACACACACACACACACACACACCAGTTAAAAAAAGAAAAAGAAAAAACAACAACAAACACCACAACAACCAAGCTTGCATTCCAATCTGATTTTACTCGCCTTTGGGATCACCAAGAAATTACAGTCCTGGAAAACCATATCTATAAAATAGTTTTACAGAATAGACACATAACGCATGTCCATCTTCTTGGTCTTTGAATCTTTTAATGTTATAGGCTATGAGATGTTAGTGCTCCGACAGGACCCAGAGATTACACCTACTTTCTACAAAAATGCCCATTTTTAAAATAATTTTTAAAATTTGCTAAGATCCAATGAATCTTCATGGATAAAGTTCATTCCATCATAAAGCATGGCTGACTTCTACAGTTCGGTCCTTCAGTTAGTAAATTCTTTATTCCAGTCAAGACAGCAAAAGAAACCCAAAGCTGCTGAATTGCAAAATATTTGCTGAGTCAAAGAGAATTTTATTAGAATCCATGAGGGAGAAATTCTTACCAAGAATGCTGGGACTTAAGGCATTGGGAGTTTTGCTTAAGATTTACTCAGAGTTGCTGCTCCAGGTTGGACCCCTGTAGAATTTTGAAATTGGAGGTACAGTTACGTGTAGGAGGAATATATGAGAAAAAGTTGAAAATATGATCTGTGTTGTGATGAAAACTGAGTAGGCTGAACCCTCAGGGACAGCTTATGTCTTGCACAAGTTCTCATGAGTTACAGCAACTTCCCGGCACATGTTGCATGAATGATAGAGCCTGACTTTTTGCTGTGCAGAGAAATCTTTGTGCTCTGAGGTAAAAAGCTAACAAGTTTAACAGTGGTTTTGATCTGCAGGCAGGAGACTTTTCAGATGAAGATAGGATTGGAGAAAAATAAAAGCACTTTAAAGACTGTAAGAATGGCTAGGGCATAGTGACACACTTGCCAAAGAAAGCAAAAGAAATCTTGTTTGTTTGTCACGTGGCATGAGTCAAACAGCGGCATTTCAGGATTCTGGCACACACATAATGAAAAGGCAAGGAGACCATTATTCTTCTATTTAATAAGCGATCTCATCCAGTGTCACACCTTGTTTGGTGTCCCAGTTGGGCTGGGAGTCATGGAAGTTGCTAAGAAATACAGGGCTTAGGAAATTTGCAAGCTCAAAGTTGCTTCTAAACAGGTAAAACACTGCTGCTACTAGATCCAACTGCTTACTGACAGAAGTTAATCCATTTCTGGAAACACAAGTGTATCCAGTACTGAAACTGGTGTCCGTTAGTCATTTACTAACTTACTGAGGGGCATGTTGGTCTTTATCTAATCTCATTAAGGTTTCATTTACTCATTTTCAGTGCTAAGTTGTACAAACACTGAAGGATGGAAAAACATCTGACTGATCATATTTGTTGAGACTTCCATTTGTCCTCTAGGAAACAATTTGAGAGTTCCTCTTTAGTGGGTATTTAAAAAATGTACTGAAGAGAGATTTTTTTAACTGGGTTTTCAAGGGCTGTTTTAAAGATTTTTTTTTCCTCTTTATTTTATATTATGGCTCTTTGGGTCTGAAACACACGTACTCCCACTAAAGGATGCATCTATAAAACAGCCTCAGATATGGAGGTGTAATGTATATAGACTACCCACTTATTTTCTATTCTTTAAATCCAGATTATCACATTAAAAATGAGATGTGAGTAGGAAAACTGATTACAGTTAAGAATCGTATAAAGAAGATACATTTTTTACCGAGGTTCTTTAAGTAACATTACAACAAACAAAATTAACAAGAATAACAAAATGAGTTGTTCGGATCTGAGTTTGGACTGTCCGCGCATGCAAAAATAAATGCCTGATCTGTTATGTTTGGCTGATGCCACTTTCTCAGGAGATAACCTATAAATGCATCTAAATTATGCACAAGCTCTTACCCTCCCATCCCTTGGGCATGCTAAGTTAAAAAGGGTTGCCTGATGATTCCTGTAAGAACATAGTTCCTTTCTGGACTGAGGGACACAGGCAACTGGGAATGATTAATCAGCAGCATCGTGAGTAGCATTGTGTGACAGGCTGTGTCAGACGTGTCAGTGCAAAAATACAATCATAGGAAAATTAAGGTTGGAGGGACTTCTGAAGGTCATTATTCTAATCCTTCTGCTAAAACCATAGCTAGCATCAAAACTAGATCAGGACACTTATCTCGATAGTTCTGTTAATCAAGTGGTCAAGAGCAATGATCAAAGAATATAAAATGACCCAGTCTTACAATCTGCTGTCCCATAAAAACTTAGGCTCTCGTGTTTTTTGGTCACAGAGGTTAGCATCAAACACAAACATAGGTTAAATTTCTGTCGTTGAATGCTCAATATGCACAAACCCGGGAAGCCAAAGTGCTGATATTTCACATCACAGTGCTGGTCCATACTCAGATTAACAGCCTCTCTTCCCACTGATTCCCTCAGTGTAGGATAGATTATAGCCAAGAATGCACAGTTCCAGTTACGAGCTTGAGTTTTACAGTGCTGTTCAGCATCTGAAACTTCAAGTGACTTCAACAGCAGACAATTTTAATAAAATTCCACCACTTCATTTAATCCCCCTTTTGGGAGGGATTAATAGTGAATGAAGTGCATTTTGAACAGGGGTCAGTGAACTAGCCTGTCATGTTTTAAATTTCAAATGATATTTTAGAGCCATCTGTGGACATGTTAAAAGAAAGGGGAAGCTTGCCAAGACTGACTTGACACAGTACTTTGAGAAAACAGATATACTAGAACAACTTTTTAATGAATATACTATAAACAGCTTGAGATGCTTTAAATATTGCTGCCATGCTAGGTTTCAAATATGTTACTAGAATAACACTCTGAAGAGTTTCTTCATGGTATGGGAAAAGTCATTTGGCTATCAGGCTTTGCCAGCTGAAAGTGAAGAAGCCAAAGAATTCAAATTACAAGCTGAAGTGGTAGAAAATAGATACTGCTATCATGTGACATAAAAACAATTTTTCTACTGAAAGCAAGAAGTATATGAGCTTTCACATGCCAGATAAATTGGTCTCATGATTTCCTGTTAAAAGATATAGCGTTATGAGGGAATTTGAACTCTTCTACTTAAACGTCATCCTAACATAGCTTGTGAAAAAAAGCTTTGCTGTGTTTGTGGGCTGCAAAGATGCCTTGATTAGCTGGGGAAAACGATTCTCTCAAAGCTTCTATCTTACTGTCTTTTATTGCATATTTCCTCATTTTGGCAAGCTGCTAAACAGTACTGATTTTTTTTTTCTTTTGTACTCACAGAAGATGACTGTTCTCAGGTAACATAGGCTAGCAATTTTCAAAAGTTAAGTTCTGTTTAAATGTCTGTTTAAATTCTCTTTTTATATTCTTTAGAGAGTCAACTTCGTGGTCTCTGTATAACCTTGTATAGAGTATAGTATTACATCATTATCAACAATAACCTAGCCAATCTCCTAAACTATGAATTCAGCCTAACATTGTTCAAAACCCGAATCCGAGGCCTAGAACTTGGATCTGTGATTTGCGATTTAAATCTGTCATGGGGGGGGCAACCCCCATCAGCCAGAGCTTTGCTCAACTGTAGCTGAGACTCAGCAGCAGTGTCTAGCAAGAGCCCTAGCCATGATTTCCCTATTATGTGCTGTGCTGCTCACTCAGCTCAGACCTCAAAGTGTGCCAAGGACCAGGACTCTGTAGCAGGATACGTCCCAGGTAGCAGATGTTTTGCTATGGCAGTGTGAGGTACATCCAGCTTAGTACGGAGGGGAACCAAGGCAGCAGAGCTATAGCAATAGTTTCAGTAAAGATGTGGTCAGATACCACACAACTTGGTTAATGCGTAGCAACTCAAAAGACAGGAAAACAGCAATCATGATAAAGGTAGTCACGCTCGGTTGCTGGAGGGAGGGGAAGGGAGGAGGCAGATTTTAAAGAGACACCATTTGATACCATTGAGGAATAAATGCATCCACACAGGCATGACTCAAGACACAAAGCTGCCAAGAAAAACAGCATACAAAATTAAACTTGCCTTTCATACAATGCAGAACAATCATATATTTAAATGATACTTGACTTTTACTGGTTTAAGCACAGACTAGGACACACAGCAAAGTTAGGTACATACAAAGCTCTACTAGACAGAGGACAGTCTGTGGTTTAAGGATGACAAGGTAATTGTATCACACCAGGACCTCTATGACCATAGAGCATCTGGAGTAAATGAAGAAAGAATGACAGTGACCTTTGGAACAAAGTTTTCTAAACACTGGAGTACAGACTGGCACTGGGGGGAAAAAGGACAGTGATCATGTCTGTGATTTGCATAAACTAAACTAATCCAATCCCAATTTTTTATTAAAAAAAAAAAGGAAATTGTTGACAGTTTAATTATAGAGAGCCAAGCTAGCCTCCTTTTTACACTGTAACAGGGTGAAATCAACAGACTTGAGAAGAGGGATCTGGAACCTCTGCATAGCTTGGTTTCTTTCATTCTCCTGCAGCACGCTGCAGTTCGGTATGCTGAACTCTTGAAGTTCAGGACTAGTCTGTTCCCGTTTCAAAGGGAGTATAAAACACCTGGATTAAGGGAGAAAAGCAGCAGGGACAATGAAAAGTATGTAATGGTTTCTCTATAGGCCTTGATCGTATATGAAAGAACTCTTCAGTCTGGAAATAAGAAATGACAGATGGGGGGTTCAATCAAGTAAGGGCTGTAGAGAGGACAAATAGGATCAACTATTCACTGTTTCTTCTGACATATGAACTGTGGGGAAGGAGATGAAGCTAACAAGACACTAGCAAACAAAAGGAGGTGGTTCTTCACACAGTGTATAAAAGCCACAGAACTTCTTGCTGCTGTATATTGCTGATGCTAAAAGTGCATCTGAGTTCAAGCATAGACTTTGCAAGTCTACAGAGAAGTTGACCACAAAGCTTTTTTAAACGCATAGAAACTGTATCTGGCTCAGGAAATTCCTCCACTCTACTCAGCTAAAGGCAAGAGAGTGTGGGATGAGTATAGTCAAACTTGGCTTGTTCTTAGAGGCTTCCCTACATACCTCCTTTTTCCTGCTATCGGAGACAAAATACTGGGCTAAAAGAACTTTTTGGTCTGACTCAACACTACTAGAACATAATAAGAATGCCCAAATCCACATCATGTTATTAGACTCAAGACAAATGTAATATGAGGTCAGATGACTTTAGTCTATTATAGCCTTGTATTCTATTAAAATCTATAAATAATTAGATTTTTAACCAAGAAAATCCCCTCCGTTCTACTGAGCATAACTCTGAATGAAAAGTGCCAGCACATCTGCCAATGAAAACACTGGAGAAGCCATCATTATTCACAGCCATTTCTAATATTAAATGAAAATCTTACAGAAGCAATAGATCACATTACAGAATGATAGCAAATTACCAGTGCCTAAACACAGCATATCTTACATGTTTTCCATACAATATATTATGTGTAAGTTTAGTAAATAGGTGTAAGCATAGCTGTGTGTAGCATCTCAGAATCAATCCTGACTACTTTTTATTTCAGAATAAGAATGCTTGGACAAGATCATTCTGGATAGTAGCACAATACAACGCGCTAGCTTCTCTCTGGCCATGCAGAACAACATGCCAGGTATGCTAATTACTAAGTGACTGAGGGCTTAAGTATTTCTCTACAAGTGTCTAACACACCTATGGTGGCTGCTACAGAGCAGGAGAAAATTCTTGTTACTCATAAAATGAGTACAGTCTTTCTGCTTTCAGCACAGTTGACCAGATTCCTGACAAAAGGCCACAAAACCAGGGCTTTTTATCACACTAGGACTAATGGCTCAATGCTTAATGTATTAAAGGAGTTAAATAAGACTCAAGCTGTTCAAATCTGCTGAGCAGGGTTGTTTCACAACACGAGAGAACACGATTTGGACTGCTTTTCAAAGAGACAAGGAACATGCTAATGTAAATTACACTAAAGACAGCATTGTTGTTCAAATCATTGCTAAACTTTCCAAGTTTGTTGCTTCAGAGACATAGAAAATTAAATAAGGCACTGTTATTTTCAGGGCAGGGCTGTCCTTGTATTAGTTACGTATTATAACATTGGAAATGGTCATGTATCAAAACAGAACTAAGAGCTAGAATTATGAGAATATATAGAAAATAACATTATCTGCAAGATAGAAACAAGTGATTTTTATCTAGGAAGTATATCTAGAAAATGTTGTCTACAATATTGAAATTTAAGTTGCAATCATCTAACCTATTCATGCAAGAGAATCACTTCTATGTCTCAGCCTTGAACTTCGTGCACCAAGTACAGACAATGGCTACACCTTCCTCATCTGCAGTCCTAGACAAGGAAACAATAAATGGTTCCTCAATGCCACCCTCTGTTGAAAATGCATAACTACATGGTCAGATCCCTTTACATAAGAGTAAGCTGCAGGAAATAGTGTATGCCAAGTTTGAATGCAGAGCAACAGCTACCATCTGCTGCTGCAGCAAATGTACAGCAAAATATGGCAGTTTTTTAATCACAGGTCTCGCTAAGATGCTCTAAAGACTTTCATTGCATTGCTGAATTTCAGAGATATGAATGCTACTACAGTAATAGTGTTTACATGAATCCCCAAAGCAGAAATGACAGTAAGTTTAGTTATAGAAAAATAAAGTAACTTCTGGTAGTAAGTTATCCAAGCAGTCTTTGTCATCGGTAATTTATTACTCATAAAAGGAGGAGTGTGCAAACAATGCATTTGCATTTGATTTACCCAGTAGCAATTGTGGTGCTTAGGTAGATAAGGATTTTGGATAGCAACATTTTGTGTACATAGCAACTTAGTGACCGCTGAGGTAAACACAGACCAAAGTCTTACTTTTAATTGTAGCAAAACCATACATTTACTGTTTGAAAGCTTGTATTCTGAATAACAGAAAATTCAAGAATATACATTCATAATGTTGACAAAAGTTACTAAGTTTTTCCAAAATCTCTGCATAATTGTTATTCATATTCCTGCTTGTATTCAGAATTACTAATATAGATCTTCACTTAATTGGCACCCCTACTCTCATGAGCCTAGTATGTCTGGTTGTACGAGGAAAATACTTCAGCATATACTTTAATAGTTTCACAACTGCTGGCAATATGTTCTGGTTGTTCGTGATCATTCTGTTACAGTAAGAAAGGTACTAATATGTAAGCATGTGTGGATGCACGTACAACGTGCCTCTGTAAGCACTCCTCTTATCATGAGTTCTAAAGCAGCTTTCCTGAATGCAGTGCACAGGAATTCTTTTCTCTGGCCAGTCATATAAAACCATTGCTATTTGCTACTGAGCTGGGGAGGGGATATCATTTTGTAATATCATTATTAAAAGACCAGTTAACAACACACACTGCCCAGAATGTTACAAACTTTCTATTTATAGTGCAAGGTGCACATCTTCTATTACATTCTGGAGCTGATCCCAGGGTAGCTCTTCATTAAGGTATTTTACCTGGTAATGACAGAATCACAGAATCAGAATCACAGAATATCCCGAGTTGGAAGGGACCCATAAGGATCATCGAGTCCAACTCCTGGACGAAGCACTGAGTGTTATTCGTACTTGCTGTGTCATGGGCTGCTATCGCAAAGAGTTTGCAAGAGCTTAGAAATGTCTAATACGCGTCTTTTCCTACATTGCACTTTCCTTTGTAGTAATTACAGAGCAGAGACATTATTGGCTGCTGCACAGCACTATGGGATCCCATTTATGTAGGAGACCCTCCTGTAATCAAGAAGGCAACATTTAGATCAGCTTTTCACTAGCAAGCAATATCAATTTACCCTGGCTTAGTGAGTGGAGCAGCCCATAATTTTCTGATCAAGGTAGCGTGCGACTTTTACACTCATTTATAACACTGTTGAACTGCATTTGTTGGACAACTGTATCCTGCAAATACTATCTTCTTTCAGTTGCTGAAGAACTAAAGGGTTTAGACAAGTAACTTCCTTCAGGATCATCAGGCAAACAAGGTTACTAACATCCATTTCCAGCCTCTCAGCAGATACATGATACTTGCTATTCTTTCACAAGCAATTGCTTTATAGACAAACATCCCGTGGATCTTTCTGAAGACAACAGTTGGAGAGAATTTTAAAAGTATTTTTGGGACTGTTCTTTATAAAAGTTACATGTGGCACGGATTTCCCATGCATCAGCTATTCTGTAAATTGTTACAGACATGCTTTTACTGCATGGAGGGATGGATGTAGTTTGAGCGGAGGCTATTAACCCAAAGACTCAGCATCTTGGAGTGAAATTCAGATTCTTAGAATAAATATGCAAAAGCTGGAAATACCAATTATCATTTCAGTGTAGTGGTCCAAACACATTAGCTGTCTGAAAATGCTCAGTGGTGGTGTAAACTACAGACTATCCACCAGAAGGAAGCTTATGTGTACAAAGAAAAATAAATAAATAATGTGAAGGATGAATGAAACACCTCCCTTATAGTTAAACCACTGCAAATTCAATTCAGAATGTTTCTTAGCAATAGCACAAACTTGCTCAATTTTGGAATGTTTTCAGAAGTTATTTGCCAATCTAAAGGTAACACACAACAGAAAGTTTCTCATGTTCATGGCTGCACTGTGGCACTACATATGGAAACCATATATAATATGCAAGCACACAAAAACCTTCAGATTTAGACTTTTTTTTTTTAAACACAGAAATGCAGCCTAACTTCACTACTGTTAATACAATTAGACCAGAGTTTATGAGGGCAGAAATCCAGCTGCACGTTCATACATTAAAAACCCCACCACATTTCGTCACTAGGAAGACTAAGATACTGACTTGTTTAATCACTGTTGTGTTTAGCATGTTATTGAACATATGCATTACCAATGGAAATATCTGTTAGATTTCCTGTAAGATTTGTATCCTACTAGGGTAAATTCAACAAGTAACAGTCACTGTTAGAGAACATTAAAGACATCCTAAGATGAGTCTGAACTTTTTGTAGTGATCCAACAACCTCACAGAGCTCTTCAAAAAACACAGTCCTTAGCTAATTTTAACTCTAATATTTGTTTTATTAAATAAATAAATAAATAAATAAACGTCTTCAGAATGTTACTCAGGAAATCTCAGTATTTCAACACCTGTCTGGGATCTTTTTTGAAAGAGAAATCCCAGGCTGTTTCTGCAATGCTGAGATTCATCTGGTTTCTTGTTTAAATGAAAGATACAGCCTGAGGCAGAGACCATCTGGCAAGCAAGCTTCAGCTGAAGTAGGGGAAACACATTTCTGAAAAATATGACAGGTGCTTCAGAAGTACAACCAGATCCACACATCACTGGATGAGAACTATGTCAATACTCATACCAATCAATATTTTATGGACAACTGCTCCTTGCCACTGAAAATAAAGTTTCGAAGAGGAAAATCTTACAGAGGTACCAAGCATCTCTCCTTGAAATTTTTAATTAAGTATCTGCAATGTAGTTCATTCTGGATATGCCACTGGCAATAAGTAAATAAAAAGCCCCTCCAAAGTTACTTCTGGAGAAATAATGATGTGTACGAAGGTGATTTCATTAGAAGAAGAGACATTGCCCAGCACTTCCTTTTATTAGTGGATTTTCAACATGATTTTCAGAAATTCCCTTTAGAATACAAACAATTGATTTGGGTTTTTCCCTACCCAAAGTGTACTAAATGCAGTTAAAAATAAAAGGAACTGGAATCAGGTATCAGATGAAATCCAGATTAAAATACCAATTACACAAAGAGTGTTTTGAAAAAATAATTCTTGACTTCGGTGGAGTTACTCTGGATTTGTTGTTGATCTCATTATACTCTTATGAGATCAAAAACAGCTAAGCCGATTTGGGGGTGGAAGGAGGTGTTGCAATCCTTTTCCATTCTGGAAGATACTTCTTAACGTTATGTACTACATTTGCCAGGTTTGTAAAAATCTACCTCAACATTTAATGAAATAATCTGTATCACAGTTTTGAATTTAATAGAGCGTGCTATACATAATTCATTTTTTTCTGTGCTTATTTTATGTAAAATACCCTTCTAGTTTCACTTCTATGACTCTTGCCCATTTTTTGTTGGTGCTGCTGTTTTAGTTCCTCCTTTAATTATTTAAAACCAGACTTAAAAATAAGATGTTCTGACACCAGGGTAAGAAAATACTTCCATATGCTTTGGCTAGACACTGAAGAACTTTTGATTCACACAGGATTTGAATACTGCACTAACTACCAAGTTTCCTAGGAGGTAGCCCATTGTCAAGTCATAGCCCATGGCTGGCACAGCAGAACAACCTAATCATATATTTTCTGAGACACAGACCATTTCCTCCTATCCCTGGTTACTCCTAACCTGATGGGTGTTCAGCTAAAGAACTGCACTTTCCCAGAGCATTAGAAGTACAACTCCCTCCCACTTTATTGTATTGGTACAATCTCACTACAAAAGCTAATTTCCTTTATGCCAGCATATTTGTAAAGCATGATCAAGATCAACTGTTTTCTGCTGAATAAAAAAACAGGATTACATGAAGGCAGAGAGTACAATAATTTTTCATGCTCTAGAATGGAATTTCATGTCAAACTTTGAATGCACATTTTTGGTTTATCTGCCACTCTTCTGTCTTTTTGTCTTTTATAAAATAAAATGTTGAATTATTCACACAAACAAAAGTAAAATATCATAAGGATAGTTTCTTTCTCCTCACAGCTGTTGATCAGACCAGTAGCTTTAACCAAGTAGCAGGTTTCTTAAAGTAGGGAGACTTTTGAAAGACCACCTCCATGCTTTAAAATCTGCTAAGCGTGATGCATATGTAATTAAGAACAGAGTCAGGCACAACACTATATTTTTATTTTTGCTCTGCATGCAAAAACACATACTGTTGTCCTAAACAACAGGAACATGTGTGGTCAGATGTCTGTGAGCATTAGGATGTGAGGTCATATGCCATACTAGAATACAGAATATCAATTGGGGAAGTTTCTCTCAGGTTGTTTGCTGACAGCTTCAGAATAAAAACTTTCAGAGTGCAAAGCGCCAGGGATATTAGCACCTGAAAAGAACTGAACAATTTCTGGAATGAGTCAAGCTGAGGAAGCCAGTGCCGACTTGACATGGAACATTGTGAAGTTGGTAGTCTGCATGATCCTGAGCTTGTCATTTATTATCGGGACCCCTGGAAATTGCATTGTCATCTGGACTGTTTGTACAAAGATGAAGCAAGTATCTCCTTCAGTCCTGCTGATTTTGAACCTGGCCATTGCAGATATCCTCATACTGATTACTTTGCCAATCTGGATTTACTCCTTTGCTGACTCATGGGTTTTTGGAATCATATTCTGCAAAATACTGGTCTTCATGATTTACTGCAGCATGTATGCCAGTATATTTCTAATTACAGCGCTGAGCTTGGAGAGATTAATGGCTGTGTTTTACCCTTTCACTATTCAAAGATACAAAACAAAAGAAAAGATTTCTGTAATCATGTTCCTCATTTGGTTCCTGTCTATTGCTTTTGGCATTTCTATCATTCCATTTCAAGAGACAGATGAAATCAACGGTGGACTACAATGCACATGTCGCAACTACTCTTCTACTGGACAGAAAGTGTCATATCTTTTGCTGGAGACTCTTGCAGGTTTCGTAATTCCTTTTTTAATTATATGCACTTGTTATGTGTGTGTTGCAAAAAGAATAAGCAAAATGACTTACCAATCAAAGCAGCGATCAGAACGGCTCATTACCAGCATTGTGGTGGCATTCATTTTATGCTGGCTCCCTCATCATCTCTTTAACATCCTAGATATTATTTCAGTTCAGATGGAAGACTCTGATGAAATATATTTGGCACTGGAAAAAATTGTAGACAAAGGAGAGTACATCTCTGGAGCACTTGTATTTGTCAGTAGCTGTATTAACCCTCTACTTTACGCTTTTGCTGCACGAAGATTTCAGAATCACCTGAGGATTGCCAAGATATCAAAGCTGTTTGAACAGATGAGTCAGACTGTAGCAGTGGAAGACAGGAAAAAGAGTTCTTTAACCAAACAAGAAACTATTACAGAAGGCACAGAGAATCTCTAACAAAGAACATAGACTTGGTGAACAATGAGATTCTGGGGCATTCATTCAGCAGTCCTTTCACTTCATAGTCAGTTTCGTTTCCCAGGTAGTCCAGGTGAAGCTAGAGACAAGTAAAAGTTATTAGGGTTTTGTGTGTTATAAGAGAATTGGCAGTGACAACCTTGTTTGTTTCCTAACCTGGTATCCACATCACAAAATCAGCAGTTTCACCGGTGCTGAGAATCTCAGCAAGGTGGCTAGAAGCTTAAAGTGTAAGGAATACAACATTTTTACTTTCCATTAAAATTGTGATTTCTAGAAAAGGCATTTATGCAGAAAACAAGATTTGGAAGTTTAAAACTTAAAAAGTTTTTTCTGGAAGAAGACTTGAAATGCTCAAAAATCCACATATGTATAATCCAAAGTTCTAAGTGAGCCTGCTTGGATTCTTGATGTGGGTAAGAATGGATTTTAAGAATATTAAGGGCACATAAAGACTTTTGGGTAGATGGAAAACAAAGCTATTTTTATTCAGGACTTCATTTACATTTGAAAGTAATGAGGGTTGTTTACACAAACTCATTTACTGAACTATCTTATACTAGTGGGTCTTAAGTAAAATATGAAGTGTGCATGCCTTTTCAGAAAAAAGTACAAGATTTCTGTGTCTTATGACAAACAGTTACCAACCTCATGCTATATTTGAAGTCAAATACATTGCATACTTCCTTCAGTGGCAACTAAATTACTGATATATCAAACATACATACTGTGAGTATCCTCAAAAAATTTGATTTAGTTAAGCTCCCAAGATGTCTATTAAATTATGGAGGAATTGTATGAGACTCTGGGGGGAGGGAAGGAGAGATCCTTGATTTTTTTTTTACCTGTAAGAAAGTTATGGTAGCAGTACAAAGTGCCTAATATCGTAAGAATTTCATCTTGCACATAAAAGCATTATTTTTTCTTCTCTCATAGAACAGTGTATTTTGCTTTTAAAAAAAACAAAAGGTTTAGGGCTTGCAAGGAACTTGTTTTAGTTTTGTTAATGTATGCAAACTCACTGTGAAAAAACTGCATGGCACTAAGTGTTTGCTTTAGAAGTGTTTTTTTTTTTTAATTTCAATTGTGCTTGACATTTTTATGCTTACTTATGCTTACTTTTAAATCAGTGATTTCTTATAAGACGAATATAACTACTGACTACTAAGATTTACTATTACTATTGTAATATCCTGTACATTGCGTTTTGGACAGTTGCTAATAGCTATGTAACTCATATTTACGAAGAAATTACAAAAGACTAACTGGAACTTCATTTTCAAGAACTGATTATTTAACAACCAAGGATATTTGAGTTGTATTAATTCAGTTTATAAACTGGAATAAACACAGGGAAGTAAAATCCTTGCCTGTTAATATTAGAATATTTCTTGAAATTTTGCATATGTATTTGTTATTCCAGCTTGTTACAAAAAAGTCATTTTCTCTTCTCAGTAGAAGGAAAGCCCACACCACAGAGGACTTTCCATCAATAGGGCTCCTTTGTTGAGGTAAAAGGAAAGAAAACTTTAGCAAGACCTTGTTTACAGCAGAGTAAGAAGCAGATGAAATCCCTCAGAACTTTACCCCACCCACCTACCACTTTTTTCACGCTAATAATGACTCCTTGATTGCTGTTAGCATATATGCTCTTAGCATATATGTATAGCAATATCTCACAATAAAAGTAACAACTTTTGTTATCTACTGTATAAAAAAGCGAAGCTGTATTTCCCAATATGTTCTTGAGATAAGAGTCACTATTCATTAATAACACAGAACAGATAAAGAGGTAATAAGCACACAAGTAGCGTAGCTCAGCTAGAGTCACAAGAAACCAAGCACTTCACAACTTACAGATTGGAAAAGACCCAGACAAGCCTCAGTACAAGCTTCTTGACTGGAATTTTCTATCAGTCTGTCTTACATCTAGCTATCATCAATCTTAGGAATCGGGCTAAACCCTTTAGTCATCTGTATGTGTGCATCATCTATCTCATGAATGAAGCAATCTCTTTTGGTACCTTTTGCTCTTAAACAAGCCTTCCAGGAGCATTCACTGCATATTAAGTGCCTTATGCCCAACTGTGCCTTACCCAGGACAAACTATAAAGAGATCATGGACCAGATATATATTCTGTGCAATACTACCTACTGCAGTGGACTTTTTTAAACAATGGGTATGGAATAATAGGTTGGGCTTTTGTTTTGTTTTACTTGTTGCTCACACAAGTAAACTTTGTTGCTCAAGCTGCATCCTCCACAGCATCTGGAAATCTTAAAAAGGGAACAAGTAACATCCCCAGATCAGTAAATACATTCTAGGGAAATGATTAGGTAAGACAGTTCTAAACTGAATGCTGTAACTAGATCCACACGAGTCAATGTAGATGTATAAGCTGGTGACATGGCTGACTGCTTCTTTCTTTAACAGGTATACACCAGGCCTGCCGAAGTAGCAACATTTAACACTTCATCTATGCTAACATGCACTATCACAGAACTACAGGGATTCCAACAGGCCCATTCAGCCTGTAGACATTGGATATTCCTGTCTCCTAAAATACTGAATCCCAGCCAAACCTATGACCTGGCATAGATTTGGTCATAAACTCTGCATCTTATGATAGTGATACCTCATGACTCCTGTTGACTACGTTACATATCCATGCTGTAGATTATATTGGAAGGTTGATAGAAAACACTTTCCTTGATTGCTTAAGATAGTTCAGAGCAGGGACTTGGAGTAGTCTCCAAGTACAGTTGGAGTACTAGTAAACTCTTGCAATACTCAGACATTTCCGATTCCATCTGAGAAAAAAAAGGTTTCATCTCACTTGAGTTCCTCATGGTCTTCTTACTTCCCGATTCTGTGGTCCTTGTCTGTGAAGTCTGTCTGTGTGGTTTCAGTGCCCAGCTATTTCTCATGACACAGTAAGGAGGAAGGCTGTGCTAAGAGAGGGCCACTTCAGTCACCTGAGTCAAATCACCTCAGATTACACTGAAGTACAGGGAACATCATGTGGAATCAATGCAACACCACTCAGAACACTGTGTACCAGGAGGCAAAAAGGATTCCAGATGCTCTGAGTTTCTCATCTATTTGTCAAAATTAATCATTTTTTAACATTAGTCTCTAACTTTGAAGTGTTAACCCAGCCTGAAACTTGGTGTGAACATTCCATGGGTGTACAGCAGGAATTTATCACATATACTGTTGTAGGATCATGCTGCATAAAGGGAATTCATTATGTATTAACAGGATTAAAGGAGAGCCTAAAGTATTTTTAGTTCATGCATAGCCAATATATAAGAAGGATAAAAAAAACTAACAAAGGAAAAATATCAGTCTCACAGTTCTTTTATTGCCTACAGACATCAAAAGTTTCCTGTAAGCACCATGCGAAGACAGTTATAGAGGTCTGGATTAAAACAGTGGAGCTTTGTGGATATTTAGAGGTAACTCATAATTTACGAGGTGACACAAGAAAAGTCAGAGATTCTTGTCTGCAGGCAGAAACCAGGCAACTGCATTATACTAAAGAAATGATTTTGTTTCTTTAACAGAATTAGCAGAACATTGACCAGGAAGTAGGGCAAAAGTTAAGAGACATCTGAAAGACAGTTGAGAGTGCAGTTACGGAAGTCTATTAGGATTACTATTAACAGGACTAAAAGAGAAAGAGTTATATGCAGAACTTGAGTGAAAGGAGTAAAAGAACCTGGAAGCTAAGCTAACAGATGGCATAGACTACATAGATGTGCAAATTCTCTCACATTCAAACAAGAGTCTGATCAATAAGAAATACTTTAGAAGATGCAGAATTAGAGAATATTAACAATGGTGACATTTTTCTCTGGCTTTATATCCTACAACTCTTGTAGTGCTCCCTTTCCTGCATGTATGGGGAAAGGG
>VXAA01001530.1:111906-135389 GCA_013399115.1 Anseranas semipalmata | reverse complement strand
GGGGGGGGGGGGAGTAAGGGAAGGTTTATAATTGGTTGGAGTAGAAGAGCGAGAGAAATAAGTCAATTCAGATCATAAAGAAGCATATGGTCTTAGAATGAAATTGAGAAGTTCAGCTATGGAATCTGAGTGCGCAGCAAGAACAGAGAAGGAAGTGAAATAACTTGTTGCAAGGCAGTTTCAGGTTTTCATAAATGTTTTTTTTTTTTTGTCAGATGACTTAATCACTAAAACTGTGCTTTATCTGAAAATTCCTGTTTGAGCTCCACTGTTTGTTAATAGGTTAAAGAAAAATATCCAAATCAAATAGTTTGAATTCATAACCTTGTCTTCTGGGAGGATGAGTAGCTTATGCTGCTCCTGTTAGCATTAAGAGTTAGGTGTGACCAGAACTGTGATGATGGCCACTAAGATTTCAGAAACCTTACAACACAATTACTAAGAAAAGTACTAAGTAAATTCTTGTACTGATAGGTTTAGAGATACTAGACTCCATATCCTGTTCGATTACTTCATGTCTTCTTTTGCCTTAAAACACTTACTTTAAAAGTCATGATGGTGGTTCTTAGTAAGGACTCCATATTTTTAACTGTATTCATTTAAGTTAAAATAAATTGGAAGATTCAGATTAAAAGAAAGTTATTTTTATGGAATGTGTAAAGTTTAAGTGATCTAAGTGATAGAATTAATGGAAAGGATGCTATAAGGTCTTCCATTAAAGATTAAACAGTCATAACTCTGTAAGAGTTAGGAAGATCATACATCTTCTAGAACTGCAAAATTCACGGTATTCTTAATTTAATAGAAATCAGCTGCCTGAACTGCATCTTGATGGGAAGCGACTGGTTACACCCCTGTTTGGGCTGCAATTGTGTAAGTACTAACAATGCGTACAACTAAGTGCATCGCTGTTTCTGTTGGCTATTAACTAGAGAATTGTGTTAACTATTGAGATATCTAGAAACATTAGTGTATTGTAATTATGGATGTCCATGAAATGAAGTAATATGCCCAGATGGTCTTAAATCAGAGGATTAGTAGTTTGAACTGTTCTTAGTAGATCTTGAAGTGAAAGTTCTGGATTTGTTTATTATTATTATTATTATTATTATTGAATAGCAGACCTGTTCAAAAAGTAACACATTACATAAAAAATGAAGGGCTAAGTATTTTTTTCAGAGAATTATGAATTTGAACTACCATTTCTGGCCAATAGTATCACCTGGTAGTATGCCAGGTGTGCCACCATAGGAGTGGCAATACAAAAATAACCATCAGATCACTTCCAGTCACGGACACCTCATATTATGGTAAGGTGAGGCAGTACAGATAATCTACAAACATCTTGCAGTTTCCATGTCCTAACTACACTACATAACTTCAACTGTTACTGCAATATTAACATTCACTGTAGAATTCCCTGTTGAGCTTGGTGAGTAATATCAGAAACTTCAAAGCTGTGGCCATTTTTAAAACATTGAAACTAATGAATTATGTTCATGTCCATTTGATTTTAAAATATAGCCATGAACCTTCAGCTGTGGCGTAGAACTGAGAAGTACTATGTAGTTAAAACTGAAGGAAGCATTTAGCACAACAGTCTGTTTACATGCCTTGTTCTCTCCTGCCACCATGTGGCTCTCCTTTTGAAAGTTGGGCCTAATTTTAATACTCATAAAGTCACTGAAAGAACTAGCGAGGTACTCTGTCCATTGTTTCAGTTATGAACCATATTTTATGACTTGGGTCATCGAGGCAGAAAGGCTCACAAAAAACACAACAGTACATTAAACATCCAAGTCCCATTCATTTCTGAGTGATCTGGTTGTTTCTTACTCTTCAGGAACCCACATTTATTTATTTCAACCATTGCACAAGTTAAGCTGCCTGAGAATTTTTGACAGAATACAATTTCTTCAAAAAATGCCATTTTGAAAGAGCTATGTTGAAAACTACTTGTTTTCAACAAAACCATTATTAAACATGTTGAACTAGACCCTGACTCTTGAACTTGAGTAGCTCACTTTTCATCCCAAATGTGAGAGTATTGATTTCTATGCTTTTCATTATTTTGAGATGCTCCCAAGAAGTTTCAAAAGGTCTTGACTTCATTGTGATAAAATTAGGAATAGTTTATGCAGTCTTGAAGATGTCCACGATAAGAAAAACACCAAAATTTCACCTTTAAGAAGAAGGAAGAAGCGCTAAGGGTAAAGTGGAAAAGAAAAGATTCAATTCCAAATTCCTTTTTTTCCTCTCTGTTGCAATGTTTAGTTTCTGTATGTAATGCTTTTAGAGTCTCTATGAACAAGGCTGAGCTTAATCCTCTTACATTTGTCACATTGAATAGCATTGCACTACTTGATTAGTCCTACTTTTAAAAAGATCAGAATCAGAAGAAACAGATTTTGCTGAAGAACTTCTTCTAAGCACTTTGAGGAATAAGAGGTCATGAATTGAAGGGTTCTAACCATGTCTTTCCTTAAATATCTAAACTGCCCCAAGACTTACATTGTACATTACACTAAAGAAACAGCATTGCTACCATTTTATATCACAAAACTTACTTCATCCTTTCTGTGAAGGCCAAAGATATAAACCCAAGATTTTCTGTCTCTGTAGATTCACTCAGTGCTCCTGTTGTTCATTGTTACACAGACAGGGTCAGTCCGAGGGTCAAACTGGAAAGTCAACCTGTATGTAAGGTTCAGGGTTGGGTCTAGCAAGAGTAACCAGGGTCAAATACAGCCCAGCAATCACAAAGCAGTATCGCAGTGATTAGTCAGGGCCAAGGTCAAGCCAGGTAGTCAGCCCACAGGTCAGAGCTTGGATCAACAAGTTACATAGCCAAGCACAAGCATAACTGGAAACAGACAACACATGCCAACAACACAGCTCAACCAAGGAGTCAATGCCCAGGCCTGAGTTTATATGGACTCCTGGGCCTGTGGGCATGGTCTGTGAAATTGAGCTCTCATGTTGGGCTAATTAAGGTCATTAAGGGCTGTAAGTGCACTCCTGATTGATTCTCAATAACAATGAAAACACCGAAGAACAAACACAGGAAAATTCAAATTATTCATTCAGTAATGCTCATATGCCTCAACTGCTATTGTATACAATGATTTAAGTTGGGTAACTTTCTGTAAAGGGAGGATATTCAAAGAAGAGTTATGTTATTTTTGCTTTTTAAGATTTCAAGATGACTGCTTTTTTGCTGATACTTATGTTCCTTGTGAATTTAATATTACGTCTAAAGACAAATACAGCTTTCAAGCAGAAATAAGCACTAACTGGAAAAGAAAAGCAACACCTATCGTAACACTTTTATTCAGAGTTCTTGCATACACAGTGAAATTCAGCTCAAAGTACTTAACTTGTTAGATATTATGTCAATACTTCTGCTGGCTAATATGGGTTTGTTGATATGGCCAAGAGATTGCAACTTTGGGCCCCTGCTGATATAGAGCCTGCGTTTTACACTTGTAAGGTATCATCTATTGCATGCAAATTATATTTCATTAAATGCATATATGTATTAGAAATAGAAAATATTGTGACTGTATTAGCTCCTTTGATTAAAGAAAACAAAAAACGAGTAGATGACTCTTAGAAGTAAATGTGTACGTTTACCAAAAACTGAGCTGGTTTTCTTTGTTGAATTCAAACAACATTTGTTAAAGGCAATAGTGTAGCAATATCTGATGCTCCTCTGTTGTTGGAACGACAGCAAACCATGCATTCAGCGGTTTGAACTCAGTTTTTTTGGTCAGGGTGGAAATATATCCTACTTGATTTTCAGCAGACAAGGAAGCAACCTTTTGCACCTAATGATATCAGTATAATGAATGTGACAGGAAATTCTCTTTATAGTTTTTTTCATCTGTACGCAGTGTGAATCAGTCTTGTAAAATGCTTGGTGTCCACTAACAGACGTTAAGGCAACACTGCTGAGAAAGCTCAGGACTGAACTGCCGGGCGTATCTAGATCAACATTTCTTATTTTGAAAATAATATCTCTAGTCACTTTTAAACACTAATTAAAGTTAATTATTAAGCTAATTAAACTTAATTATTAAATTAATAAGTATTAATTATCCTCCTGTGAATCTTAATATGAGAACTCCAGAGTCGTCTTCCTACATCTAACGCTTTTTCTTTCCTAAAATCTTCAAGCCTTGTCACAGTTTCTCTTTTTTTCAAACACAGGAAGATATTTTGCTTCCACAGACATAAACATATAGAAAATTAAGCCTCATCTTTTCACCATTAGAAATAGATGGAAATTCTATAAGACAAGGTGCTAGAAATGTATACACTGTTCTGATCATAAAGATGTTATCACAAACTGAATTGAGAATTTCACCTGCCTTGAATCACTGAACTTTGACTGGAATTAAGCAGACAATTAAATAGCCCAATGTAATTATCGAATTGGTCATGTGATACGATCTTTCATTTCATCTAGATGAATGCCATTGGTAGAATAAAGTTAAATATTTAGCATCCTGAGCACAATAGCATGAAAGAAAAAATGCTTGGTATATGTTTAAAAACATAATGATACATTTCCCAAGCATCAAATTCATATTACATGAGCTGTAAAGTGCCTGTTCCTTGTTCCTATATAATTTTACACACATAAATAGTTTTAGGCACATAGTTTCACAGAGAGATGGGGATATTTGAATGTTTATTGGTGTTATCCATGAGTATTAAGCTGTATCAAAGGAAATTAAACTGTTTAAAAACCCACAGAGTGTTTTCCTACCTTTTTTACAAATAAGTGAGGGAGCTGCAGGAGGTGAGCAGGCCTCTAGCTGGAGCTGACCTGACCGCATGGTCTGTTTTACACCTTCCTCACACACATTCCTCCTTACATTCATGACATTACACCCCTTTCTGTGCTTCAGCTGCTATCACAGTTGCTTACTTCCTAAATATTTATGACAGCTTGGAAACACCATTTCTGAAGCAGCCTGCCACCCCAGGCCAGGTTGCTGCACATGTGGCTCCATCTTGTGCCAGACCTCCCTGCTCTTTTTCAACACGTCTGAGTAGGATTGTGAGACAGTAGCAAATGGATGGACACCCAAATGTCCCACGTCGCCATTAGTTTTTGTATGCAAAGGAAATCCCTTCTCTTGTTTTCTACGCTTACAGGAAAATTAAACACTCAGAATGTGGTATTGATAAGCTTGGGAAGTGAATTTTCCTACTTTTAGGATAAGTGTAAAAATAGGCTTACATTTCACCTTTGCTGCTTTAGCCCAAACCACTTCCTTTTCTTTCAACTTTTTCCCCTTTCCGCATGCAAAATAGCTCCCCGTCATTCCTGGTTAAGGAGAAGTACAGTGATGTCTCTGATCCCTGGCTATAGGCTCCATCTGTGGTATGGAAACATGCCTGAGATCATTATTTTCTTGTAAAATGAGTCACAAAAAAAGAAAAGGGGGGAGGGGGAACCAATTTGATTTGTCTGAATCACAACACAAAAGATTAGCCTCTTAAGTAGCAACTTCCCATATTTTGATTACTTATTATTTATTTATTTATTTATTATTATTTTTAGTTATTATTTATTTGTTAAAAGAATAGTGATTATTAAAGAATGCAATGACAGGAAAACCTAAGGATTTATCTCTTTTCTATAATACCATAACTGCTTCAAACAGTTAATTATCTAAAATATGTGGTTTAAACAGTAACTCAGTGTAATTAATGCTTACATTATAAAATATATACTTTATATATTATAAATATATAATTTATAATGCTTACATTATAAAATATAAATAAAAATGGCAAATGATCCATTACAACAATAATATCTTTTTCTTTAAGGAAGAAAGATTTTAACCTGTATAAAAAGAGGCTGAGGAAATGTAAAATCGCCTCTTTGCAGCTGTAACAATTAGAACTCAGGAGAGTCCATTCTAGCAAAAAGAAAACAGGGGGATGTCGTACTAAAAAAGACAGTGGAGGTAAAGAAATACTTCTCTGCTCCATTTATAACTGGCCTATGGAAACCGGGGCTGCAGGTGGTCATGGAAACAACTGGTGTGGCAGGAGTTTTAAGATGCTATAATTTTATGACCAGTTTCACAAGCTAAGGCAGTGATACAAAGTGACCCGATCTCCTGCCTCGGGATATAAGCTGAGGGTCAGGAGGGCACTCCTTTTACACCCCAACATTACATGTATCTCAGAAGGAGATTTTTGTGTTTTTTTCTGAGTAGAGTTCATGTTCCTAGAAATTTTAAATGCTGATGATTCTCGACAAAGAGTTCAGTTTTGTATTTAATGTAGAATGTTTTTGCAGAAATTTCGTCATGCCTCGAAACCCAGGCCAAAAGTAAGAAGAGGTTACAGATGCTGCCTTAATGACCTGAATGCAGGCAAAAACCCTCTGCACAACTGACAGAAGCTGTGCTGTTTGAGATACTAGTCTGTGCTGTTATTGCTCCCGGTTTAAAGACAGGAAAATGGAAGGTAAGTGGAGGTACCCAAGACTACCCAAGAAGTGTCAGGGTAAGAGTTAGAAAAGTGTAATAATATATTACCATGTGTTAAGTATGGACTAGAAAAATACAAGCAGCACAGGCAGGCAGAATATTTCAAAATTTTTATTATTAAAGACTGCTGTTTTTTCATGGAATTGGTATTTCAGGAAGGTACACTTCTTAAGCTAACATGGAGTTAAACTTAATAGGGTTTTGTGTGTGGCTTCCTGGATCAAGAATAAGGGAAAAATAATAATAGAGAAAGTTACATTAAAATAATACATTAAAACTTGAAAATTAAAATTTTCTCAGGGTACAGTTAGAATGAACAGAGTTAAGTATATAAACTATATATTAACTATATAAAAAATTGCCCTTACAGACAAAGTTTCCCACATCTAAAACTAGGACTCCTAATTAGTGCAAAAATTTTAACTTCTGATTGCAAAAGTCTCTAATGAAGTTTTAACAATAGCAAGGAATACATAGTCACAAAGCGATCTCAAACAACAACTAAAAAATAAGTCTTTAGAGTGAACAACTACTCTTCAGGCATTTGATTTCAGCATGTCTCAGAGCACAGACTGGAATCCCCGGTTATTACTTCTTGCATTTACAGAGAAGATTATACATAAATAGTTGTTTATGTCCATCACGTATAATCCCTCCTCTTAGAAATGAGCCCAGAGGCTAACTGAAGATGTCTTAGAAGCTCATAGAACAAAAAGAGTGTTTTTTGTTCTAGTTTCTCCAAATATTATAGACTCAGACATGTAACAGATTGGAAAAGCACTTTGAAGCCTAACGTTTTTCAGTGATAATACAAGCTTTAATTTTTAAAATTAAGAATATATTAAAGACCTTTTTTTTGTCATCCTTGATTGTTACTTTCTGAAAGCATATTTTATGGTATGCTGTAACATGATTTGTTGTTTTAGCATCAGACCTCTGAAATTATATTTCAAGTTAGTTATGTATTTTCTGTTTAGACCTAATAAGCACTGTAGTACAGGTCAGATTTTTTTGTAGATGAGTTTAATTTTAGGCCATTACACTTCAGAGAAGCCAGAGGACATGAAGGCTGCATCTCTTATACATCTATCTGTAATGGATTTCCTTCTCGGCTTAGACTACAAGGTATTTGTCTTAGGTGTTACCTTAGTTTCAGGTATTTATCATGGACAGCTTTCTTCAGGAGTGTAAGTGTTGTCTCCAACTTCCTAGTATGAATCATTGCATTTAGAAAAAAAAAAAATCTGGTGGGAAGATAGTTTAGCTGACATATTATTCATGCTTTCACAGCTCTCCGTTTTTCACCCTGTTGCTCAGTATGTTGAACTGGGTGGATACTGCAGATGACACACAGCCTTCTCCCTTAGCTTTGAGTTTTATGTAACACACCTATCTCATTGCCTCTGGCTCCTATTTCTTTTATAACCTACATTATTCACATATTCACTAGAATACAGGGAGGATTATACATAGATAGCAAAAATTTAATGAGTCAGTGAATCGTCATTTCACCTTTTGCTCACAAGGAACACAATAAGTAACACCAGGAACCAATAGGTAACAATCAATAACAGTAACAGTCAATAATAGTTTGTGTTTGTATGTACACATCTGTATACATACACATACACTTTATATATATATATATATACACACACACATATATATATACAGTGAGAGTGCATATACAGTGCCATGTTTTTTCACAGGATAAATAAATTGTTTTTAGCAAAGTTGTAAGTCTATCAAATATATATGTAGTCTATCAAATGTATATGTTACAAGAGCAAGGAAAATCCCTAATTGTGCAAGGAGTTTGTTCCTGCATAACTGTTGCATGCATTATTTACTCTTACTGGCTTTCATATGATCACTCCCAAGCTTAAAACTAAGTGTGGGTTCAATGTTTAGGTTTTCTGATATAAAAATATAAAATCAGAATATAAAAATCTTTTTAAACAGAAAACTAGTTCCAAGTTTTGTTTCTTTTTTTTCTTTTGAAAGAATATACCTAGGATGTATTTACTTTGCCCGATGTTTTTTTTTGATATCTACAACAGTTTCATCACATATTGCCATGTACATGTGTGTTTGAAATATGAGATCCTATGTCAAGGACCAATTTTGACTACCTTACTAGTAGGAATATGTTGTAAATCAAGAGCAATGTAGAAGATAACTCCTTTTCCTAGAAAAAATATGATTTTGGAGACTAAGAGTTAGCAATTTTAACAAAAGATTAGAAAAACTGAAATAGTCATAGATTTACCAAGTAAAGTTTAAAAAGAAAGAGGAAAAAAGATGCATGTACTATCTAAAGGTACTTAAAAGTTGCAAAGTTCCTGTTGGCTAACAAAGTATCATAGTTAGCTTTTGTGTAGTAATAGCATATAATAAACTAAAGAAAGAACAGGTTGCAGACAGTTTCTGTAGAGCATGTGATGTGCTGTGTGTTCACACCCTAGCTCAACCTGTAGAGGCTTGTTTGTACAGCCACCTATAGGCAGTAGAAGCCTTGTTTCACCTTTTGCTCAAACTTAATTTAGTAGGTGCAAGCAGCCAGGGTAGTAGAAAGAGAAATAATTAAGAATGAAATGAGGCTAAATTTAGTCTGAATACCATACAAAGTCTTCCTGACTTACATACATCAAGTATATACAGAGCATATAAAAAAAGCAAGGAATTTTTTTATACATAGCCAAAATTTCTATAAGCAAAGAAAAAACGGTGAACATCACTGAGAAATGAAAATTTGAAAACTGAGATTCTGATCTATTTGCATAATTTAAGGCTTTAAGGCTAAAAATGAAACCCAACAGGCATAATGAGATTTGCAATAAAAACCGGAGGTACGCAAATCTAATACTGTCTTCCTCTTGAAAGCATATAATACTTCAGATACTATAATAAAAAAGCAGTGCTGTGGAGCAAAATAAGAAAGGAGAGGTTGGCAGTTGAGGACATTACAAATGTTACTTTATTCAAACTTTTGGGGGGGTGATTTGGTTAATGTAGGTGCAAAAGACATGAGAATCTGAAGATACCTGTTGGAAAAGTGTGCAAGACTACCAATAGCCCCTCTTCTGTATCCATAAGTGCTGGCAGTGGCACTGTTCTCATCTAACTTAGGGTATTTAACTAATGTGGTTATGTTACAAAACTAGCTCCCTGTGACTTCAGGAGGTGTTTTGAGTTAAATTAAATGTTTGATACTGCCAAGAGGACTTCTCTCTTCCCACCCTGTCCTTCCGTAGCTCTGTGTGCTCTTGGCTATGTGATTCCAGTACTTACCCAGAGCCACCTCTGGAACTCGTTTGACTGCAGAACAGCGGAGTAAAACAGCAGAAACTTACCCTTGCCCACCTCTCAAAGGTATATGTTTTTGCCAGGTTAGTGAGTTTAGTTGTCTGACCTTGAGAACAATCAGATAAGCTCCAGATACAACGCAGAAAGATGTGGGAGAAAAGTAAAAGAAGCTGGAAAGGGAAGGGACAGAACTCCTCCCTCCAAGAGCTGTTAATTTGGCTCAGCCACTTGTAAACCTCTGGACTCTGTTGAACCTATAGAAAGAAGTAAGTACCTCCTGAAGCGATTTAGAGAAAAATTGTATTCTACTACCAACTATCTATTAAAAAAAAAATAAAGGAGATAGGCGTTCCAAATTATCTGCTTAAATGAAAGGTTTAACTTTATGTGGTGTAAATACCTCACCTTCATCTTCCCTATTCCAATCCAACCTCCAGAGCAAGCTGGAAAATATTCTCTGGACCCCAATGACTTTTTTTCCATTGTTAATCTTTTCTATTTGACATCTCTTTCATCTTTCTGGTGACATTTTCTCCTCTCAGTACTCCTTTTGTTTACATTTCCAGATTTGGTGCTTTTCTTTTTTTCTTTTTTTTTTTCTTTTTTTTTTTTTTATTGAACTCATTCCCTGTGTACTTATTTTAATGCTTTCTTTCACTGTGTGACTTTGTTTATAATTCTTCCTACTCCATCATTTGTATGAACAATGTATCTTTTATTCTCATTATTACTCGTCTTCTAGCTATGTGTTTACATTCCTCTGAAGTTGCTTTGGCTACATTTATTTGAATTTTCTGCTATAAGTACTGTTTACTATTTGATAACATAGTTCTTTCTACATTTGTTTATGTTCTGTATAATGTTTAGTTTGTATTTTTCTTTCAATGATTTTTTTTTCACTTTCAGTCTTGTTTTTCATCAAAAATGCAATATGTTGTAACATAGCAAGACGTCACTAGCAAATAGGAACAAAGCCTTAGGAAAAGTAAGAGACAACACTTTCTAATAAGACAAACTTGTTCACTCGTTTGTTTAACCCCTGTAAAAAAGGATGAGTCAGAGATTTGACTTTTTCCTGATGTTACCAGTCTAGTCAAATATTTGATCCAAAAGGTACTTCCATCAACCTAGGGATATTATTTTCTCCAGCTCTAGCATATTACAGCTCAGACCTGTCAGTTCTTTTCCATAAACAGGAGACCCCTTCCAACAAACAGTGGTATGTCCTGAAGCCATAGATCAGGTAGCCCAGGTGTTTCAGCTCGGATGTTGTGGGAAAGTGCTGGGGCTGCAGGGTGGAGGGTTTCAGGCGAGGACTGTGACTGAGAAGCATCTCTTTTCCAGGGATAGGAGAGAGGAAAAGGGAAGCTGCAGCACTGCACAGCAAATGCATGGAGGCCTGGCTGTAGGAGAAAGTGTTTGGAAGCAATTCTGTAAATCTCATTTTCATTGTGTGAAACTCAATAGGTCTGACAATTACTTAGAGATTTTTATATTCCCATGTTGCCCATTAGATAAGTACTCTTTCTACCTCTTTAGAATTTCTTAGAACCACAGCAGGAATTTTAGAAATAGAGTCAAGACTTTCTGATTCTATGGCAGCTCCTTTTCCCATTGGATTGTCTTATGTACATCATACTACTCTGCTGATACTTTTGTTGTACTTGTTCTTCATATCCACATGTTCTCGTTAGCTCTGCTGTCAGTTATAATGTAATTTTTAACTAGGTTCTACTGCATCCATTCTCATTTCCTGTCTGCTTTGTTTCTTTAGCCGCATCTTTCAGTCGTTCAAGTCCACCCTACCAGCTGTTTTACACCACCTTTGTCATATTGGTGCTAAAGAAGGACGCTTACAATATAAAGTATTGAAAGAGGGATAAAAAAGATCTGTTTGAGCTATTGAGTCAGTGGCATATAAATATAAGTACTGTAAAACCTGTGTCTTGTAAAGCTATACCATAAATTTTCCTTATGTCAGAACTTGAACTTGCAAATGAAAGCAGATTCACATAGTATTTGAAAACAGAGGCTACACTATGACACAGAGCTGATTAATTCTGCTCAGTATTTTGTATGTCTATTTTCTTGCTTCTAGTCCTCATAAATACATGACATCATGCGCAAATGGAGAAGACTTTCTAACTGCAAAATGAATCTGCTTTGTGACCGACTGTGAATCACCCTTTAACACTGTGTGAGCTACTACTGTAATAATGAATGAAATTTTTACCCTATTGCTGAGTAGATCATAACGTAAGTGCTTTTGGAAAAGTTCTTTTGTTGTTGTTGTTTTATGGAAGCTTTCTTTGTATACCCTTTATATCCCAGACATACCAAGACGGGAATTCCAGAGAATCTCATGATGAGCTATATATTCACATAACAAGGCATAAACAGCCTCTTTTATGGCCCAGTCTTTTTTAGGCCAATGTACATAGGTAATGCTTCCATTGTCAATCATTAACAAGATAGTACTAAAAGAATTGTTTTGATCTATTGACATTTAGAAGAGTTATAATCCATTAACATGCTACACTGTGCAGGTCTATAGATTCCCCTGGAAATAAGCAAAAATGGCACGTATTCACAGAATGAGGAGCAGCCCTTTTCCAGCACATGTGTGTATGTGTACACACAGAAAATATATTAGAAGTTAGGAATAAACTGAATTTCTGTTTTTAAAATTCAGGGATTGTTAATTGCTTTATGTACATTTTTCTTTCTTGAACAGTGTAATATAGAATTAGGTTAGTTTATTGTGGTGAAGCTTAGTTGATCTGATCCAGTTTGGTCTATCACATTTCCTTTCCTGTTTTACAGATGACTGAATTTTTCCCTTGGGATATGGGTAAGAACTGAAGTAAGAGAGCTGGCTTTGGTCCCTCAACTCCTTTTCCAAAGTAGGGCAGATAACAGTAAGATTTATTATATCTCAGTAACAGCTTTAAAGAAGGATCAAGTTTGCTTCTAAATTTAATTAAGTTTAATTAAAAATCAGTATGGATCTTAAAAAAAAAAAGTTGCTTGTGTACAGTGCTACCGTGAGTATAAGTGTAAGTTAGGCAACTGCTCCTGACACATCGATATTACTTAATGCAACCACAGTAGTCAAACAGAAGACATACAGTAATAGTCAACTTTCTGTCCAATGTTATTAATGCAGCACACAGAGATTTCATTTAGTATATTTTAATAGCTGTAGCAAAGTAGTTCAATGGAAAAAATATGAAAGAACACACAGCAACAAGTCTGGTTATTTGCGTGCTTAGTAGACTTCCTGAAGCTGGAAGTAAACAGTGTTTATAGTATCAAAATTCCCTGTCTGCAATCTTTCTATCCACTGTTAACTGGCAGTTTACTGTAAACATCAAAGTCAAAACATGTCTGGAAGGTGAGTTTTAACTTGAATACTAATTAATTTGGGCAGGGTTTAAGGGATAATGTGAAAGACAGTTTTTGTCATAAATAAACAAGAAGCAAAAACTGGCGTCTGGCTGGAAATACTGGGATAACAGATGAAAACCATTGTGGAGGACCAACCTGATTGAGGCCTGTAAATACAATGATGAGCTGGGGACAAAAAAAAAAAAGAACTAATGACTGATTTTAACAGCATTTTTGAAAGATTTAATTTAAAACATAATATGTGTATGACTAATGTATATACTATTTTGCACATATTCTGATTAGTTTTAGCAGCAGTCTGTTTATTGCCAACACAAGAGCTGATTGTGCACAGTCAGTCCACAGAAATGTTTTGGAAGTCAGGAATTTTGAGCAAGGAGGCACATTTTTTCTCTCAGTGGCAAAGGCAGTTTACAGCATTTGCTCACCTTGCACCTCTATCCTCATGAATGCTTCTTGGTGGTGAGAGTACTACTGTTTGTGGGACTACGTTTGAGTGAGGAAAAGGATCTGTGTTAAAAATAACCCTTTCTTGCAGGGTTATTTATTTTCTCTCAGATCAGTTCCTTGATACATTTCATCATGCAGCCCCACGAGTAATGGTACAAACCATTGTACCAAACCCTGGAAGAGGGGCAGGGAACTCCTTAAACAGACTTAGCTACAGAAAACACAATATCAAGACAGTCCCTTCCTTCAAGCACTTGAAAAGTAAGTTTTTGTTTTCACTTTTTTTTTTTTCAGAATAAAAATGCTGTTTTTGTCTTACTGTTTCTATGGAAGCCACTAGAGAGCAGCAAATATTTTGAGAGTGATCAGTCCTAAATGTAACTGAAGAATTGACATCAAGATGATCAGTCAGGTAATTATAGTAAAAGAAGCAGAATGGGACACTACTTGCCTGATTTTCTTACATAGATATATTGTTTGTTTTCTTGATATAATTGCATATAGACAGTACACATTTTCAGGTGTAGTTCTACAGCTATTTCTTTTCAGTGACCACCAAAACTATAGCTACTTCATTCACAAATTTAAGCAAGTGCTTAATTGTCATCACAAGTAACAGTTCATTGGTTTGAAGAAGAAGGCATAAGAACAAATCATTGCTAGTGTGAATGTTTCTGTAATTGGAAATTTGCCGGTCCATCTTAAAATAGGAAGTAGATTGCAACCTGGTTTGTGTTTCTAAGATTTTTCATAGATACTGCTTATCCTTAAGTGTTCTCTGAAAAAAAAAAAAAAAATCTGTTTGAACCATCTCCCTGATTTTCAGCACCAGCAGAGAAATGGAGCTTAAATGCTGTGGAAGTTAAATCTAGCCTAGACTATTAGATTGTTTCATTTCCTCTGCAGATGGATTCAACCTACAAGGCTGTAATTTTACACCCTTTAAAATAACTTTATTAATTAGGTGTCCAGGATAGGATCAAAAATATATATGAGAAAGCTAAGTTACATTATATTCTTTTGATAGCGATGGTTACGTGTGTACACTCATGAAGCTTTGCAGTACCTGGGGGGCAGGATTACTATATTATAGTAAGAAAACACTAATGGTTGCAGGCACAGCATGCATTGTCATACCCCACTGAGGTACCTAGTCATCTTTACTGGGGAAGAAAGGGAGAAGAATGGACACCAATATGCAGTTTTACTGGGGATAAATGGCAAATAAAAAATAACAAAAATTAAAAAAAAAAAAAAGTCTTATTTAACATTGCTAAAAAAAAAAAAGGACACAAGCTTATTTGTTTGGTGTTCCAGACCACACAGTTCTGGTGGGTTAACTCTTGCATTGCCGACATTAGAAGGGTGCAAAACCTCGGTAACACCTTTGTTGAAAAGACTATTAAACAGTATTCTTCCACGTTACATTTGCATCTCACAATTTCATGAATCCAGATACTTAATCCTTTGGTTTCACAGACCTTGTATAGCAGACTTTCCTAGCACTTCCTGCCTTGCTAGAGTATCCCAGCCTACCAGCCTGGGATATCAAGAAATTTGAAGCACACAGCAATAATTACAACAGAAATATTCTTTAATGTAGCACAAATAATGCTTTCAAATGGTTTAATGATTGTGGATTTATGAGAAATTGGCTCAGAACGTTATGAAATGATCTAAAAACATGTAGCTTGTGTCACCCAAAAGCAATTTTGCATTTTGGATGAGGGAGAGTTAACAGCCTGAGGCTGCACTCAGATTGCACCAAAGCTCACAAAAGACAGTTTTCTTAGGGGTTCCTAGTATCTTTTATAGAAGTGTAAAATCTTGCAAATTCTTTCCCAGTTTTAGAGTATCTCTTTAGTCAAATGTTTTGATCTCTTGAAAATGTATATCTCTCAATGTAATGAGAAACCTTCATCTTTTTGTTAGTGGGTTCACAGGCTTTCCAGTGAATGTGACTGAACATACCAAACATATTTGCATGCTGACAGGTGGGTAGCTATTCTCCCCTTGGGGCAGGGTTGGTGGATCTTCAGTTGTAGGTAAAAACATGTCTGTTGCGCTGAGTAATTGCTGCTGGGAAGAGCTTGCTTCAACAGTAGTTTTTAGCCAGGCTAGCAGTGAATCTGGCTCTTCCCTTTGTATCTGTTTCTGAAGAAAATTGAAAGAAAATCAACTGAAAAATCTTTTGTAAGGATCCTAAACAGACTGAACAGAATGGTTAGAACTTTTGAGAGTTTAAATTTTCAGGTCACCAGAGAAATCATTAACTAGATGCTTTAAATAAAGCCTCCCTTTTTCACTGTCATGATCACTAGTTTTTACATGTGAACTAGTGCATATGGGCATAACATGAAGAGAAAATAACTTGGTTCTGTTCTTAGTTTTGCCTCAGGAGTTGGATTAATGATCTGTTCCATGCTTGGGCTAGCTCCTGACATCTCTAGACTTGTGTATCTGCTACTGTCTCTAGTCAGAGGATGTCCAAGGGCTCAGATTCAGGAGCAGGGACACTTTGCTTTGAATGACTTCAGTGGTTCACACCCATACTGTCCCACTTGCTCCTCTTCAGGGATGCTGCAGCTGTTCACACAGCAGTTGCTGATTTGGGGGGGGGAGAGGTACGTTTTCCATATTTTACATCCTGTAATGTTAAAGAACACTAAAATCTGTGATATTTATCTTCAAAGTGTTGGATTCTAAATTGCAACACTGCAACTATTGCCCCACCAGCAACTGTGCTGAAGCTTTACAAAGAACATGGCATGGGCATAAGAAAAAAGCACGACTAAAGTATTCTGATCAGAAAATAACATGAGTTCTGCACACTCACATTAAAAAGTGTGTGGCTCCCAATAGATTTAAGAGCAGTTTTAAAGACAGTAACAGGAAGACATTTGGGTGGTTAGAGTTTCTAAGCGATTTTTTATCTCTGTTTAGGAGAGAAAACTAGACAGATAACCCTGATTCTTTGATGCTGCTGAGTTTCATTCTCTCATCATCACACTGATGTAGTATTGTAGTAATACCAGTATTAGTGGGATGTTCAAGGCAAAGAAAAATCCCAAATAAAAATGCTCTCTACTTTTCATAATTGATTTTTTTCCTACGCAAATAATGACATTTTGCATATTGCAAAGTAACTAGTAAGTAAACAAATTAGTTGAATTTGTTCACTAAAGGACAAGATCCTTATTCTTTCAGCAATACGTAGGGATCCATACATCCCTGAGCAGTGCAGAACAAAATATAAAGCCTGTCCTGGAACCCAAAGCCCTGCTGTCCAGAATTCTTGTTTTCTTGCTCTTTAGTGGAAAAACCTAGTGTTAAAAATTGATTCATATTAATGTGTATCTGTCTATCGTCAAAAAATAAGTAGACGTCATGGTTTTGTGAGTTTCAGAACCCAAAATTTCTTTGTAAACCTGAAGTCCTTTATATTAGATTACCAAGTTAATATAACAAAAAGTTAAAGCAGAGCACCAAGTTTACATATGCAAACATAAACAATGGCAACAACTAAAAGGCTATTGTAATTAGTTTTATAATTATAAACAATAGCAACAATTAAAAGGCCCTTATAATTAATTTTATAACTGTATTTTTACATTGTTCACATATATTCTGTATCTTTCATATTCTGACTATCTTTTGTACATGATTAACTATGCTGTATAAAGTGTATGACTTTTATCTAACACACTAACTGAGATCCCTGTCTTTCTGAAGTGATTATTTATCTAGTTATGGTTGAAGCCTTTCTTTGTAGTTCAAGTAACATAGATAGATTTAGCACCTTGGCTGTAAACATATTTGAAGCTTTCCCTCCCTCACCCTCAGTCACTGATGAAGATCCAGTTCACTTCATTAAGTAGTTCTTTTCATGCACCAAAATTTGCTCTTTTGAAGTAAGAGCTTTACTTGTAGAACTAAGGATATCCTTTAGATAAACTCAGAGATCATGCATATACTTCTGTTCAATATTCTTTTCTACCAACTTTAGGTGTTAACCTGTGTTAAAGGCAACCAATTCTTACATGCTTTTTAATAGTATTTCAATGAAAAATATTTTTTACTAAAACATTTTTGTAGGAAGAACTGTTCTAAACTATCTTGACTTTAAGAAAAAGGAAAGTAAAAAAAAAGACAATAGAAGGTTTCTGGACTTTTTAACAACAGCTTTGATAGAATTACATATAGTTATTTTTTCCAATTTGTATTTTAATTAAAAAAACTATAATTGTTTTATTTTTCCTTTTGCAAGTAAGTTCTAGTTTGGAGAAAAAGCCTTTCTGACAATATTCAATCTGTCTTCTGATGAAAGTGGCAGCTTTTTGGAGAAAGGCAAAACTAAGACTTCTTGCCTGCAGTCATCAAAAATCCCTGATTCACTATGAAAGAAGAACGTCAGTCCAGGTGTTGTTGCCAAATTCCAGTATGATAATTACATTTCCTACCTAAATTCTCCCCTCTGATTTCAATTAGACAAGGTGTGTTCTGTGCTTTCTGTTGTAAGATCTCTGTGTTACTGGTTCCCCTCCTTCAGGCAGCTGACTTACACTTCAGGGTGACTGCATTTCAATGTGCCATAGGCAGATCTAGTGTGTGCCTTGTGATTGCTTTGACTTCCTCTGTGTCTGGACTATAGAAACGAAAAGCAATGGAAAGGTGAGGTCATGTTGTTATGAACAGACAGCAGCATGGGAGCAGAGGCTAATAAGACATCATTTCACATGATAGTATTCAGTAATATGATAGTATTCAGTATTCCAAATATGACAAGCTATCAGAAATACACTGGAAGGCAACACAAGTCTGATAAAGAGCAGCTAATATGCAGACACCTTAACTTGCAGGAGGCTGACCACAGAAACCTAAAAGTCAGTTCCAACAAGTTTTGACTAGTGAACTATCTGGCTACAGAGGGAGGAGATAATAAATACAATCTAGACATCTCAATTTTCTCTTCCCCTACCTGAGAGCTTGCCTGCTGATGAGGAGCATCAGTTGTGTTATAAAGCTATTGTTATTCACGAGTCCTTGGACAGAAAAAAGATGATGGAATATGCTAGGTAAAATCCAGGGAGCTTTGCTACAGATCCCTTTGATCCACCCTGATGATCAGTGTTTGCTCTCACATGAGGGTCTAGTCTGAGTTCAGGCTTTGCCTCTGGATTGTTGTGGAGCTGTTCTCTCTCTGGTCAAACTGTGGAGCTACTTCCCCATAATGTGATGTTCATGAGGAAAGCTGCAGCCCTAGATGGAGGAATAGAAAAGACCTATTTTCAATGTCCCTGAATTCTGGCATTGTGTGTAAAGAATAGCACGGTATTTTCAAGGTGTTTTGTGTCCTTTTCTTCTTGTTTCCACTTCTTTATATTCTTGCAGTCACTAGGAAAATGCTCTTAATATCTAGATGTGTTGGATCTAAGCATTTTCCAATTAGTACATTCCTGACAAGCTTGACATGTTCAACATGTGTTTGTAACTCCTGTGACACTGTCAGCATACCATTAGTCGGTCATCTTTCACAACAGATTTGCAGCAAGCATCAGTTATTTGTACACAGAAACAGACTATTATGATTGCCTTTACTAGTTGAACCAAATCAGTGGAAAGTTGTAGGCTAGCTCACATTGCTGCTGCCCAATGAGTACGGCTTCTATGAATAAAAAAGATTTTGTTATCCTAAACAGGAATCTTTTAGTTACAGGAAGTTTTATTTCAATTGTTGATTTCTAATAATGATTTTTCATTGCCAGAAGAAATTCTCTGTTGAACTGGAGATGGCTAAAGAAACACATTCCAGTCTTTTCAGTATTCTAGGCAAGATGCCTATTTCGGAGCATTTCTCTGGGCTTTTACTCTCCTAAGCCATGTGATGACAAACTTCCTCCTGTGTGAATCCATGAGCCTAGGTTAACATGGCATTCAGCGCATTCTAGATGTACAGCATTTAAGTGTGCTTTCCTGTACAACCAAAAACTGCCTGAGTCTTGACAGAATTACTTCACAGGGCAGATTTAGCCATCATTCTGCCAGCTATATTGATGTAAGGGTCACAGTTTTCAGGGTTTTCTCCCTGCTTGCTGACATTCTTTTTTTTCCTCCACAGAGAGTCCCTTCTCTTATGCACCAGTGTCTCTGCAGTTCCGGTATCACTTCCTAGCACAGAGTGATAGTTTGTTTATACAAAATAATAGCAGAGCTGTAGCTGCTAAAGATTACTTCTCGTGCTCCCAAGGCCCACACTACTTCTTTGCCATTCCCTAACTACAATCACGCTATATATACTCAAAAATCTGCCTTTCTAGGAACTGACTTTCTGTGATACTTGTTGAATTCTTATCTGAGTAATCCCCATAACTTCACGCTTAGAAAACTGGTCCTAGTGAAACAAAACAAAACCTATTTTTCAGATGGAGAAGACTGAGGCACGGATGTTTACTGCCTTGCCCAAGGTTCCATATAAGAATTCAGTAGCAGAGGACATGAAACTGAGATTTCTTGACACCTCTTAAATTGTAATGGCTGAAGGTTTTTTTCCTATTATATTTTCCTGCTCATTTGTGGCAGATTCTTAAGGGAGCATGACCAATTACATAGGTTGAATCTCAACTGCTTTATCAGCATTCCAGAATGTATTGTGACAGCTGACCTTTTTGGTGAGTTTGCAAACTTCACCAAACAAAGGGGGGCAGCTGAGAAAAGACCTTGGAGTTGAGAGAACACTCTCTGTGTTCCAGGTTTCCAGCTTTACCCTGTGTTTAAGTGTAAAACTCGTTATGTGCAATATAAGGTTTTAGGAAGGAAAACGGTATATAAAAACTTGGGGAGGATTCCAGTGGTGGGAAAAAGAAGAGTCCCTTCTTCATTTTTATTGTTTTCTACTGGTTCTGAATTTTCAGCTTTGCATTTCCTGACCCTAAGTTTAAAAAAAAAAATTCCTTTCAGAAGCAAAATTTGGAGGACAGCATTTTTTAAGTGTGATGAACCATTAGTTGAGAGATTAACCAGGAAAAGAAGGCAAAATGTAAGATAAACTGAGATAGTAGACTATGGTTTCCAGCTTCTGTGGATGAACATACAGACTAAACTGTAGGGCATTTTGAA
Organism: Anseranas semipalmata; assembly: GCA_013399115.1. Classification (NCBI taxonomy): domain Eukaryota; kingdom Metazoa; phylum Chordata; class Aves; order Anseriformes; family Anseranatidae; genus Anseranas; species Anseranas semipalmata. Next base: position 114,594 of record VXAA01001530.1, on the reverse strand, counting down.
CAGCAATTTATATTACACTCAGATTTTATATTACACTCAGCAATTTATATTACACTGGATAATACTCTGAGAATAAATAGTTTCTTTCTTTTTACATCACAGACTTAACATGGAAGAATCTCAGAAGAAGATCAGGTCCATATAAGTAAATGTAATTCCAGTTAACATAACAGAAGGCCTATCTATGTGTATACACAGCTGCTCTGTCAGTGTTCATGGTACTAAGCCATCAACAGGAAGGCCACAAGGGCAGTTACAAAGTAATCCACTTCTTACCCATTACAAAGGACCAAATATTTGATTACACTAATCATATTATACTCAAAAAGAAATACAGATGAGTACTTCACATTGTGAATCTCCCTGTTCTGTACTTACCAGTGTTGTCCAGAGAATCTGGAGTCAACTGGAAGCTTTTTTCCTATATAGCTCAATTAAAACCTGGAGATTAGCTGAGATGGATAACATTCCAGCTTGGAGAGTGCTGTTTTCAATGCAGTGAGTAGCAGTGCCTTCCTATCAAATAGCCTTGTCTCTGGTTACTGCATCGTCAACTATCTGGATACCCAGAGGGCTTATTCCCCTACCAGCAGTAGAGGAAATAGCTCTGTCCCTGGGCCAATAAAGGAAAAGGTGAAGGGGTCTTACTGTCCTTTGTAAGAACAGAGGGAAATAAGGCAGGAAGAAAGGTAAAAATAAGTAGTTGGATGCGGTTCTGGTTTAGGAAGCTCAAAGGTAAACTTAGTGATCCCTGTAGTAGTAGCTGGGGTATATGCAGATCCTCTTGTTTATTTTCCTTCCATAATCAGGTAAGGGGAATTTGTATTAATCCATTCTGTAATTTCACTGAAGTTCAGGGAAACTTTAGCTGAAGACAGTCACATAACCTATTCCCCCATACAGCTTGCAGCTAGCAGGTTTATAGTAGCAGGATTTTATAGTAGCCAGAGGCTTAGAGAGTTTGAGGATTGTTTTCCATGACATAAATAGTATCGATAGCTCATAATATGTTTGACATACAGAAACAAAATAAGAAATTTGCTGGCCTCATTGTGAGAGCTAACCTGGGGGTCTGAAGGAGCTGATGCATATAATGATATCTGCCTCTTTACCTTCCTAGTCCAAAAAAGTGGTGGTTTTTTTTTTGTTTGTTTGTTTGTGCATTCCAAACATGCAAACAAAAAACAAGATTTATAAAAGGTTTCCCAAAACACAAAAGTTACTGACTTTGTGCTTCTAAGGTTGGCCTCAGCTACAGTCAAGGTCAGTGACTGCTTTTGATTCCCTGTATCTTGGCGCTTCAATGACATCTATAGAAGAGGAAGCCTGAAGTTCAGGAAACCAAAAGATACATGACTCTAATTGAAAGCTCATCCCTGTGAAGCCTTCATCTTTTACTTTTTATGGTTTATTATTTCTTTCAGTGTCTTACATCCAATTCCTGAGTGCCTGTAACAGAGGTTCTCCGACAGTTATCCTGAAATGTACCTGGATCCCTCACAGAAGAGAAGAGGGAAAAATGATCTGCTCTTTTCATTGCAAAATGCAGAGGTCATCTTTAACTTCCCTTGACAAATTTCATTCAAATTTTTTATCCTTTCACACATCTTCCAACAAGAATGTGGTTCTCTCTTCTCTATACTGCCCCTTTACCCTTCTGTATACTTTTTGAACCCTTTGCAGTTAAATTTATTTACAAAAATTCAACATCCTCAGAGCTTGAGATGAATTATCACAAACAAGTTTCATCAACACGGTGAGTGTACATTTCTGATAATCTGATTTTACCTGTAACCATTAAAATTCATGCACATAGTATTTTCTACAATAAGAAGTTAGTGTTAATGTATAAGGATTACATTATGTACATCCTGTACATTATGTACAGGATGATTTTTTCTTGCTTCCCAAAACTAAAAAGCTTGGCTATCATAAAATTTGTTTTTGAAGAACAGATTAACCCCAGGCTAAAACTGTAAATCAGTTAATGTAATTTTTGATTCTAAAACACAGCATTTAGTGTTTCTGGACAAGATATCAACTATATGGAATGAAGGTAAGTTATACGTGGAACCTAACTCCGGAATGTCAGAGCACTGGCTGCACTACCAGGCATTAATTGCCCTGATCAGCAGCACCTGGGGCCTCCACCCCACACCCCCTGCCAATTGGTCCAGGAGCCCTATTTCAGGTCAGGCCTGGGCTACCAGTCCTGGTTTGAGCTTGCTGGCAGGGAGCATGGGAGTAGGGTTGCTCCATGAGTTTAGGGGCAGGAGAAGTAGCAGCAGCCCTGGAGGTGCAGGTGCTCATTGCCCAAGCTGCCCCTTTGCTGTGCAGGGGGCAGTCATGCAGCAGCTGAATGGGCTGTGTAGTGGTCATGGCAATAAAATCCATTAGCAGTCCCAGATGAAGCAAGTTAAGAAGCTGGCTCTACTTTAGGAGCCTTAGTTAGCAGCAGTTGGAAATGGGGCCAGAGACTGCACTGGAGAGAAGCAAGCTGTCTGTGCCACAGGTACATGTACAACAGGGCTAAGGAAGGGACTGGGGGGCCTAGGGCTGAGCTGGAATGGGTTCCTGTGGGCAGGTTGTGGGGGTGGAGGCCCCAGCTGAGCTGAGTCTGCTCACCTGATGCCTGCTACTGTACTCAGGGCACTGACAGTAATTATGGTACAGGCAGAAGGTTAAAAA
>VXAA01001530.1:93964-111898 GCA_013399115.1 Anseranas semipalmata | reverse complement strand
AAAAAAAAAAAAGCCTTTCTGAAATATCTTGATACAGTTAGTCACTATAATGGGTAAATTCGTAGGTAAATCAAGCTGTTTTAACAAAAGCTGAGTCTATATGGTACTAATCAAGTTAGGTATGGTAACTGTATTTGATTTCGGTTATTTTTTTGTAGTGTTCTCTATGGGCAATCTAGTAAATAGAAAAGGATTACCATGCAAGTAGGTCAAAATGCTGCAATTCTTGTACCAAGAAGCAGGAAGAAATGTTTTGATCTGGAACATAAGAGTTCTCTTCACTGGCTGTTTTCCTACATGCTGTACAATCTTGCTTACCCATACAATCTTCTTCCTTCAGGGAAGCATCACCCATTACATAGTGTAGATGACTCTCTAAAAGAGTATGAAATTATCTGTCTAGCCAGTATTTTAAAAGTAGATAGCTAAGAGCTCAGAAACTGTGTGAAATTAGGTGGTAGGCAACTGGGGCTTATCATTCCCAGTAAAGAAGCTTGATTTTGATCTTCAAGGCATACCTTAAACCTCCATCTTTTCACCTAATGTCTGCTAAAGATTTAAAAAGGTAGTCTAGCTAGCTTTGTGATTCTGGCATCTCTAATTCCTAGCTTTTCTGAAAAAAATGAAAGAATATCTTAAGAGAACTTGCATAGTGCATTAGCTTTTCTGTAACCAGTTGCTGTGTTTGCTAGAGTGTTGTTGTAAGGTCACAAATTGTAGATTTTTTTGCAGTTGTGAATGGAATAGGAACTCCTAGAAGACTGTCATTAGAATGTGAGATATCTTGGAAATCTTGCATCTGTTTAGTATGTGAAACTTGTAGCATCCTTGAAGAATGAATACATAAGGTTCTAGATAAACTACTGTAAGAAACTTCCCCTCACATAGTGCACTTCGGACAAATCAAGCATCCTGTGGCTATTGCTTCTTTTTCTTTGCTTTGGTTGTATGCATTTCCTTTAAGTCATTACCCAAATGTAAATGTTTCAGGGTCAAATCAGCTCTTATGGCACAGAGCTCAGAGTTATTGGCTTGTCTTTCTTCATCCATGTTCATAGGCCAGCACGTAGTTAAGAGCATCCTGGAAAGCACTGCGCAAGGTATGAGCAGGTACATGCTGCAACTGCAGCACATGAAGATATAGCCTATGGTAACTTCTATGGTGAACCGCTAGAGGCTGCTGAATAAACGCAGCCCACAGCCTCAGCCCTTGCGGAGGCTGGATGAGGTCATGGGTACAACAGAAGAAAAAAACATTACTAGAGAAGTTGTCTGAAAGACAATGCATTCTTCCTGTTTGGGACAGCGAGGAGTTTCAGGAATGGAAGAAAAAAAAAAAGGATATTTCCTTTTCTGATTTCTGGGTTATTTCATTTGCTGGTTATAAGCTTTTAAAGCTGAAGACAAGATCTTGCTGCCTAATGCTATTTCTATTATACATAGGCTACCCTGCTCGATTAAACTGGGGGGGAGGGGGGAAGTATGCACAGGAACAAGTTAAACTCCTGCAAAAATCAAAGGCTTTCATCCTCATCCATCCTTTTGAATAACTACTTAAAATATTTATACACAAACCCTTTTTCAAATTATATATATATTAAAAACCATATACACACCGAGGAAAGGATTTCTAGGAAATCCCCTTGATTCTGCTGTCCCCTCATTTCTGTCATCCAGTAGAGTTTCTTGTTAAGCTCAGAAGGGAAAGAAAGGTTTTTTTGTTTACTGGAACTGCTGTCTCTTTAGTGAATATAGCAACCGAATACTTTTTTTTGATGTTTGATAAGGTCATACAGTGAACCACTGTAGGTATTGTACCAAAGCCTGAATCCCTGAACTTCAAAAAACATTATCAAGGAACTTTCATGTTAGGAAAACATCTAAAACAATGTAGATGTCATGGGTTCTGTTAACCAGAATGGACCGCGCTGTAGGAGTAAGTTGCATTTACCAGAATCTAGAGACAGATTCAAAGGAAGAGCAAAGAAAGTATCAGAGACAAATGTGGGCTCTAAAATGGCCTCCCAAAATGGTGGTAATCTGAATCCTGAAATATGCATCAGTAAATTTAGTATCGTGTAGCAGAAAGAAAGAACCATGAAGTCAGAAGCTTACTAGTAGCGCAGTGCTGATTCATCTGGGGTGTTAATGTTGCATCAGTTAAGCAACAACAATTGAGAAAGAAGCCGTTTCCTGGAGATTAACGGGTGATGGGGAAGGCTTAATGGCCTGAGGCTGCTTTTGTTATTAAAAGGTGGGATGGGGAAGAAAAAAAGCTGGCTGCATGGTATTTATTCATGAGCAAAGCTGGCTAGCAAATAGGGACAGGATGTTCCTAAAATGACTATTCCAGCCGTCAGATTGAGTCCCTTCTCAAAAACCCGAATCTCTTTATAGCAAACTAAAATTATACTTAAAGCAACTGTTCAAAGGGTTTGTCTGTGCACACTGCTATAAATCTGTTTGGAAGTACCTAAGGAGGACACGCAAAATGCATATGCTTGTGCATCTGATGTGTTGAAAAGATCTGTCTTCCATACCATCAGGCTTTTGAGATATTCTGGGAAACACACACTGACAGTCTTGTCCAAGATCAGTTTTTCTCATACTTCAATTTTTATAGAAAGTTTAAGGATAGTGCTGTTCTATTCTTCTTCTCCAGCTGTTACATGTGTGTTAGTTCTCACTCTAAAAAGATTTGAAAATGTAAGATTCCAAAAGTAATTTAAAGACTACCCAGAGGCTAAAATGGTTGCTATGGATATTTAAAATAATACTGCTAAGTAGCTATGAATGCATGACCCATTAATGAAGAGTTGGCTTCTTACTGCTTAATCTCGCTTTATTGCTTTGTCTCCTTCTGTACATGTATCTATGAAGTAATTGTTACATCTTTAGACCAGTAAAGAGGCATGGTCTGTACTGAACTGATTAGGATGTGTGCCATAATATTCTAATTAGGAAATCTTAAGGGAGTTTGTCACCTCTCATGCTAACGTTTGTTTGAAGGACCCTGTAAGGGCACAATTCCATGATCATTCTGGGCAGCAGTACTTGCTAATGCAGCAGCATTTCTAAACCCAACCTCCACCCAAAAAAGAAAAAGGATATGCAACTGCAACTTAATTTAGCTAAAAGATATCTTGGGAGCCCAGGTCTTAATAAAACAGTTTTATACTCCAGGTTACAAAGGCAAAAATGGTTGTTGTTGTTGTTGTTGTTGTTGGTTGGTTTTTTTACACAAGGTAAGGAAAGGGATGTTGCATTCTGGCTTTGGCCGGTTTTATGGGTTGCTGACAGGGAGAGACTCTTTACTTCCACTCCTGACTCTGCCCTTCTCTTTATGTAGGCTCTGGCAGTAACCAGAGAACAAAGTAGACCAAAGTCAGGTTGGTGACCAAAAGGAGTTTTACTGGGGATTTAAGAAGTTGCATTGGCTCAGCTTGAGTGACCACAGCAGATATAAAGAAATGGGATACGTGAAGCTGGGAAAGAAAAGGGGGAAAATGAGAAGGACTTCCCACTTTTTGTGGTGGCAACTTCAAAAATAGTTTAGAAGAGTTTTGCTTGAAAAGGCAAATGTCAAACTAAAGATTTCCTGAACAGAGTTTAAGATCAGAATTCAATTCAAGCTTGCAGATGGTCGTGTGAGCCTGTTCAAACCATTAAAGTTTCAGATTTAGGTATGATCTCTATCTTAAAGTTTCCCTTGGTAATATCATGCAATGAAACAATACCTACAAAGATGCAAATACTGTCAGCCAAGTTTGCAGTAATCTTAGCATGTACACTGACATGAAAAGTGGCAGAGCAATGCATCAGTTTAAGAAACTGCTAAGATCATAGTAAAACTGTAGCCCAGCATTCTCTTTGCTATGCTGCTGAGACTATGCTATCACCCATAACCTGATTGTTTCCTGTCATCTGGAGTAGTTCTGAATAGCAGAAAAGATCATGTGAATGCTCCCTAGCATTGTATGGGCAAAATCATCCCAAATGTGAAACGCCTTTGTTGACTGTTTAAAGTAAAGCAGATTACTTTGAAGGAAATCGGATAGCATGTACCTGCCCTGGTCTGATGACCCAACATGGACTGTACTTTCTTCTGTGGAAGTTCTGATAAGCAAATGGGATATATTGGTTCTGGCTGACAAAACAGTTCAAAGTAATCTGTAACAGATCTGGAAACCTATTCCTTACTCTAAGGCTGAATAGATCTTTGAAATGCTTCTGGTAGGCCAAATATTGGTACATACTTCTGTATTAACTAGTAACAATTCACACTATGAAAAAATGATTGGCTGTAGGTCCCATGAGAACTGAATTAAGTTACGGATTGTGTTCACCTTCTGCATTGTAGCTTGACTACCCTGATCTACATTAGTAGAAAACATTCAGGCAGAGGGTGCCCCGTTATTCAGCTATAGGGGGTTAATGTACTGATGATGAAAATTAAATTGAGCAAACAAATGGACATTTTCCATTTACCATATGTGATGCAGTATTATTAACAAACACTGCTACTGCTGATTGTTCCTATGGACTGTAAGTTTTCCTCTTGTCTTTCCAGAACTACAGCGCAAGACAAAAGACTTTTTTTCTAATAAGCTGAAATGCTCCTTTTTGCCTCCTGCCTCATCGAGACAAGCTATACAGCAGTGCAACTGCAACAGAAGTACATTTGTCCTCTTGGCTTGGGTGTATTGCGCATTCATTCCCTAAGAACACTTTCAAAGGTGACCGAATTCTGGGTGGGCTATAAACAAAAATGCTTGTTTAAAACAGGAAAGAGAATATCCGTGGTCTCTTCAAGGTTTCTATCACCCCTATATTATGAAAGTTTCATATCTGATTCCCACATGTCATTATTATATGTATATAAACATACATATTTTATATTTAAAATTGGATATGTCTATTATCTTGTGGTTTTCTTTGTAGTGCATATGAAGTGTGAGACTTAATACTGTTTGAACATGCCTCCTATATTTTTTTAGATACAGCTACATGTTTTGATATACTTCTTCAGGGTAAAAAAAAAAAAAAATCAAAGCCAGAGAACATACAAACCTGGGAGAAAAGTCTGATTGTTGGGTGGAATTTGTCATCTTCCCAAGACATTAAGAAGAATTACTAGAATTAAGTTGAGGGAAGCAAGAGAAACAGAAGGCTAAAGATGTGCAACCGTTGAGCAGAGATATCTTCCAAACAGAAACAAGAATATTTTCATGTCAAGTGAGTCATTTAAGGTTGACTTTGCTAATCTGAAGGTGTTCAATCAGCACAGTGGTCCAACAACAGAAGTAGTCTAGGTGCAGCTTAATGTTACATCTTTATTTCATACTAATTAATACAAATTCATATTTAAATATGAAGCCATAGGAGAAAATCTGTAAGAAGGTTTTGGTTCAGGTGATAGCACCTACCATTTGATTAAAAGGTGAGATAGTAACTGCAGAGCACTGGTGTAGGATACTATGTCACCACCATCATTCTGTGCGTTTCTTATGAGATGTTCATAGTTTCATGGTGAAACAAATGCATCACGGTACTATGTTCACTTAAAGGCCTCCCCCACTAATTTCTGCTTTTTAGAGCGTACTTCACTGCCTGCCTAAGCCAATGCATGGTCTTGTAGAGGTTAAATGACAGTTATGTTCCATTAATATAATTCTGTTTAGCAATGGGCAAAGGACAAAAGTTTGGAATCTTCAAGGTGAAGGTCAGTATTATGAATAACCCTAAAATCTGCATTCATTGCATGTCTTATCTTACCATAGCTGAATAAAATGCATCCAAAAAGTGCACAGGAATAGGGAACAGCTTGCACAACAGTAGCAATACGTTCTCCATTCAGATGGATCCAGAGTCCAGGAACTGTAATATGGCTAACGTATATAAAAATGGCAATAAAGCTCTTCCTTTCTTGTTTTACATTTCAACAGAAATTCACCCTTTTACTGTTCAGGATTGTGAAATGAATTTTTATAAGGCCCATTGGAGTCTTTTATCTGCCAATTTCTACTGAGTTTGCTCAGCAGGAAGCAATAGTTGGATTCCAACACAACAGGCTAGCTCTGTGCTGAATGCTGCCCTCACAACTGATATCTGTCACATCACTCGAACTACTTCTTGAGAAACTGGGTCAATGGTAAGAAATATTAGCTCTTTTGCAGGAATGTGAATTACGTCACATCTGGGATCTTTGTATGCCCTGGGAAAAATTGAGTCATGATCCGGCTTTGGACTAAAGCCTGCAAGAGTTCTCTTATACTCTTCTGATTATTTGAAGCATATCTCCATCCACTTCCAAAGGCCCTGTCAAGCAGATGCTTCTTGAATTGTGACTAAAATACAATTTCAGGCTCTTTCCAAACAGGAGCAGATATCCTGAGTTACCAAATCACAGAATCCTTTAGGTTGGAAGAGACCTTCAAGATCACCTAGTCCAACCTATGACCTAACACTGAATCCTCGCAGAGGGAATTCTGCTAGTCACCCCTTTTGTTATATCAAGGATACAAAAGTGAGGCATTGTGACTGGCAATGTTGGGCATGTACGTGCACACAGGGAGGAGTAACAAGAGAAAAAGGAAGACAATGAGAGCATATACCTATTCTACATAGTACTTTGCAGGTCATAACAAAAAAATAAAATTTCACTGAATTCTAAAATTCACTAATGTAACTTCAGGAGTTCTGCACTTTTTTTTTTAAGGTTCTAAGGTGCAGCCTTGTGTTGAGTACATGACAATAGCCCAATCTAAAAGGAAAACAATTAAGGGCTACATAAGGAGCAACTGTTGCACAGGAATAACAACTTTGGAGTGATACTGCTTAAACATGAAGGTATTGCTGGGAGGGAAGGAGGAAAGGTATCCTAGAGAAGCATTTTGTGTGGAAGGAGTGTTTCTCTCCTAGGCAATCATTCTTAAAAAAAACAACAACAACAACAAAAAGTCCTATGTACTGCTGGTAGAAAAGTCATGTTCAAACTAACTGTAAAAATATTAAGTGTATAATGGCATTGTAGCAGTGTGAATTTTACTCCATTAACAGTTTTTCTTTGAAGTGTCATTTCCTTTCATTGGAGGGGAGGGACAGGCAGTATTGACTATATGTCCTAACCAAAGTATTAAATATTTATTCAATTCATACTTGTAATTTTACTTGCACTACTGGTGTAGGAAAGTTGTGCTCTGTACAGACATTTAATCTTTGTGTTGCTATATGCTCAGCTTATATTCATCATTTTCAGATACTTGAAAGTATAGAGAAATATAAACTAAAGGAAGATTCTAGGAAGCCAAAAAGGGTAAAAGGAGACATAAGTGTGGCCTTTCCCTCAGACTCTGAGGGAGTGCAAAGGTGAGGAATGAAAATGGATATATAACAAAGGCTCCATGTATATGTGCATGTAGACATACATATATTTGTATGTAATATGGGACCATGTATTTTGGTGAGCTTGCTTTCCAAATGTTAACATTACATTGCTTGAAATAATGCATTTTGATTTAGGAAATAGGTTTGAAAACTGAATTGTTGCTATATTTTACTTTGAATTTCAGTGTTGAAGCCGCTGAAGTGTTTGAAACAGAAATTAGCTTTGTGTGTCTTTTTTTTCTTTTAGATCTGTAGAAGATACAGATCCCCAAGCTCTGCTTTTTTTCCTTTATATACAAAACATGCTCAAAATTACTGGGTTTTGTCTCACTCACGGACACTATCAAATAAACTGCTCAATATTTCATCCCCATACTACTTTTTCTTGATACGTTCTAAAAACTTTTCTATGTGGCGGGGGGGGAGGGATCCGTTCTGCTGTATACAGCGTATTGTCCATACAACAATGAAGAAGTTGCTCTATGACTGTGTGTATATAGTGGTTTTGTAAATCCCTTTGAGCCTAGTCTTGAGAAAGGCAGCTAATCCCAGTAAAAGGGTATTGCTTCATATGAAATCTATGCAGAGCTGTAGAGTACATACCTCCACCCGCAATTGCCTGGGCTGTTTGCATACTGGGGCTTTGGTTGCTCCTACAGATAAACTACACAAATAAATGAAACTGGCTGTTATTTTACACCCACTAGTCTTGTTCCAGTATGTATATGCTCACAACCTCTTCCTTTCACACTTCTCAGTAGTATATTGTGACTCTGTTTTAGAGACTGCTGTTGCTTTGAAGCAATGAAGATGCATCCCAAGATGCATTGTATGCCTCTACTGCTTTTAGGCCTGTGCGACAAAGTTGTAACTCTTAAACTATGCATCTTTTCCCATTACATTTGAGCCTATATCATGGTAATGTATACTGCAGGTTTCATCCTCAGAATAGCAAGAGAATAATTTAAGTAACTGACTCCCAATTCTTTATTTTCTGTAGTTGTCCACCTGTAAATATTTTCCCATTTTAAGAAATCCTGAAGGAATCTTGCATTAAAATGCTGTTTATTTTCTGTCATTTCTTTTAACTGTTGTGATTACAAAATACTTTCATCCCCATGAGCTGGAGGATGCTGATCAAGTTCCCACAGAATACAATTACTCACACCTATTCCACCTTACTGCTGTGCTAGTAACTATCTTATTAATCATCATACTATCCACCCAAGCATTAGAAACTACTGTAATTTGCAGCATGTCACAAGACCTCTAAGAAATACTTAGTGGTAACCTGACGTCCCAGTCTTTTATATGACACTTTTTTATTGCTGTCACACAAACTCTACTGCTAGCACGTTTGCAGTACGGAGTGGCAGTAAAACAAAAGGTGGTTTTATATTCTGAATCAGAAGGAAGAGGAAAGAAAGAATCTGTGAAACTACTGGAATGATTCATCAGTAAGATGAGGTTTCTAATATGAATGTTCAGTGTGCTTTAGGCAACTTTAGGCAGCATAAGTTTCAGCATCAAGTTCAGTGCTTTGATTTTTATAGTACTGAACATGTGTTTAAAAATTGTTTAAGTATTCTATGTAATAAACAATTCTGAGACTCATATAAATACTAAGCATCAGTCAGGACTGACAAATATTTTGATATTTAAATTACAGGTGAACCGGAAAAAAAGGAGGATGTAAGTGATCTAGCAATTATACCATGCTGCCTCAAAGGACTGAGAGAAGGAGGGTTGTTTACATATAATAAACCCTCATCCTGTCTGTTAGAACTGCCAGTCAGCCTACCATTACTCTAATACAGAATATATGTCAGCCCAGAGGGATTTGAGAGGAACCCACCATTCATTTTCTTCTAGTCACAAAGCAGCCACCAGTGGAAGAGCTGGATTCAAACTGATGAAAGGGTACGAAACGTATTATCAATAAGCGTGGATTCCTTTTGAAAAATACATCTCTTGGTAAATGCTTCTCTAAAACCTAATGTGAACTATTTAACAGGAGCACACAGGCAACATGCAGTGGCTTTGCCAGCCAACCAAGATCTTAAGATCTAGCTGTTTATGCTCTTTTACTTCCAATTATCTCTTCGGTGTATAGGAGACTGCTCTTAAGGCTGCCCTGTGCAGGAAGTGCTAAGTATGTTCATAAAGGTGTGGCTTAGCTCCCTAGCAATTCCATGGTAACAGGGGCGTAGTAAACTAGCCTTAAGTAAAACAAACAGGCTTTGTGGAAATCAAAAGCCGAGAATGCAAGCTGTCTCTTTGATTAAAGCAGCTAATCTTTGATTGTAGGTGGTGGGCTCCACCTTGTTTCCCTGCACCCAGCAGGTTCACGGGTTGGATGCATTAAGTCTTGCGCTTTCAATAGTAATGCAAAGGAATGTTTTTAAAAATCATTTTTGCAAGATATGTTGTGAGGAAAAAGGTTAAATTTATATAATCACAAAAATATGGTTAAATGAAGGGAAAAGCCCTGTATCATTTACTAAAAATCTCATCCTATACAGAATGGCTTATCTGACAGTGAGAGGTACAGAGCAGAACCCTTAATACTAAACAACATCTACACCCTTTGTTACTGAGTCTTTTTGCCTTGTCTTCCCCAGGAAAAAAAAAGATGTGTTCTTACCAGGAGCTGACCAGCATAAGCTTAAATCTTACAGGTGAGGCAGGTTGCTGGTACTTTCAACTGCTCGCAAGAATTTACTTTAAAGATGGTGTTCCCTTTTACAGAGATCTGCACAGCAAAAGTACACTTTTGCCTACTGTAGATACATCCTCAGACATGGATTCCTGCATAGATAGAAAGTAATTCAGAGATCTGAAGAGACAAGAAGATCTGATCTTCAGAGTCTGACAATTTATGTCTGCGCAAAGTAGGTGTAAAATGCTACCCAACATGACTCATCTGTAACAGCGATTGCTAGTCTGGCCACCTTTAGCGACAGCTGCAGGTGTTCAGTAGTAACTGGTCACACAAACGCTTCATGTGCCTTTAGGCTATGGATTCATGATACTGTAAGACATCAGTACCCTTCTTGTTTTCCTATTCCCATGAGTCAGTTGTTTTTGCCAGGATAACTGTGTGTGGGACCAGCCTCTGAACCAAATGAAGGAATGGATTCATCTTAAGGAATACGCTGCCAAATTGAGGTTTGATGGCATTGTGTTTGGTTTTAACTGAATGGGATCCAGCTTTCTAAATCAGGATTAATATTTCAAAGCTGATTCAGAGTATAGCCCCACAAATAGTAGTGCTAAAGGATCAGAGATGACAACGAGCCAAGGGCACCATGAGAGCTGAGGCTGAATGAATAGGTGTGCCTGAAATTGGTATTTATGTCAGACATCATTTATTATAAAACCCACAGCTTAAGGGTACAGTTTGTCTTATATTATGGCAGACCAATCAGCTCCTAACTATTCCCACTTCTTCAGTGAAGGTTTGTTTGTTTATAGTGCATATGAGGATTTAATCTGTCTGAAAAAAATAGTGAAGAAGGAGGTTAGCCTCCTCTGCCTCCCTGTTCACACAAAGCAGAGCACTAGACAATGGAAAACAAGGTTTGAATGATGGTAAGTACATGTTACTACTTCAGCCAGAGCATTATCTGTACATTGACTCTACTCACTGTGTAGCCACTCCCAAGTTGTGCCAGGCAACTTTCTCTTGTATGTGCCCTAGGGCTCTTTCCCTTTTCCTCACCAGGGTATAGTTCTGTGTAGAAAAGACAAAATCTTAATGTATGGTAACTATGTCACACGGTGATTGAAATAGTTACTTGAGAAAACCAAAGAATGACTGAACATAAGGTGATATTTCCTGTCAAACAAGGGTGTGCCACGTTAACAGAGGGCAGTGGAAAGGAGGTGTGGTAGTATTGGCACTTATAAAACAGCTCTGTCATAGTACTTTATCACAACTCCAAGGTATTGGGAAGGGAGAGGGCAGAACTAACAGCACCTGCTTTGCTTGCCATGTGCTTACTTATTATCTATGTTTATAAAGCAATTCTGTGGTTATTAAGTGATAAAATGGACTGAATTGCATCAGATGGCATCTTAATTTAAAATTTCTGCAGTATGCCAAAGGGAAGAATCTGTTTAGAGCTGTCCTTTATATATGTGTTTATACATACATATTTTTTGTTACTGTTGTTTTTTTACTTGAATACATTTACTGACTATGCAATATGTTTCATTGATAATATTTCTTCTCAGAAATTCACATCACTCTAATATCAAACAGATGTATCAGTAAGGACACTACTATCTTACTTCCATTGTATACTCCACAGCACATAAAATCCATGGTCAAGCCAAAGGAACAACATTATTTGCTCACCCATGCTCAACCACGCTCAGAGGTTACACAAAGACAGTCAAAATTGAAATGCAAAAGTTGTATCACAGGCCTGATTCTCTGGGGAAATTGTTCCCATCCTTGTAATTGGGTATAATAGAACACAGTATATTTGAAATCCCAGTGTCACTTCCTGAATGTGTAATAATTGGTGGTGGAGTCAAATGGAATAAAATAAACATAATGAAGATGAAAGATCAAGAATTTGTTGAACGATAGGTCTCCTATCATGTTTATTTTGGATGCACATAATTGCATTCATCATTTTATTATACAAAATTCATCGATTAAATGTTTTTAAAGCCTAAATGCTTCAACAGCAGGTTAAGCTTTGCCTAAGTTTTGCATTTATATTTTACTTCTATTTATACTGTGGTGAGAAAAAGATCTGTATTAGCATATCTTTATGTGGAATAACTTTAATTAAATTATAATGAAGAAACAAGTATCAGAGCAACTAAATCAAATGGAAATGAAACATTATACGAACACACCCTCATTTTTATCAGGGTTTTTAAGTCAACTGAGGGCTTGTGGTACAATCTGAATAAAAAGCCAAAGCTATACACCTTAGTAATCTCTGCCAAGATGCTCACATAAGGCCGGTATCAGTCAGTTGTCAGTAAAGCTTCAGAAAGTGTAACTTGCATGAAGTCATTGTTAGTTGTGTAATTCGGTCAGTTGTTTTTCACTGAGCAATTTGGACTTCCAGTTGATCAATTCTTTCATCACTGCTATCTTGCAGAATTGATAATCAACTCTCAGTATGTGAGAGCAGTGTATAGCATGCAGATCTTTTGATGTAGATAGTAACATTTACATTTCATATGTTGTCTAATTGTTTTTTATGTTTGCATGCAAGGTAATTAGAGTTGGATATCCAAAGTTCCAGATGGCTTTGGCTGTTTCACTTTGAAACATCAATGATTTCACATTTCAATGAACTTCTGAGAACTTTCTAGACCTACAGTGTGAATGTATTTATGTGAGGCATATGGTGGGTTGAGCATCATCATTTCATTGAAGGAGTGAATATGAAGAATCTCTTACAAAAAGTTAAAGGGCTACTGGATTTCCTGTCTCGCTTCTGCTACGGCTGGAAGTCTCTGAGCTGGTCCATTAAAAATAAAGCATAAAATGCCCCAAACTAAATGTTTAATGGAGGCATCACGTCATTCTCATTTTCTGTTGAGAGAAGCTAACCACTTGATCTTTTTGCAACCGGATATAAAGTTTATCCTGTTGAACTTCAAACATATGAAGTTGTTTAAAATTTTATTGTTTATAAAGATAATAAGATGATTCTGTTGCATTGTATTTACATAGTAGTGAATGAAAACAAATATTCTGGCTTTTAGCCATTGTAGTAAATTCAGTTACCAATGTATGTACTTATTCCTTTTACTAAAGGGTGGTGGTGGTGGTAGCAAGGAGGGTGGCAGTGTATTTTTTTGCATTATAGCTGAAGTAACAAACAGCTCATTATATTAGATCTAATCATTATAAAGCAGTTTTTTTACTGTTGGTTATGCTGTCACACTGACAGACTTGTAAACTGCTATATACTTTCCATGGACAGAGAGAATGGATTATCAGTATTAGTGTTTTAATCTAAGACCAAACATCAATTTGCTTAAGAACTGCCACGGAAATAATATTTCCTGATGAATTTCCATTTTCATATCATACCTGAGACTATCAAAAATGTTACCAATTGCAATGAGAATTTATTTGGGCAGATTTTAGGGGCAATAAAGCTTTACAGAAAGTGAATTTTCAGTCACAGGTAAGCTAGATTGAAAGGTTCAGGAAGTACTTGCATATTCATCTCATTAGGTAACAGAAATCATATCACATGGCTTGTCTAATTTACCACAGCTTAAAGATCCTGTCTCAACTAGTTTCAGTGAATTATTTGAAAGCTTAGCAGAAAGATCAGATTGGCCACTAGGAAAAAGTTTCTCATCAGCAATGTAGTGCAGCACTGGAGCAGGTCATCCATGGAGGTTTGGAATTGCTGTCCTTGGACGTTTTCAAGACTCACCCAGACAAAACATTGGCAGGTTCAATCTGGTGTTGGCAGTAGCACTCTGACCACAGTGTTGGACAAGAGGACTTACAGAGGTCCCCACCTGCTAACATTTCAATAATTCTAATTCCAAAAAACTGTTTAGAGATGTATTTGAAGGAAAGCATGATTTCCAATGAGATAAAAATCTAAATTCATTGTGTATTTGCTTGAACTACTAACTTTAGTGTAAATCTGTAATGTTAATGAAGGACACTACCATGCATGCACATTTGATCTGTCCGTGAATTTCATAGAAAAATAAAGTCTTTGATCTTCAAAAGCCTGATAGGTGTAATCTGGAGAAATTCAACTAAACAACACACATCTATTCATTATTCGGTGATTATTCAGGGATTCAGCGGGAGCTGAGCATGTATAAAACTTTTGTAAGATTAAGACACCAGATTGATGGTCATCCCATAAAGGAGAGACACTATGTAAAATAATAGTGAAAGCAATTTCATTTTTACTTATCTAGCCTAGTCACCATTATTATGTTTTAGTTTACCTTTGAGTCAATAGAAATTGAATTCCAGCTGGTGCAGGATTCTAAGTGAATGCTTTCAGTATGGCTTGGTGGGGCTAGTACCTGCAGGGCAACAATCCATCGGAAACCACCTTTCTGAAGCAATTTTGCATATTGGCAAGCTTTTGTGAATATCCCACTGGAAATTATTTTGAGGCCTCTACATTGCATTATAATCATGACAGACCTACCTGGCAGACCAAAAAATCAGATCTCTCAGAACAGCTGGACAGCAATCAAAGAACACTGCTAAGCAGTTGTTCCCATGCCTATTCCCACTCATTTGCTGTTGAAGAAAGGATGCCAGAAAATTCTTTACATATGGGTTTATGTTTCAGGAGTTACAGTAGGCTCCTCCTTCAGAAAACGTTGCTACGGTTGCTTATAGTCCCATCCAGGAGCCAAGGACTGAATGGGTATGAAACCTGAATGTCTTTTCACATTTACTTATAGATCACATTTTATTCCCTGTGCCAATTCATTGTGGAGAGGTGAGGCACACAGAAAAGTTGCTTCTATCCCTGTTGTGCTGGTAAACAACAAGGTTCCATACTTAATTTAGCATCTCTGTTTCTCAGAAACAGAATAATTTTGGCTAGAAGAGACCTCTGGAGGTCATTTTGTCCAGTCTGCCTTCCACATGCCAGCATGGCCAATTTTGCAGGTAGACCCAACTTCAAAGTTAGTTCACGTTTCTCAGGGCATTTCAAACTGTTTTACAACATTAAACATCATTGTCTTCTAACTGATGAGTAAAGTACCCATAAGGAAGACAAATAACCTTCTGATATCATACAAGTTTGGAACAGAGAATTAACTTTTAGCTTCTCTGAGAGATAATCAAAGTTTTGCTGTAGATCTGAACATGGCGAGGATATCACTCCGGATCTTGTATCCCCAGGTTTCATGCTCCTTTTATTTGGCCGTCGCAAAAGGACTTCTGTGATCAGGACATTCAGTTGATGCTGTTTTTAATAATACTGTTGTAAAAGGGAGGTTTTGTTTGTTTGTTTGTGTTTTGTCTTTGTGTGTCTTGATTTATGGACCTGTGGAGTATGTATAGTAAGAATGAAATTGTCACCACAGATTTATCCATTTCAAGCACAATGCATTTAGTGAGCTTCGGCATTCTTATGTGATCTAAGACACTTTTATTTTCCAGTTTCGTTTGATTAAAAAAAGAAATGAACAAGATAATCACAGTACTAAACTTGGATAACAATGAACGTTCATCTTTACAAGACATTATCCTTGTTTGGAGCCTACAAACAAACAAGAACCTCTATAAACATGACCGCCAGGATTAAAGCTAAAGGTGAGCAATAAACTCTTTATTTCAGCAAGATCTTGGTTACAAATTAACTTTGCTAGTGCTCAGTGTACACGGGCTTATCCCACACAGTGTTTCAGGAAGTGGATCCTGTTGCTGTTCTCTGGAGACATGCGATGTCATTCCTGTGCATTTTTTAAATCCGTAACATTGTGGAGACTGGTATAATTAAGGATTGCATGCAGAGAGGTGATGGGTTGTGAATAGCAGGGGAATGGGAAGACAATTGCAAAACATGAAAATGTATCAAGGGTCTTTGGCATTGATATGAGTAGGATTTCTTTAACCTGGCATGTTGCTCTAAGTAAATTATAATACTTCGTTCTTTCATATTAGATCCTAAATGATGGGTGCAGAGGTATTGGCATTCTTTGTGCCAGTTCACAAAAGCCTGTGAGCATATATGTCAAGCTGGCCAAGAATATACCAAGCATGTGGTCTTCTATACAAATCTGATTATTATAATCAGAATTTTTTATGAAGTAGTTACGTATTAGGGCTACGAAATGGCACCCTCATGAAGGTAGTTAAGTTGTGGCAGGTAGGTACTTTTTTCTTTTTTCTACAGGTAAAATTTGTGTTTGCATTCATCTGTTCAGATGCTACCTCCCCCCAAACACCCCTGTGATACACATGCATTTGGGGGGGAGGAATAGGTTGGGATAAGAGGAACAGTTCTTCACAGTTGAAGTCAATATAGTTTTATAATTCTTATTACCATAAGGGATAAGAATCATCCCATACACAATTAAGAGGCTGGTAAGCCACTTCATTACCACTCTGTCCAAGCAAAAGGAATATAAATGGGCTCTTATTCTACCAAGGCCTTCTAGACATGCATTGATAGAGGAAAATACAGCTGTCACATAAATTCAGCAGTGCCAGAAAATATACTGCTAAAAACATTTGAATATGTAAATATATAAATGCTACAGATTAAAGTTTTCATCTCCAAGTGTTGGGAATTTGCCCTTTCTATTACAATGATATATCTTAGAACTACTTTTCAGGCAGCTGCACACATGAGCAGCACCAATGACAGCTGAAAGCCATTAACAGCTATCTTGTACCGTGCAGTGAGCTACACCTGTGTACTGGGAGTTCTCTGCGGGGTCTCTGCCAGGTAAATACTTGCAGTCTGTGAATTCTAAGATTATTCACATGAGATAGCATTCCTGAACTGTAGTTTACTTTCATTGAAATAAGTAGAACCCATTTTGATGATGTTGTTAGCATGTGAATTGGTGTTTGCTGAACCAGGTCCATAATAACTGCTGCTTCATAAGACTTTAAAAAGAGCATAAAAAATTAATTATAAAATTAGCATGCTAAAAGAAGAAAAGAAAATGTGATGTTAATATTTAAACCCTTCAGATATTCACAGTTAAATGTCCACCTCTGCATTTTCCTCATGGTAGACATCAGTAGCTAAATAGCAGCACTATTTTTCAGTCAGTGAAAACTGTATTTTAGCTCAGCACTGATACTGAATTACAAATTGAAGATCTAAGTAAACATTAAAAAAAGAAAAAGAAAAAAATTATGACTGGTCTAACTTGCAACATTTGCCCTTTAAAAATCATTAGTAACTCATCAGTGTTGGTAATAGGAAAAATAATACCATGGACAAAGCATTTTAGAGGCTTTTTGTTATTTCTGCTTTAAAATAAATTCGAGTTTGACAACGTCTCTAAAAATTTTCTGAGCCCCTGATGTTAAAGATTTTCCTACTGCTACCATCCAGCAGAAATGCTTAGAGGAGTATTTTTATAGTGGCTAAACCAGATGGGGTTTTACCATTGTAGAGGCTCACCTGTGAAACAGAAAAGGGAAGAGGTATAGAGGAAAACTGCCCATCTTGGTCTGTAGTTAACGCCCAGGAAATAGTTCTTTATCAAGCACTTACAGGAGAGAAAATACGGGGCTTTATATTTCTATTTTGCAAAACAGCCTAGATACACTCTTTCTCAAAAACAAAAGTTATTTCACGAGGATTCACCGTTGAAACCTCCTGGAGAATAAGGCCTAAAATGCTCAGTGCTTAGTGCCTGTGATATCCCTTAAAAATTCCTGTATTGTATCGCACCTTTTGTTACACGTAAACTTTGCCATTGATAGCTCGGTTCGTACACAGCAACGTCCACAAACGCAATTAATTAGCAGGAGGTGAAGACTTTCGCTTTGTGGATTTCAAAGCTAAGACGGTGTTTTAGTAACTGCACGTGCATACTCTTCAGATTCAA
>VXAA01001530.1:82793-93517 GCA_013399115.1 Anseranas semipalmata | reverse complement strand
GAGAAAAAAAAAAAAAAGCCCAAGCTCAGGCTGGGCTTCTGCCATGATGTCAGAGGGAAAGAACCCCACAGCTTGCTAATTTCACCTCCCAATCAGCCCCGGGAAGAAGGAGATCACCGGGAACAGGTAGAGATGCAAGTTTTCTCCATTTTATTTGTTTTTGTCTCAAACACCCTACCTCCTAAATAGCTCTTTCTCGCCTTTTAATATTGTGACTCCTCGTTCTCTCCTTTCCCCTTTGATCACTTGGAGGTAGGGGTTGAACCTTTGTGGGATTTTTTTTGTTCCTTTTTTGTCTGTTTGTGTGTCTTTTTTTTTTTCTCTCTTTTTTTTGACCTCTGCTTTTGATTGTAGTTGTTTCCCCCTGTGGTCATGACGGCTTCGCACAGTGACTCTTTGGTGGTGTTGTTTGGGGCAACAGCTGGTGCATATGGGGCTAAACTGGGTTCGGATGAGAGGGAACTAATTCTCTTGGTGTGGCAAGTTGTGGATCTACCCAGCAAGAAGGTATGGCTTCGACACCCGGTCCGAGAGCGCGTTCCCCGGGCGCACGGCGGGCAGCCTCGCCCGGCCGCTGCCGCCTGCCCGGAGCCGTTTGTTCATTTCACAAATGCACCGAGGGGAGGGAGGGCTGCCCGCGGCTCCTTCGCTCAGCGGGTTTCTCGGTTCAGAAAGCCCTTTTTTATTTCTTTTGCTTCCGTCTGAAGGGCAGAAGCAACTTTTTAAGAAAGCTTAGGCCGCTTGCCACCCCCCTTCCCTGCCCCGTCTCCCTTAAAATATCCATAGCTTCAAATTCGAAGACGTCCACGGGCTTCTGGAGCTTTAAAACAAAAAGCTGCCCTCAGCTCCAGACGTGTGCGCTCCCGGGAGCTGGCCCAGGGTAACCGCTGGACCCTCTGCGGCCTGCTGCAGGAGCCTTTCTTTTTCTTTTTTAAACCCGATGTTTGGCTAGCCTTTCAGAGAATCTTAAATTCCTTTACTTTTTAAGATAATCTGAAAACGTGCTCAATATATATATTTCTTTTTTTTTTTTTTTCCCCAAAAAGCCCTATCACAAACAGGAATCCCCTAGAGATGAAGGGCTTTGCTAAAACAAACATGACTATCAATTTCATGAATAGATTCGGGAAGGTGCCTTAGCATTCGCTGATCTTCCCTTTACAATGAACAACTCCCAGAAAAATCAGCTCTAGCTGCAAGCGGCATTGCACGAAAGCCAGCTCTAATTCCCCAAAGCGGAGAGTATGGCTCTCCTGGGTGGGAGGGAAAGAAACCGAGGCGAAAGGTTTCGATTTGTGAAATCGACAAATGCTTTTCTTATCGCGATTGTTATCGGGACAGTGATACTGCACCTTTCTGATTTTTCTGCAGTCTGAATGCATTGTTAAAAAGAGCTTATTTGATTATTCCTCACTTCTGTCCATCGTTTCTCAAATGTTTTTAGGTAGGGACACTACACAAATCCCTGGTGAAAGCAGACAATTTGGAGTTAAGTGACCAATGTCGTGAAGTGAGTGGTTTAACACCAGAGGGACTGGGCAAAGCTGAGCCTCTGGACCGGGTTCTTCAACAGGTGAGGTGCTGCTCTTTGGAACAGGGGCTACTCAGGGCGAGATCTGGGACAAGGCTCAACTGTTTGATAAGAGAAATAAACTTTAATTTTGTCTTGTACTTTGAAATCACTAGCAAGTTTTTGTGTTTATTTTAACCAAAAAGAGACCTGAAACATTTGAATTGGGAGCTCTGTAATTCTGAAATAATTGTGTACAACACCAGAATATCTGAGCTGATGCTGTGGTTCTTGGAAGCTTTGGCTTCTGATTATTTTGGTAGGCCTACTTTTATTCCAAGTTTTTCTTACTCAAGACAAAAAAAAAAAAAAAGTAGGATGATAACAGCAGTACTGATCAAACTTTCAAAATGTAGGTGACATGTTTTAATCTACAGGTTCTCTGCTATAATATGTATTAAAATATTAACCTTTTCTCAGTTGTTATTCTTAAAATTAGTTGAACTCTTCAAAACTATGCTTATATAAAACATCAGCTGTGTTTGTCATATATCATCCTTCCAGATGAGCTTAATTAGTTTAATGGATTTAGTGGATAATGAAGTGATTGATTGTTTCTACAGTTTCTGTATTCTACTCTTTGACTCATTTAATATCCCACTACAGTAAATCTGTAAATTTGTATGATCCTTGCACTTCAAGAGGCCATGAAGTACTTAAAAACTTTTAATACAAGTACTGTATACATACTCAGTTCCTGAAATTTTGCTTTCTTTCCCTTTTACACATATGAAATGTGCTTGAGTGGAAAAATACAATAGTGCATTTTTGTGGAACATATAAAACTGGCTTTCCACACCTTGTCTGAATCATATGTAGGTGTGTTTCAGCAAGAAACTTGCTTAGGCAGTAGAACAGGTTCGTGTTGCTGTAACTTCTGGTGACACAGAGATAACTTGGCAGACTGGGTCCTAACCCTCTTTGATACTGAATGGTTAACATTTCACTCTAGAGTGGGTATCTTTAAAAACAGAAATATGTAACTTGTGTGTCTTAAAATCTCTCAGCGTCAGCTGTGGAAGTCATTTATTCTGCTTGTACAAGTTTTGCTTGACTCTAAGACCAAGAGGCGATTTTTTTTTTTTTTTTTTTTTTTTTAAGCTCCAAAATAACCCCTGAGAAAATGTGCAGCTGCAGGTTTGATCTTGTCCCACATCTTGCACTAAAGACATCTGGAACAGCTTAGCCTAGTACACTCTGTTTACCTTTATAACAGACACACTTTAATTATACTCAATACTTTATGAGAGATTGTATCTTATTGCCGTAAATTGCACTGTAGGTGGGTCTGCTTTAGCAAATGAAAGGAAATACTACCTTTGTTTGTAGGTGTGGTAGAGATTCTTGAAAAACAACAATTTTATCCTTTTTGTTTGGCATATCTATGCAACCAAATAATGATTTTGCTGTTAATTGTTGGATGCCAGTTGTGATGTGGCCAATTCTGTCACAGGTCTGCTGGAACACCCTTTACCTAAGCTTGTCTCCCTGCCCCTCCATACTTCCTGACTCCATGGGAGTTTGGGGAGAATTAATTCATCCTCTCACTTGCAATGGCAGCGAAAGGTAGAATTCTGTATTCTTTAACCGTAGATCCTTTTCTGCATTTTTTAAGATAAGTCCATTAAATTATTTAACTGCATCATGTATTTTAAGGAAGTTGGGTGTTTACTGACATGTACAGATTTTTTTTTCCTCAGTTAAGTATTTTGAATAGCAAAAGTACAGGTGGGTGAAGTGGTTATTTGAAAAGGAGGAGGAAAAGGAAGTAAACTTGCACCTTGATTTCAGATAATGGTGTACAGTATGTGAAATTAGCTTTCCACACCCTGCTTGGATTGTGGTAGAGAATCTGATGATGTAGCTGAAAATTGCTCACTTTAGCACTCATCTTAATCTTATAAATGAAAGTTTCAGTACCTGCTTCTGGCTTTTGCCTTGGGTTCTCAGTCTCCACATGTAGAGGTAAGTGAGAATCTCCATGCATAAAGCCATTGTAACTTTTATCTGTGCTTCAGAGGTCTCTTCCAACCTCAACCATTCTTTGGTTCTGATTTGGCAATTCATAACTGATAAACGGTAGATCAGCTTCTGTGGGCCTGGAGTTTTCCCGCTGACCAAGAATACCTTCTATTACTTTTTAGTTCACTTTCCGGGAATGATAGTCTACCAAAAACCTACAGTCTGTGGTTAAGTCTTTACTCTGCATGTAGCAAAGCACTTCAACAAATGTTGCATCATTTCAGTTGTACTTCATATTCTCACAGCGTTGCATCACGCACGACGCGTTGCTTGGGTTTGTCTTACGTATTCTAAAATATTTGTGTTTTCCCCAATATATTTTTGCTGTGTAGTTTTACAAAGAGAGGTTCTTAAGCACAGTGTCCCCTAAATAACCAAGGTTTTTGTTGTAGTGTATGTTCTGTACATTTTGATGCCAGGTTTTTAATACTGTATTTGTCCAAGGTAGCAAGCATTTGATTCCACGTATGCTAGTGCATTTATGGGATCCAGCTGTATTTTCTGATAGGTGATGTGCAGTGTTTTGATAGCTATGTTTTGGGTGGGGAGGAGAGATCCTGGTAATGTAGAAATATTAGGGAAATAGTTACCTGAAGTTATAAAGTGTGTGCCTTTTGGAAGCAGTCTGCTTGATGTATTTAGTTCAAAATGGCAGTAATAACTTGTCTCTGTGGTAGGGCCATTAATGGTGAACTTAAAACTGCTGACTGAGATGTGTTGTTGTAATTGCAGAATGCTACTGAGTAGAAAACATGTGAGGGCTTCTCTCTCTCTCTCTCTCTCTCTCTCTCTCTCTCTCTCTCTCTCAGTAGGAAATCTCAAGTTCAAGTGTATGTTTGGAACTGTTTTGAACCTGTGATGTAAGCCTCTAAGCATGTGTTACCTGCAATAGTTACTAAAGGGAACAGCGTCCTACATTTCTTCCTGCTGTGCTAGGACATCCTTGCTAGGTTTCTTTGGTCAGATCCTCAAATCATGGGTCTGGCTTATTTAGCATGTGATTTAGAGTTTTCTAAATAACTGCTGGAGCTCTGTGGTTTCCCATTTTCTAAGCTTTTAAGGGAAAAAATGTTTTCAAGTTGCTATCTGAAACCTTGCAGGAATGGAAGCTTGCTTTAAAAGAGCAAAACCAGAATGAACTTTACCTTTCTTTCATCCCCATTATTCTGTCATCAAAAAGCTGACATCTTCATGTGCTTCTTTGGTTATAGCCATGGGGATTCTTAAGCTGAAGATTGAGTACTAAGTTGAAAGTGTTGTGGATTTCTTAATCCTTCCCATACAGAAAACCTGGCTAAATCAGTGTGATTTGCCTTAAGACATGTTACTTTCCTCTTGCAAGGCAATATTTGCATGTCTCCCTGACAAAGGATACAGTCTAAGAAGAGCTAATAATTTTGGAGAGGTGTCTGCAGTATTTAGCTGTAATTACCATCTTGCTTTGAACAATACACATGAAAAGGGAGAGGTTCTCATGAGACCTGAGTCTGCTTTTAGACTTACTGAAAGCACGCATATTTCATCTGTGGAGTGACATTTAAGAACAGAAAAACTTGTTTGTAAGACTGTCTTGGTCTTGCTGATCTTTCATCACACTTTATCACTGATGTATGGCACCCAATGTAAATTTGATTCATATTCTTAAACATAGAAAGACCAACCTGGGCATTTTTTCCCCCTCTCTGCTAAACTGTGCACACATGAGAAATACTGAGAGGTTGCCACTTCTAGTGATAGCAAATTGCCAGTTCTCTAAAGCATGTTTGAATGCTTATTGATCATTCACGAGAGCTTCAGGAGCAGTTTATTTTCTCAGGCACCAACAAATTCAGCAAGAAACAAGCTGATTAGAAGAGCATTTGGAAAGAAATGGAGGGGGGGCAGGGAAGAGGTGGAAGAACCAGTGAATTCCTCTAACCTGATAAACCGGTTGCAACTTTTTTTGAAGAGAAACTTGTTCTGCAGCCTCCTCTTCACAAAGTGCTAGCAGAAAGTTTTCTTGGCTCACTCCTTCCAGCTGTCACACCTTCATTTTGGATAAATGATTTTTGAAAAAAAAAAAAAAAATATATATATATATATTTTTTTTTTAAATGCACCTCTGAATCTTCAGACTGGAGAAAAAGCCTGAAAATGCATGCTGACTTCTTTTTTGTCCTGAGCTGCTAATCAAAGGGCAAATAAATACAACCCGCCAAAAATATAGAATAGGAAAAAGGATGTTCAAATGTAGTGGTAATGCCGGCTGTTTTCCTGGAGTAGAAGGCTAATTCTTGTTGTTTTGCCATTTGGCCACTTTGGCTTAAATTTAGCTAACTCAAGGGAACTAAGCAGCATATAAATACCTTTCTGTGTTCAAAGACACTTCTTGAAACTGGTTACAATCTGATTTTTATTTATTGGGACTGTGGTTGGTCTTCCAGTTTGAGATTGCCTGGTGACTGTATCAGCCCAATATAACTCTTGACAGAGCCTGTGCTCTGGAGTGTTTGCTGAGTCTGAGTTCTGAAGTTCTGGAGTAGGTGTTTGGCAAACCTTTGGCAAGTGTTACTGAGCAGGCTGTTCTTTCCACAGCAAATATTTAGGGTGTAGTTTCACAAGATTTGGCTTCAGCAGTGAAGCCAGCTTCTTTCTTGCCCCTGCACCATGCTTTGCCATGCTTTCTGTTGTGTCAGTAAAGCTCTCTGTGAAGCTGTGCTGTAAACAGGATCACTGAAATGAGCGGATAGGGTGGGAACTTCTAAGCTGCTTTGCTGTCCAAGCTCATGTCCCATGAAACTACACCCTTTGGTTGTGTTTTCATGATCCAACATGTTCGATGGTGATACCAGCTTAAGGTATTTCTGCCCCCACATCATGATCTCAAGCTGTAATTGCACAAAAACTTGTCAGTGGCACCTTTCACTTAGGTGGTGCTTCCACGGACCTCCCTTCCCTGCATTCTGCCAATGCAAAGGTTTTCGGGGCTGCATATTAAACTGGAGCATGGCACAGTGCTGAGTTTAAAAAACAGCTCTGGTCTGGAGCAGTTCTGTCTGATGTACACTGTGGCGGCTTAGGTGGTGGGCTGCTGAGGGCAGCCATGGCACCAAGGTGCGGACAAGTGCTGTGGGTGAAACGAGAGAAATGTTTTAAGGCACACTGGCCACCAGTCTGTATTGTGAAACTGTGGCCTTGGTTTGGTGTCAGCAGTAAGTGATGAGGATCCCCTGGCAGACACAAGGTGTCCTTCGGGTGGTCAGGGCAGGTGAGACACGAACCCCTCTTAGAGGAGGGCTGGGAGTGCTGTCTGCAGTCATATGCAGGGTTCTTACTGTCTGTTAGCACCTAATAACTTCCTGTTTCCATCGATAAACTTAGCTGAGCATTCGTTAAAATGTTTGATACCTGATATTGGAATACTGTCAGTCTTTATGGTAGGGAAGTAAGGGTGTGGTAATGCCTCCTGTAGCTGCAGGCTGTTGCAATATGGAATTTTTCAGTTTAGCAAGGAAAATGGATGGCAATCTCTCATTAAAGAACCCTGGTTGTAATTCTGTTGGTGATACAGTAGGTAATTACTTATTTTTTTTACCATTACAAATCCTCCATGCTACTCGGCTCTCCCTGTGTTATCATCAAAACATATGTCTGTTCTCTCAGAAACAGAGTTAGTACCAGAAGCAGTCCCTCTGTTATATGTATATATTTATGTATACGTATATATTTCATATATATGTGTGTATAATGTGAATGCATTTGCTATTGGCAGCATTTATGTTCTGTTAGCTTTTATGGAAAAACAATATAACCTTAGCTTCTCTGAAGGCTGCAATACTTTCATCTGAATTCCTTGAGTATTTATTAAAACCTTGCTTTGTTCTTATATTTAGGTGCATTTCACTTTAGAATGACCAGAGAATTAAAGGAATTTGTCTACAGCTGCATATTAATTTCTCTGAAAGCATAAAAATGTGGTATTCCTGGTTAGCCGGGCTATCATCTTTCTCCTCTTAAAACTGGGGGAAATACCAATATTCATTAGAAGTGAATAATTTGGCCCAGTGGTTTGAGCATGAGCCTGAGTAGGCTTTTTATGGTAGTGGATGCTGCTGCTTGTTCCGGTGGAGTTAAACATTAATGTTAAGTCTTTTACCAAGTCTGGATGGACTAGCATGTATAGAAAAATAAACATTCCTATGACATGTTCAGAATAGCTTGAAATGCCTGTCTTCACACAATGTGACATTGTGTTTAAAGCTGTGTCACTAGCACATGGCAATGTTCTCACTGCTATAATATTATACCTGAATACTCGAATTTCTCTTGAAATTGTACTTTCAACTTTTTTTTTAAGTCGCTGGAAGATGGCAAAACACAGGGTAGAAGCTTTTTAATACAAAGATTGCTGGTGTAGAATACATGATCCTCAAAGTTTTTAAACTTTTCTTATAACTTGCTATAAGTAGCTAGTGAAAAAGTCCCTGGAAATGTGTTAATGAACTATTTTCAGGGCTTTCAAATGAGGCTGAGAGATAGTAAATGAGGAATAAAGGATTTGGATTCTACCACTTTAATAATAAAAATACATGCAGTGGTTCCACCAGTTCTTGCATGTTAACAGGTTAGAAAACTTGGTGTGGATACTCTGTATTGTCTACAAACCTTCGCTGTTGCCCTCTTCCTTGAGTAGCATTTGATCTGATTCTTGCCACAGCTTTTAAAAGGGCCGCACAGTTCTGCATCAATGTGTTGGTTTGCTCAGAACTTTTTTTTTTTTTAAAGAACAATAAAAACACCCTTAAGTTGTATGCAGAAGGTCTGCGTGGCTAAGTGCTGCCAAATGAGGGCAACACCTCTGTCAACGTGTTGCAGCACTTCTTTGCTGAACAGCTGGGTTTAAGAGTGACACATAGATGCTGACAGGAACTGATATTGCTAGCAAAGCAGTGGTGTGGCCAAAGCTATAAAAATGCTGATGGGAATTTGATTTATTTAGGAGTAACAACTTACATAATGTCAACCCTGTTTCATTTTATACTTCCTATGGTTGAAATTGGAGCTTCTATGTCTTTCAGTTAGAAACATAAATAGTAATGCTCTCTCTTCCTCACATTAGTATCTGTGGCATCTCCTTGGCAATCTCTTACCATCTAAGGTTTATGAACGTAAGTGATTCTTCTATCTGTTCTCCAGTCTTTCTGGGGTACTCAGCCAGCAGGCTCCAATGGAAGTACTACATATAGATGGAATTGTTTTATTCTCTTTTGTAAAAACTTGGCTCCTGTGGTGATGTTGGACACCCTTTAGATTAAAAGAAAAAGGTTCTATTACTAGAGCTCTAGGGCAGTCTGTGAACTGTCTGTATTATCATTCTTACTGAGTTGAAACCAAAGCTAATTAGTGATGTTTTCATTCTCTGGTTCTAATTCTAGAGAAATTTAAGCATGTGCTTTAATGAATTGCATAAATGTTTGCAGTGTGTGAAATCAAATGTGTTTACACAAATTAAGGCAGAATTACTTTGCTGATAAGTAATTCTGTTGCAGTGAATTGCACTAAAAGTAAAGTAGAGCTATATTATGCAACCAGGAAAATTAGAAGTGCAAAAACCATTATGGAGGTTTTCCTTTGTAAGTAGATATTATTGTAACTCTGTTCCTGAATGCCTAAAAGTTAATTTAAGAGTCCTTTGCAGCTGAAGAGAGTCACAAAACAGTGTATAATGTATCAAATATCTCAAATGAAGTAACTATCGAACTGGGGGAGATGCATGAGTTTGAGAACTGGAAGATATGTTGCAGTTGCAAGAATATGACTGAAATAGTGAGTTTGGGGGTTTCCCTGTTTATTTGAGTGTACTAGCCACTGTTATTCCTTACAGCAAAAACTGACAGGATGAACTTTTGCTTATTGTAAAGCTTGTGAAAGGATACCAGGTAAATATGAAAGACAGGAGAAGAGAACTGCTGCTCCTGTGGTATACTTAAAAAAACAAAAGAAAATATAAATCACCTCCTAATCCTCCCTTCAAACCTCAGGCACAGAGAATTGTTCACAAGAAGCTGTGTGATTTGCTTCATATTCTGTGCAACTCATATAAAGTCTTTTCAATCATAATGCTTTGAAAACCAGATGCTACCTGGAAAAGAGAATGGAGTCCTCCAAGAGGAAGCAACATCTAAATAATGCCACCATTAGTTTTCTTGTTCTATATTGGGCAGGTCTGAATCCCTTGGAAGGCCAAATGTAAGTTCTGACCTTGTCATGGACTACTAAAATTTTAGAGATAATCATTTCGCTTTTCTTCATTTTTCCTTTTCTCAAACATAATCAATTCTTGATGCATGGGGTTGCTTCTCTAATCTTCAATATTTCAGAGGCTAAAGATCTACTTTTCCTTTTTGTTTTTAGGAAAGTGTGTTGAACAAGGAAAGGAAAACTCAGAGTAGTTTTATAAAAGTTTGACTTTTCTGCTGATATTTGTAAGGGTTTGAGCAAGGATCACTTGGATTCTTTTATAAGCAAAGATGCTTCATGGATCTCAAGTCCATTCAGGACAGCCCATGCTTATGGTGTTCTTACTGTATTCGGTTAAAGGAGAGGCAGGAGTATGAGAGAATCTTGAAGGAAACAGAATTGTGGATAATATGTATACCTTCTTGTTATATTTCCTCTTTCCTTGGACGTTACTGCAAAAACAATCTGAAAAACAACAAAAAAGGGGGAAAAAAAACTTTAATTTTAAAGGTATTGGCGATTCTCCTACAAGTGGTTAAGCTTGCACTACAAACAATGAGGTAGTGTTGAGTAAATAGAGCAGTACCATGCATTACAGTCAATAGAGCCAGTGCTAAAGATCACATTGCTAATGAAAGTTTGTCCTTGAAACGGAGGTAAGAGGGAGTGGGGGAGGTATAGAACGCTGTGAGAGAGAGCTTGTGCTTAAATCAAGATTTTAGGAAATCTGACAGTCATAACATATGGATTAAAACGTAGAGTTTGGAAAGTATGTTCAACCTTTTCTTTCAGGCTGCAATGACTTGCTCTGAGTTGAACCGATAGCAAGCAGTCTGTGAGGAGTGTGAGGCACTGTTGTAATCCTGCGTGAAATATAGGTAAAAGGTTGACAGAATATGTTTTTTTTTTTTTT
>VXAA01001530.1:43729-78016 GCA_013399115.1 Anseranas semipalmata | reverse complement strand
AAAGGATTGTTTTAAACAAAAAATTTTTCTTTTTTTTTTTTTTTTTTTTTTTTTGACAGGCTTTATGTGAAATCAAATATCACCTGTTGGTCTTGCAGTCTTAATTTTTTTGGCTGGACCAGGTGTGACTTGTCTTCCTGCAGTTAGTCTAAAGATGTCAAAATGAGCACTTAATAAGCTAATTTGGCATAAACTTGATCATGTATTCGTGTGTAATCAGCACCAAATTGTAATCTCTAGGTGATTTAGTGGCATGCCTGTTGATATCACTGATTTGAAACCATGTTCTCACACAGTGAGAACCATCCATTGTGTGAAGAACACTGATAAATCTTCTGATACCTACATGGGGATATGGATGCTTGTCTAGCCTAAGTGTGGAACACAAGCTAAGCTACTTTCTGGAAGCTGATGGATGCCTTTAATTCGGAGGCTTTGTGAATAATTTTGTGTCTGGTCTGGTGCTGTTAGTTGTGATGGGTCAGCAGGGCTGACAGAAGCAAAACAGAAACTTGTGCATTACGAACAGGATCCAGTTCTGAAGAAGCACTAGGAGCAGGTCTGATGAGTAAGAAGCAGCCAGATTTTTTGTTATTTCTCAGAGGTGAATGTAAGAGAAAATCCCCCAGGGTGTCTTGGTTTTAGATATGGTTTAGCTGACAGCATGGATGGGTTCTGCAACCGAATTATCTCTGTTTCATTACCATGCCAGCCGCAGACATAGTGCAGATGCAGTGGCCTTTCTCAAGGATGAGAGCTATTTTTAGTTAGGGAAATGGGAATATCCAAATAGCCAGAGGTTTATTTTAGTGCTTCGTGCATCATAACTATTGAAAGAGTTTACTGAGGAATTTTCATGTTTCTCTAAGATTCACAGCTTTGTTCAGTTAAGGCTCCATGAAGGGGGCTGTGTCATTTCAGCCACTTGGGATTCATTTGCAGAAAACACAGCAGCTTGTGCTGGCTTTCATCCAGCTTTGCTGCTGGCGAAACATGTCTCTTCGCTCTCTTTGTACTCTCAGCTACATGACCAAAATCCTGTTCAGCCAGTTTTTCAAACTGGTATTCAAACTCTCTCCTTCCCTCTCACCACCTTTTCCCTAAGAACTGTTTCAGGTTTCGTGGATGTAAACGTACAGAGCAGCTTGCTTGATTCTTTCTCTTTTCTCTGTTCAGTTTTTAATCTAAGTATTGAATTATTGAACATGTTCCTTTAAATATGGAATGATTCATCAGAGCTCTAGCAGAGACTGGCCTGGTGGGATAAGCAGTAAAGGGTGGAGGGTGATGCCCATGCACTGTGGTTCTTGCAGTCTAAATGAGGGCTGGTTGCAAGATGCAAACAGTGGTAATTAACGCTGTATAACTCAGTTCTATGAAATGACTAGATTAACAGAGGAGCCATAGGGTGTGGGAGCTGGGTGGAAAAAGTCCTAAGGTGGGGCAGCTTTGCATGCTAAAGTGGGGCAGTGCTATGGAGAGCAGCATGAAGGTGAATGACAGGAGGCAAATAGCTGAGATGGGTTTTATTAGTGGAGTTAAGGAGATGTGGATGGAATTTATAAAATGACAGAGTTGTGGACAGGTTGTTGAACATCACAGAGAAGACTCTAGTGTGGATCTGGCACTGGTCTTAACTTGTCCTGAGCTTGCTATATGTTGGTGTATGACTGTTCTAGGTTGTCTTTTGAGATGCTGCCTGAAATTTGTTGCGAAAAAGGAGGCTGAAGATGGCTTTTCAGCAGGAACTTATACTCGCTTAACTTATATTCTAACACAGCTTTATAAATACATGTGCACTGGTTGCTTTAACTCCTTCTGAACATATGTGATAAGGCTTTCAGGCAGCAGATACCTACAGCCTAAGGGTCCAATGTAACCTATAGCAATAAGATCTGGTCTGCAGCTATGTTTTTCATACTTAACCTTTCCAGAATTTAAGACATCTTGTGTAGATGAATGAAGCCAATTCAGACTAATCTGAAATATCTGTCGTTCCTCTGTGGCAGAGTTATGCTTGCTATTTTGCCCCACGCTTTTTTCCTCGGTGAATCTTCCCTTTCACACTCGTCTGCCTCGTTCCTCTATTTGGTTAACCCATGTGATAGCTGGGCTGTTTTGGATGGGAAGGATTGCTTGTGTCTCCTGACTATTCTTCCCACGCTCCTTTTGGCCTGTTTTGAGGAGTACACCCCAAAGTTTGGAAAAGACTGTTTTTAAAATAGAAGTTTCTAAATAAACACTCAGCAAGGCCTGCCAATCCTATGGCATTTTATCTGTGGCAATTCAAACTGTTAGCATCTACTACTAAGAGCAGATGATTGTTTTCACGAGGAGATTGTCCCATATTTCAAGCAATGGAAAGGAGTTAGCAATGTTGAAATTTATCACTAACATTCATTACATATGCAGTGCAAATACTCAGGCTCAGTTAAAAATAAAAACAAATGCTGCCTCTCATGCCTTCTTTAAACCTTAGTACACTTCAAGTATTGGGTTTATCTGCGTACTTATGTAATGTTACACTTTTCTTGATGTCTTCTCACCAGGGGCTTCTGAAAGTACCTGTGCTGTATGTATGTCTTTTCAGCTGTACACTGTATGGGAAACGATCTGAAAAAAAAAAGTCAATATTTCAGTGCAACAGTCTTGATTTTTACCAATTTATCTGACGCCATTTGGCCTGAGCGCCTCTCTTGTCCAAACATTTTTTCTACTTTTGTTTTCTAGCTTGGTGAAGACTTTTTGAGCTACAGGTGTTATGCTTTACAGGCTGCGTACGTTTCCTGCTTCCCTCAAAATGTGTATGGGGGATTTCTTCTTGCATCTGATCAAAACAGCTCTCTAATTGCACTTTTGTTATATGGGCTTGTGCATCTTCAGAAGCACAGGGTACAAAGTTGAAGGTTTGGGGAGTGTTTTATTACTGCTCATCAGTACGGCTCTGCTTCCTTTTGGCAAGAATCCCTGTACGCCTTCTGGAGGTTAATGCCTATTCCCATTTCCAATCCCTTCTTACAAATATTTGCTTTTTACTGTGCCCGGAAGTTAAAACATGAAGTAATAAGGTGTTGCATTTAGTAAGAAGACAGTTCTCCTCCTGGCTGTTGTTATGGTGAGAATATTTGTTGCAGGCCTGTGACTGTGGCAATCCCCATAACTACATTTCTGAAGTGGTTCATTTTGAGCTCTGTGGAATTTCCTTCTTTTTGTGGTGTTTATACATCAGCTGAGGTATTTTGAGCACTCTTGGATCTCAATTTTCTGATTTTTAAATCATTCCAAAACAATGACTTGCTTTATAGCCTCAGGTTCTCCAAGCCTTCAAGTTGTGGTAGGAACCTGGACTAGCAACTGGGAGGAAACTGGCTTTCTACATCTGCAAGAATTTTTTTTTTTGTGAGTTTGTGTGCTTTGATAGTGTGCAAAAAATTGCATTGTAAAGGATTGGGGGGGATATTTCACCCTTTTAAAAGTTTCAAATATCTTCTGTTTCTATATAAAATAAAGTTTTAAATACACATATATGGTATTAGACTACATATATATATGCACATTAAGCAACTTGCACAAGATGCTGGTGTAAGTGCCTCTCGTTACTCAGTTTTGCCCCTCAGTTCTCTGTCTAGGGATATGTAGTAGCCACGATTACAGCATTTCTGAACTCAAAATGGCAGTGGAACACTGGTTAGCTGTCCAAGCCTAGACAAGGGCCTGAATTGGATTTGAGCAGTTACTTTGAATTAAAGCCTGGGTAATCTTGTCTCTGCTGCTAATCCATGTCCAATACAAGCTTTCTCCCTTATGAGCCTTACCTCTGGGACATCAATGCTACATTTGTTCAGAGTTAACATTGTCTAGCTGTGGAATCGGATCATTAGGCTGTTGTCTTTCTAAGCAGAGAATGTAACTGTGTAAAGTGTTGCATGTGTTGATAACAAACCAACCCTCATTTTCCCCATAGACGGGTTGAAAGATAGTAGAAATACATCTCTGGAGTTGCAAGTTTGTTCTAATTTGATGGGAGTGAGGGGTATTTTTCAGTTGTAAACTATTGCTAAGAGTAGTAGGTGGCTGCTGCATGGTGTTGTTAATTATTGCTTTGTTTGTGATCTGATGCTTTCCTGGGAGGGAGTAGCATCAAGAGGGAAGCTTAGAATAATTATTTTTCCCCTTGAAAGTTAGCTAACAAGCTACTATTTACTGGTTCGATACGTGTAGGTACTGTACTGCTTTAGCTGACTATTACGAGCAGGGAATTTAATACTGCTATGGGCTAAAAAAAAAGGCTAGAAACTGTTGTCCAAGGATAGAAAATAACATTGAGCAAGACACAGAAGGAGCCCTTTTCTCTTGAAAATTAACCTGTTGGGGGTTATCCATCCTACAGGCAGGGAATAACTTTTTAAGCTAATGTTAGTAAAACTGTATCTCTGCAAGAACTTTCATTGACTTGGATACAACTTGATTATAATTTCACTTTTGAAGGTATCAGACCACAGTTCGTTTGGCTTTTCTTAGCATACGACTTCTGAAACATTAGTAAATCCTGATGGGTAGGTTTTTTTCTTTTTGAAGTTCAAATTAAAACAAAACATTAAGGACATAATTGAAGTCAAAGGTGGCATAGGTGAAGAAAGGCTATTGCACAATCAGTATTGTGATTCATCTTGAATGGTTGTTTTTTTGTTTTGTTTTGTTTTTTTTGTTTGTTTGTTTTGTTTGTTTCTCTACATTTAAATTATTTCACAGCATTTTTCTAATAATTACTTTGGATTTTGAATCTTAGCATTACAATACTATTGCCTTTCATATGAACTCATAGTTCTGACATTCTGTCCTAGTTGTTCTCTCTACCATACTGCTCGTCATCTTATTTTCTATACTGCAAATGCATATTGTTTCTTTGCCTGCCTTTTATCGGAAGCCCATATCTGTTCTCCAGCTTTTTAAAAAAACATGATGTTATGAAGTGTTGGGTTTTTTATCTTCTAATTAGAATTTTTTTTTTTAAATGGTAACTGTTCATTTTATGGCATTGTGTGTATCAGTCAGTAAAATGAAAGTTATCGCTTTATTTTTTCAGTTTATTCAGCTGGTATCCAGTGATTTGAAAGTACTTGGAAGGAGTTCTTACACACTCTGCAGTGATGGCCAGTTACTCATTCGGCAAGTCCTCCACCCAGAAACATCTAAGAAGGTATGAGATCAGAACTGATGCAGAAGGGCAATGCTGTGTTTAAGGACATCAAAGAAAATAGTTTACCTGAGTTTGGTGAGATGAGCAATGCAATCCAACCTTGGGAACTATAGCGCTCCAAGAATACTTCTGATGATCCCTTGCCATTCACACCCCTGAGTAGCACAGAAGTAGTCCTTGGCACTTGCTCTTGGAAGTCAGCTACAGCACTTGAGCACACCCAGCTGAACATAAAGAAGAGGAAAATAAGGAAAGGCAGTATAGAGAAGGGAACAGTACAAGTTGTTTGAAATCTGTGTGGCAGGGAATGGTAGCAAAGGTCTAACCACAGCAGAGGTGATGGAGCCTTTGTTTAGGCTTGAGTTAAATCATTGGTTCTGTGCAGAGCTATGGGTTTGTACCAAAACCTAAAAATGGTACGAGCCATGTGTCAATGTCCTGTAGAGAATAAACGTGCAGTGACTTGTCCTGGAGAATGGCAGTTGTTTCCCATCTGCATTTATTCAGCAGGAAGTAGCACTACAGCTTATTTGCTACTCCCACATGAAGTAGCAATTTCCACTCAAGCCTGTCTTGCGCAGGGAGGAAGAGTCTTGCCTTTGTGCAGGGTGGTGGCTCCTGAGTTAGCCTGCTTGGCAGGGTCTGCAGGAACCCTGCAGGAATGGGAGCTGCTGACATTTAAGGAGTTGACTGATCAGCTGTATTTTTTTTTCTTCTCTATATAAGGGTAGTGGTCATGCTGAGTTTCTACAAATATTCATTTGGCATTTGAGTTGTGTTAAAACATAACTGTGACTTTTCATAAAAGCGCATGCCTATGTAGGGATGAAGCAAGAAAGGAAACAATGGTCTTTAGCGTTCAAATGTGATAGTACTTTCTTTAAATCATGCCACATGCTGTCCTGCAATATGGATTGTGGGTAATTCTTTGTACTTCCCTCTTGAAACAATTGGACGAAAACAAACAAACAAAACAGAACAACCCTGTAGTGCTGTGGAAGCAGTAACTGTGGAAGACTATGCAATTTGAACTGTTACAAAGGAACAAAACTGGTCCATCATAGACAGGCTGATGACATGCAACTATGTGGTTCTTGAGACTGCCTCATTCAGTCCAAAATACTAATCAGAATTTAAAGGAATGTGTGCAAACCCTTTTTGCCTTCCTTGTAGAACTTCCTGCTGTCAGACTGCTTCTATTCCTTTTATGATCTGCGCAAAGAATTTCACACATGCTACCCTAGTTCAGCCGCCGTGAAAGATCAGACTATCAAGACCATGGCAGAATGTATCCTTTTGCTGCAGCTTTTGTGACAGAATCAATTATGCTTATTTAGGTTTTATCCCTGCGATTGTTACACATTTTATTCTACTGAACGATATGTGGGTTTTAAAAATCTCCCAGGTAAAATCAAACAAATGTTTGCTGAAGTGGGGGTGTGTATGTGAGGGTCTGCTTGTAATGTTTTTCAATTTTGACTCTAATGAGATCTAAACCATGTTTAGTAAATTCAGAACCAAGTGGCCTGCAAGGTTCCACTGTTCGCAGACAGTAATTTTTCTCTGTCGGATCTAAACAAAACAAAAACCACCTCTACATCTAAATTTTAGGAGTATTGCTGTGGCCCAGAAGAATGTGGT
The DNA here is from genome assembly GCA_013399115.1 of Anseranas semipalmata. NCBI lineage: Eukaryota > Metazoa > Chordata > Aves > Anseriformes > Anseranatidae > Anseranas > Anseranas semipalmata. The sequence continues at coordinate 71,175 of VXAA01001530.1, read as the reverse complement.
TAAAGTTCAGTTATGCCTGAAGTGATAGGAACTTATTCTGCTTTTTTTTGAACGGTTAACGCTGAAATGATGTAAGCTATTGATAGTTTTCAGAATGTTGACTGTTAAAGTGAATATTAACCAGTTTATGAGCAGAGTTGCAAATGCCTAATGGTCACGTGTCCCTGCTAAGACCAGTACAATTTGATTACCAATTCCACGCTAATAACAGGGGAGCCTTATGGCTTGTTTACAAATGATTGTGCAAGTCTGTTATTTTCTATAATCACCTGTTTAGATCTAGGCTTAGGGACAGATGAAACGGAGGAGGACTTTGGCGTGTGGCAAGTGAAAACAATGGTGGCTATCATTTTCAGCATGCTCTCTGAAAGTTGTAGTAAGTGACCTGTTTATACAGAATGCTGAATTTTTTCCTTTCTGTATGAATTGACAGTGGTACTGTCATTCTAAAGTAATCTCTGACCCTGGTTATATTTAAACTTCCTGTTTTGTTGCAGATCACATATTTACTGAGCCTGAAACTGTGAAATACAAATACGAAACAGGTCCTTGGTAAGTGCTGTTGTCACAGTTTGTTACAACCAAAGCTGAGCCGTGTCTACAGCAAGGAAAGCTTGTGAATATTTCCCCCTGTCACTGTGAAAGTAGGCTGGTTCCTGAGAACAGTAACAGTATATTCAGCAGTCTAGTGCAGACAGACTGTAGCTGGTGTGTTGAATGCTGTACTTTAGTCTGTCTTAAAAGTCACTGCAAGTAAAATGCTCTTTGTTCACTAGCTTCTGTTTTGAATGACAGGGAGGCTGACTTATCTTACCCAACGGTGAAGAAATATTTGTGAACTTTCCCTAAGTCAACAGGGGTAATGGCTGGCACACCCTGTATGGAGCTGAACTACATGGTGCTTTTGAAGAGTTGTCTAATGTGCTGTATTGCAGACTGTCTTATAAGGCTGTAGTTGAAGCAAATGAGGAAAAAAAACTGTTCAAGTGACAAAATGGAAGCTGTTGATTAGCAAATATGTTCCTTACCCAACCGCAGGTGTTCTTTCTGCCCTGTCTTTTCAGCATGCTCATTGAAATGGGCATGTCCCTGTACCCTATCTTGATCTGTATTACAACTTCTGAGATGTTCTGATTTTATACAGATTTCTTGCTGAGAACTTGTTTTCTAGATAGATGGAAACTATTCCTTAAGTGAAGTCGATTTTTTCATCTTTTACAGAGATGAGCTCAGCTTTCCTGTGATTTTTTTTTTTTTCTTCTTCTAATCTAAATTGACTTTGGGTTTAGGGAGACAAGAAACAAAATAGTTTTTTGTTTTCAAATACGTTTTGGGAACTGGAGAATTAAACATCTTAAGCATAAGTAATATATATTCATATTTAGGACTGCCTTGTAATCATCTACATTAGATTGTTAGATCTTCCAAGTAAAATTTGGAAGTTCCTTATTACTTTACTTTGAGATAATCTTCTTATTCTTCTTAAGGAACTGCTATGTGGCGACAGCACAGTACATCTTAGGCATTGTGTATAAAAAGGAATTACCCCAGTTATCTTTCTTCTCTTTACTGAAATGAGTAGCAGAGTTAGTCTCAACTACAAATATACTCTGGATTTTCAAGTTAAATGAGTTGTAAACTGAAACTTGGAAAGATAATGGAAAATCTAGATTAAAGCTTAATTTTGCTTCTTTTTTTTTTTCTTTCTGTGCAGTAGTAAATCTGAAACAGTGGACAATGAGACAGTAATACGTGCCAGAGGTTTGCCGTGGCAGTCTTCAGACCAAGATATTGCCCGATTTTTCAAAGGACTCAATATTGCTAAGTAAGAGAATAAGAATTTGTCTTGCTTTTATCACCTGGTGTTTAACATCAAGTGTTTTTAATATTTAGCATGCGTTCTCTCTCACACACGTGTGCACACACGAGTCCTTCTACTGTCTTCCCCCATCCAACACCTTACCATTCCATGGTCGTGATAACTGAACAGGTTTATCAGCCTTAGCTGTGCAAGAAAGAATTTAGAACAAAGGCTCTCAGGCCCTTAACTGTGCAAGTCACAGTTCCTGGGTAATTTAGAGATATGATGGCCTTAGTTTATAAAAAATGTCATGTTGGAACCAATCAGTCAGACATTAACATGTTGTTGAAAGATGATTCAAACTTTCAGACTGTTGTCTGTCCCATGTTACTTTTAGAAAGCTGTGCATGCAAAATATTTTACTATTTAGCTAATGCTCTATCGCATGTACAATGACAATTTACAAAAGTATTGGGACTTATCATAATGGTTTTGTTTTGTATAGTCTGAATTATTACATGAGATTCAGATCTGGCTTATTTTTCTTAACACTTTTATTGTCTTTCCTCCCCCATTTCATCCTGCCAGTTCAGGAAAAAGATTTTCCTGTGTTTCTGTTGCATGTTATTTCTAGCATGCTAACATTGCATTTTAGGATGATATCACCTTTGTTGGTTCTTAGAGCCTCAGATAGAAAGTTTCACAGAGAAATCCATTTTTATGTTGGAGAGGGTAGAAGATGATTTTTTGATTTACAAGTGAGAACACCAAGGCCTGGAGGGGTTTCAGAAGCCTGTTCTTCTAGATTTTTTTTTTTTTTCCCCCTTTTTATATGGGTGTTTTCTGGAGTAATTTTGTTGTCTACCTGCAAGGCTTAAAAGCCAGCTAAATGCCTCTTGAAGTGTTTGAAAAAGAAAGGAGACATCATTTGAAAACCAACATACATTAATTTACTGCTCGTACCTACAGAGAGAAAATCCTACTGCATCAATCAGGGAAGAGTCCAAGGTGTAACAGAAGCTTTAATTTTGTGCTAACTCATTAGTATTCTACTATAACTGCTAAGCAGGCCAGATTCAGAAACTTCCAAGTGCTGTTTGGAAGAAATTTTCATATGCCTGTTTTGTGTGGGTGTGTACATGTGGAGAGAGTCTAATGTAGCATACCTGTCACTTAATATATATATTTCCAGATACCCAATGCTGAGTAAATGTGTGTGTGTGTGTGTGTGTATAAAAGGGGTGTATATATATTTAGGGATATGGTGAAATTCAAATCTGAATCTATGAGATGATAGGAAGGGATTACAGAAATACACCTGTATAGAAGTTGAGAAAGTGATAAACAGCATGAGATCCAACATCTCACTTCTTATTTTATTGGTTTTACATTTCAGAGGTGGTGTGGCCCTTTGTCTGAATGCTCAAGGAAGGAGAAATGGGGAAGCGTTAGTTCGGTTTGTCAGTCCTGAACAGAGGGATCTGGCACTGGAAAGACATAAGCATCACATGGGTAGCAGATACATTGAGGTAAAAAGTAGTGACTTGAAACAAATCTTTGGAGAGCAACCTGAATATTTTAGAGTACGGTTTTAAATGAGAACAATGAGTGCTCTTATGTTGCTCAAAGTGAGCAAAATACACTCTATCACATGTGGAGGAGTTGAGTGTTGTAATTTTCATGTGTGGATTTTCTTTCTTTAAGGTTTACAAAGCAACTGGGGAAGAATTCTTAAAGATTGCAGGAGGTAAGTGATGCTGGAGTTCAGTGTAATTATTCAGGTTCATAGGAGTGTTGTTCTAGTTCTGATGCTCTCTTGGCTGAGGACACAAATAATTAACGAAGTAGCTTTTCCTGTTTTGCTTTCTAAGAATCCTTGGCCCTGTGAAGTTTTGGTTTCATGTGGTTGCATTTGGGCTGTGATGTTAGTAGGCTGGGCTTGGTGTTTGGGAGGAGGGGGAACCTTTGCAGCAGAAGTATCTGCGTACCTCACACTAATCTCTTCTTTGTTCCAATTTCATTAAAATATGTAAGACTTTAAGGGTAAGAGGGTTTCACTTCAAAATAGATTACTGCGAGTTAGTAATGTCTCAGATCTTCTGTGTGTTTGTTGCTAGCTGCTTACCTCCTGTGTTGCTCCTTAATGCTTTTCTGCTCCCGTGTCCTATGGAATTGGCTGACCATATGTTATTATCTTTCTACCAGGCACCTCCAATGAAGTGGCCCAGTTTTTATCTAAAGAGAATCAAGTTATCATCCGGATGAGAGGCCTTCCATTCACTGCTACTCAGGAGGATGTCTTGGGGTTCCTGGGGCCAGAGTGCCCAGTCACAGGAGGGAAAGAAGGACTTCTCTTTGTCAAGTACCCAGATGGCAGGCCCACAGGAGATGCGTTTGTGTTGTTTTCCTGTGAAGAATATGCACAGAATGCACTTAAAAAGCACAAAGAAATACTTGGAAAACGTTACATTGAACTCTTCCGGAGCACAGCAGCAGAAGTCCAGCAGGTTGTAACTATTGGCCGTGAAACACAAAACTTAACAGTTAAAGATTTCTTTCAATGTTTGCACACAAATATATTGCGGACAACCATGGAAGTCTCTTGTATTAAACATATCAAGTTCTAGGAAGGGCAACATGTGCTTACTGATTGGCATGGAAAATTGTGCAGCATTGTTTTTTTTTTTTTTTTTTGCTTTTTTACTACCATCCCCTATTTACTAACATTCCCTGATCATAAAGTAAAAGATCATTGGATAATTTTCTTCCACTTAAAGATTGACTGAAATCTCAAAAATAATTCCAAAAATTGACTAGATTGATAGTATTGTAGTAATACTTCTTGAAAATCTGCAGTATTGTCTAAACTATGTTCCCCATGTGCAGAATTTAACATGAAATTCAAATCTGGATACTTTAAAACAGCTTTTCCTACAGTTGTTCTGTTGGACACTAAGAATTACCAGGATGTGTCTGATTTTTGGGTAAGGGGAGTGAGAGCTCTGTTTTCCTAAAATAATATATTTCACTTTTTTCTCCTTTCATTCACTGATTCCTATTATCATCTTCTTAAATTGGTAAACCACCATTTTGTTTTGGCACCAGCAACTTGAACCTTTGTTAAAACATCACGTACTAAATTTTTCTGCCTGACAGAGTATTTCTAGACTGATAATGCCAGAGGGAATCATTATGAGATTTCATCTGACCTTGCATAAACATTGGCTATAAAACTTGCATACAGTTACTGTTTCAACCTATGTTAAACGGAAGCTTTTTCCATAAAGGTGATAGGGCAAGGGAAAGAATATCCATGCTTGCAGACCTGCCATTTACCTGTAGTACTGTTATACGGACATTAGAACAGTCAAGAATCTGATACGTGTATCGTGAAGACTAAGAGAAATGGCATGGTGAAACTTATTTTCTCCTCAGTTCTGCTTCTCTGAGAAAATGAGCCAAAGTCCTCTAAGGAACAAAGCCACTGTGTTCACAGTGACCAAGTCTTTGCTCTCGTTTTTGCTGGGGAGACCTGGATAAAACCCGTGCTCCATCAATATGTCATTACTTCCTCCTCTAGGACAGATGTCTAAGGTGACACCCTCATTTTTTGCTGCTTGAGCGAGAGATGGTTCTTAGGGAATTACAGGCCGCTTGTTTGTGTAATTACAAGAGGTAAAGCCAGCTTTCATCTACTTAGTGTTAACACAAAATAATTGCAATATTCTATACACAACGAGGGGAGATTCCTGGCCTGAAATGTGCTACAAGAATAGATTCCTGAAAAAAGGCTTCTATTGAGACAAACTCCATAGGCTGAATCATTATTGACAAAACTAAAGCTTTGTTATCTCTTCTTTGGTGCCTCTTTCAGTGGAATGTGTTTATTTCTGATAATCACTGTTAAATACGTCTTTCAGCAATAGGCCCCAACAGCAAGGTATGTTCCTTTTGTCACATGGGAATGAGTCAAGAGAAAATAAAATGTTGATACCAAAGTCTCTTATAGCTCTTACCTTTTTTTCAGAAGCCCTGTACTTCAAGGTGGTTGCTCTGGTTAAATGAGTGTTTTGTTTATTAACAGACCAGCTTTATGAAAGAATTAGAGCTAGTCTTTTTACTTATTATTTATTTCAGATATCAGTTCTATTAAATTGGCTGTTTGTAATTTACCCTAATTCAAGTATGAACTGTAAGTGATGATACTGGTATATTAGTGTGAATGTTGTTTTCAGATGCTTCTTTTTGGGATGTGCTAAAATGAACTGTAATCTGCCTTTAACTTTAGTGTAATAAGTTTAGAAGGGTCTAGCAAATTAAATTTATCAGACTTTTTTTTTCTTCTTTCTGCATTTGAAACTTTCAAATGCCCAACAGGAAACTATCCACAGTAATTTGGCTTAAGAAGTTTTTTTTCTCTGACGTTAGAAATTGATTTATTTAAATGTATGAGATAGTATTGTGAGAATTGATTTGTGCTCAACCAGATGATGTATAAATCTCTATCNTTTTTTTTTTTTTGGCCTACAGGTACTTAATCGATACATGTCAACACCTCTTATTCCCACCCTCCCAACTCCCATCATTCCAGTCATACCCCCACCATATACAATTGCTACGGGTAGCATACGTGACTGTGTCCGGCTCAGAGGCCTTCCTTACACTGCTGGCATTGATGACATCCTGGAATTTATGGGAGATGCCACAGCTGATATCAAGCCCCATGGAGTTCACATGGTCCTTAATCAACAGGTAACAGCACTTCACATGGGAGAGCTAACTTTCCAGTTATTGAACAAAATTAGAAGTCACGGTAGCTTATTATTTGCTCTGCTTTAGGTCTTCTATAACCTTGAGAAAAGACTACCTTCTGTTTGTCTTTTTACTTTCCTCCCCCACACTTCTCCCTCCCTTCTACATACACACTTGCTTTTCTTTCTACATCTGTATGCCTAACATGGAGGAGGATGAAGCATGTGGCATGTTTTCTTTTAACAATAGCTTTGTTCTGGAGGCTGCCTTAAATAGTCCCTTGTGTTTCAGTCAAGTTCTGGAAATACACAGGATGGAAATGGCTCATATTAGATGGCATATCTGTTCTTTTCAGGGTTTGTGCTCAATCGTAGCTGTGGCATTTGTGGAAAAATCAGTTTTTTCTGACTTGATTAGAGACTTATTAGTCTCAGGGTTCAAAGGAAGCTGATAATTAAAGTTATGTTTTGGATATATTTTAATGATGTAATCATGAGGATATTTTTTCCTTGTCATCTTGTGTTAAAAATAATGTTTCTATGACCAATAAAGCTTGAGGTTTTATTCTTAAAGGAAACAAATGGGAGAGATCTACTACATCTCCACCTCCTGGAGATGCTCAAAATTCAAATGGAGAACACCATGCGTGGCCTGAAGTAACTTGAACGTTAGCCCTGCTTTGAACAGGGTTTGGATTAGAGACCTCCAAACTTTGCTTCTCTACCAAATTATTCTATATTTCCTTCTGCTGAAGGAAGTAGTTTGAAGTTAACTGGGTGCTGGCTATGTGAGTCTTGCCTTTCTGTTTCTAAAAATAATTGTTGGCTTATTAGTACCAGATTAGGAGGAATGATACAGACTTTCAGTAGACATTTGATCTTGGTACTTTCTGCATTTCTTGTGCTCTGGATGTTCTAATAACACTTTGACGTACGATTTTTCTTTTCCATAGGGACGACCATCAGGTGATGCTTTTATCCAAATGAAATCTGCTGACAAAGCCTTTATGGTGGCTCAAAAATGTCACAAAAAAATGATGAAGGACCGTTATGTGGAAGTATTCCAGTGTTCAGGAGAGGAGATGAACTTTGTTTTAATGGGTGGCACTTTAAATCGTAGTGGCTTATCCCCACCGCCATGTAAGTTACCATGTAAGTCTGCAATTCTTCTGCTCTCTGCTGCTAAAGGCTGATATGTGGTAGGTGCTGAAGCTTTGTGGCCTTTCACCTTTTGACTTGGGTTTTGCCATGATCAATAATCATTCATCTGTGTACATGCTGAGATTGGAATTGTTCCCTTGGGGCAATAATGGGACTGATTGGAGCCATTTTTATTGTATTTTCGGTGGTGAATAGAGGGCAGCAAGGCCTTGCCAGTAAAATTGTTGCACACTTTGCTTTTTATGGGTGTACTGTTCTTCTGAGCTCTGCAGTAGACTTGCCTGTAGTGAAACCTTCTTGGAATTAGAGGCCTTTTTAAAAGAGGGAGAAATTTTATATTCTAGCTGCCAATGAGTGCTCTTGCTATCTTGGCTTAGAGCATTGAGAAGGTACTCTTTGGGCTTATTTTTGAAGGAAAACACCCACTGGAATGATATGCTAGTTGGATGGATTTTTAATTTTTCTATTTTTCTTTTTTATTATATTTCAGTGAACTTTATTGCGGAACTATAATGGAACTTCTTTCTACTATTCTAATAAGTCTCACTACCAAATCACAAAGCAGACAGCAATGTGTATTTGCAAAATAGTAAAAAGCAGCCAAATACACTATTTAAAAACAATTCAACTGCACACTAAGCTTAGTGTTCATATGTGAGTCAGGTATTTGTGCATCAGAATGCATCAGACTAGTGATCTAGTGGTTTTTTTCCCATTTTGTTTTCTTAACTTTTGCTATATCCTAAAAATACTTTTTGAAGCTGCAAGAGGCTTACATATGAAGACTCGTGGTCAGCAGTTGTAGTGGCCCACATGTAGCTAATGTTACGGTTCTTTTGTCCCACAGAGTACAACTTCTGTTAGAAAGAAAAAAGGGTGTGTTGGTGTGCACGCCGGCTTTCTCTATGCACATGGCTTTATGCTTTCTCTGAATAACTCCGAAGTTCCCTGCTTTTGATTTACATATGGACAAGGCTGCTTGGGTCTAGGAGTTGTGAACTCTCAGGAATTGCTCATTTCAAATGCACCAGTTGTCATTCATGGTAATGGGCAGGGGTCTCCTGGGGAGAGGCTAGAGAGCAGTCTTTTTCCACAAGTGTTGATTAATCGGATAGTATTAATCACATTGGGATGAACAATTCCTTTCCTATAGCAGAGATCTTCATTCTGATTTTTTTTGTTTTGTTTTTGTGTCCTGGTTTGTTTTTAGGTCTTTCTCCACCAGCTTATGCTGCTTTCCAAACAGCAGCTGTGATCCCAGCAGAAGCAGCGCTTTACCAGCCGCAAGCCCTCTTGCCAGCCACCAGAACTCCCCAGGCCTCGGCTGCTGCTCCTCCAACTGTTACCTACTACCCCGCTCAGGCAGCTCAGCTTTATATGAATTACACGGCTTACTATCCCAGGTAACCCCTAGACTTAACTGCTTCTCTTGCCATTTCATTTCAGTGGAGTAGGCAACTGTGTGGTCGCTTGTAAATAGCTCTTAAATTTGTACTACCAGTGTAAATAATCCTAGGAATTTGTTGATGCTAATCAGCAGATATAGTAGCCATTTTGACTACTTTTCTGTGGCCTTGTAATGAAGTTCAGCTTTTCCATAGGATTTGGTTGAATCTCGTGATAATGTTGGTCTAATGTTTAACAGCATTTTTGGCATCGGGGTGATGTCATCAAGGCGATTTTATTTCTTGGCCAAATGAGAAGCTGTGTAAATACATGCCTCTACCCTCCTCTCTTAGCTTGATCTTGTGCTTACAATACTGTTTCTATACTGAAAGACTTACCGTAGGTGTGTACTAAGTTAGATTTCTTGTATCAGTGAGACCGAAGAACACTTAAATATGTATAAGCAAAGCAGATGATCTCTGCCTTTTCCCTTCCCACTGATGTTATCAACATGGCTCACTGAACTCTGGTGCTTGGGTCTGTGGGGAAAGAGTTTGTTCATTGACATTTCCTAGGCTTGTGACACTAGCCTGACTATATAGTAAATTTCTAGACAGGCCCTGACTGGAGATGTTATTTTACTCACTTTTTTTTTGTGGCTTAAAAGCACCAGATTTGGGGCATTGCCAGCTTTTCATACTATGATTTCCCCCCCCCGCCCTCTTTCTTTATGGTTTTATTAATGATCTTAGAACAAGTCATCTGCAGCTCCTATTTTTCTCCTCCCCAATGAAATAACAAGTACCACTCTTTACCTCTTTGACTACAAACGCTAGCTATTCTCTTCTACATCCCTTCTCCAAAAATAAATTGTCAAATGCTGGAGAGATAAGGAAAGTCAGAAAAGTAGTCCATGTCAGGGCTGCTTGTTTTCTTTTTTCTTTTTTTTGTTTGTGTTTTCTTATTCTCAAATCTAAATTTAATTTTTGCCTGTTCCAGCTACTAAAATCGGTTACTGGTTTTCATAACAATTTTGCCCCTCTTTCTCTTTCAGTCCTCCGGTATCCCCTACCACAGTGGGGTATATTGCAGCTCCTCCAGGAGCTGTAGCTGCTGCTGCCACTGCCACCCACACTCCAATTCTGCCCCAGCCTGGAGCATTAGTCCGTATGCAGGGCTTGCCATATAACACGGGAATGAAGGAGATTCTCAGTTTCTTCCAGGGATACCAGGTTAGTATGCAGTCTCTCTCCCTGATGTTTTATTTGGACCTTGGAGTAATGATCAGCAGGGATCAAACTGAGCAAGCCTGTGCTTTTGGAAATTGATGAACAAGTATGCAATCTCAATGTTCTTTATTTTCACTGCAGTCTTCATATTCACTGCAGACTGCAGCATAGTATTAAAATTTGCCATGTCCAATTTTGAAAGCAATGATCCAGTGGTCAGATGCAAGACTTGAGTGTAAAAGACTGCTGAGAGCAAAGTTCTAGTACAATAGGCTGCAATGGAAGTTACCACACCCAGGTTACCAAACGGGAGAGAGACGCTGGTGTCAGACACTCTTGCAAGGACTATTTTGGTTACAGGCAGGAACATTTTGCATTACAACTGCATTACACTGCAACCTAAAGAAAAAATTGTATTCTCTAATCCATGGGATACTGATAGCAAATATGTTAACTGTTCTAGGTAACTTCAGTCAGTATCTACTGATTCAATACTCTATCAATGGGCAAACACATAGAAACTTACCTTCTAGAGGAACATTTTTAAAAAAAAAAAAAAAAGAGCACCATGTGCAAACTGTTTTTCGGCAGCACATATTTGAATTCATCGAATGGGTCTTTCCATATCTTCTTCCTTTCATCTCAGAGAATATTGTATCTATATCCATGTTTTGTCATCACATGTTTGCTAAAAGGAAAGATAATTGAGTACGGTGTATTCTGGTGAGTATTTAACTTCTTTGGATAACAGCATTTACATAAATACCAAATCTGTCCTTTTGGTACTACTCAGAAGCCCTGACTTAGAATCTCTTGGTGGGTCTCAAACCACTGTTCAAGTGGTATGCATGGAAAGAAGGCAATTTTTGCATGATTTTGTCCTTCAAAATTCTTAAAGTTGGTTAACAGTGGTATTAGTAAAGGCTGAGATGCAAATTTTTTTTTTAAATGCATAGAAGCATTTTTTTTTTTCCCCAAACGTACAGCAGTAATAATTCATCTGTTTCTTACCCATTGATATTCTACCTTTTTTCAACTGGTTTTTTTGGTGGATGGATGGTGGTTGTATTAAAACCTTAAGTGGGGATGGCTTATTCCCTAAACTGAAACTCAGCTAGAAGTGTAAGTGTTCTGTTGAAAAATGACATGAGCCTATCTGTGCATGGAACAGGTCAGTGACTTCCAACATCTAGTAGCTCTGTCATCCACTTAATCTTCAATTTAGTGAAGCTGGACTTTGGGTCTGGTGCTGAATTTGACCTTTTCCTTGTTTCTGCATTTAGAAAGTGGTTTGTAGCGTTTGTATTGAGCAATGAAATGTTTCAAATTGATAGAAATTTTACCACAGTGTGAAAGCTATTTTTATTCTTCTGCTGCAACCTCCTGTCATCATCAGTTACTGTTATTAAAATTGGTCACCTCTTTGATTTCTTTAGAAGATGTTGTCCAAATGAGATCGGGTTCAATATCTTATAAAGGAGCCAAGGAATTATTTTGAATTGTTCTTGGAATCCCGCATGTGGTAATACTAGTTTTATACTCCCTCATTCCTTCAGGGGAAAACAGAGGTGGTGACTTACTGTATTGGGACAATATTATGTCTCTGGAGGAATAACTAATCTTTTTTTATTCTTTTTTTTTTTTTTCCTCCCATTCTCTCTCTCCTCATGTTATTTTTTCCACTTTCTGCTGCTGCCCAAGGATGTATTGCACGATGCTTCTGGTCATTTATAAAGTGAGCCCTTAATAATCGTCAGTGGTTTGGGGCATGGTTTTAATCTCTGCATAACTAATTGATGTTGGTATTCAATGGGCTTGGGAAACAGATCGGAGAAGCTGAGATCGAAGGGTGATTTTTTTTGTCTTTGTATGTCCTTGTCTGAAAGGAACAAGTTTTAAGTTCTAGTTCCTGCTTTATGCTCTTCTATTTTCTTCCTTCAGTCTTCATGGGCTCCATATATTGCATGTATGCACATGTTGTTATTTAAGTGAAAACACCTTTCATACCAGACCTGCCTCTTAAGAGATAGACTTTGCTTATAATGGGCTTCAACAAGCTGGTCTCAACATTAGTACATGCTTCTAATAATAAATTATGTAAGAATCTGTAGATCAGCATTTTATCACTTATTTTCATTTATATTATCAGCACTAGCCTCTTGTTTAGTGATCCTGTAGATTGATTTCTTCTTGCAGTTATGCTTTCTTGTTTTTATTGTTGGAAATTCTTTCCAGCTTGCATTGCATGTGTTTAATGCATCTTGCATTAAACAACCTTGAAAAAATCTGCAGAATTTTAATAGTAGATCTTGGAGATGGTAATTTTCCCCATCACCTTTCATAATGTTGTAGTGCACTGTAACCTTCAAAATAGCTAATATTAATACTTTCTCATTCAGTAATTATTCCATGTTAAACTACTTTTTAGTTGTTTTGTAATGCATCCGGGTCAATGATTTGACTCTGGTCATATACTGAATGCATAGCTAAAGGATACCTGGGGGGTGGGAGGGAGGAGGGGCAAAAAAAAAAAAAAAAAAAAAAAGAAAACCATCTTACAATTCAAATAGGACAATGGGATGACAGTAGTTGTTGCCCTGACAAGTCTTAAAACACCAGCTGCTCAGCAGGTCCCTGAAATAAGAGATTTGTGGATGTTTACAGGAAACTTCCTTTATTGTTCAAAAGCTATAATTGTGAAGAGATCCTTTTAGAATTAAGAAAAAATATTTCGTATTTCAGGCTCTATTGGGGAAAGTTTGAGCAAGAAGTGGGGAAAAATAGTAATAACATAGAACAGGCTCCTCAGCGTTATTTTTGGCCATCACTGCACAGTCGTAGGTGCAGTGAGAGAAATCAAGCAACTAAGGAAGGAACAAGTGTTGGGTGATTGTTTTATGTGAAGTTATGTATCGGAACCAATTTTTTCCACTAAAAAGTATTTTTGCTTTATTTAATGGCTAAATCCAATAAATGTATTTTACTCTTAAGCCATTAAGTGGATCAGTGAGAAATATTTCTAACCTAAAGTTTTTTCCCACTTCTCATGAGCATACAGGTTCATTGCTAATATTTGACAAGGTTGGTATTCTGACGAGAACTGTTAGGTCTATTTACAAGTAGAAGCAAGTTAATTATGCCCATGGCTGTAGCTGACCAAAAGCTAATTCACAACTGTCTTATTAGCTGGGATTCAGCATGCATTTAAAGTAGATGCCCAGTTTCTTGGAGGTTGACATGTATGTCAAGTGAACTCATGTCTGCCTGAAAAGACCATGTGGGTTAGTTCTTAGAAAGCAAACTTGCTATTTAGGTAAGTTGTGTATTAGTATAGTAGTATATTTCATTCAAAGCTAGTAAAAAAAAAAAAGCTAGGTAACAGTTAAGATCTAGGGCCCATGATCACCATCTGAGTTTTATTTAAAGCCTCCTGAATTTGCTGAAAAATGGCTAGGCTGGAAGCATAGGGTCTCCTTTGTGAATGTGTTTTTATGTAGGACAGGTTGAAAATAAATGAATACTCTTTAAACCTGTAGTGGACTTAAGTGCCTTATATCTGCAGCTGAAAATAACTGTTGCAGTATATTAATCTTCCTTCAGGGTCCCAAAATTCAAGTCTTGCTGGGGCGGGGAGTTGTGCTTAAAACAGGAATAAGGAGGTGGAGGGGAGCGGATGGATGGCTAAGTTCCAAGAGCATTAACCTTTCTCCCTTGTATTAGGACAGCAAGCTTCATTGTTACTGACTTTTTAAGGATTAGGCTTTTTTTTTTTTTTTTTTTTTTTCCTCTGAAATGCATGCTTGAACAAAGAAGTATTCTCTCTTTCCAGTGGGTTCCTTTTGAAGTCTGATGCTTTGTAGTCTGAGAGGGATACCCCATTGTCTGTGCACCAATTCTTGGCGTAGCACCTTCTGGCTAGGGAAGGGAAAAGAAAGAGGATGTGATACAGTAGTTAGTAAGTGGGAATTCTTTAAGTCAGCTGACAACATAGATGTGTTACGCTCACTCCCATGTACCTGGAATATGGTGTGGCATTTGTTTTGCTTTGTTCCTAAATTTATCTTCTGTCTGGAAACATTGTCTGCATGGAGAAAGCATTTGTGAGAATGGGACTAGCAAATTAGTGGTTACAGTTTCTGTCAGTTGCCTTCTGCACTTGACACAACAAAATAAAGTGACACCATCTTCAAGCTGTGCTTTTGGGGAACAGGCATTACGTGTTTCACTATCTGTTCTACAAAAGTTTACGGTGGTTGCTGATGCTTGTGTCTGCACTCTTAAGATATAATTGATGTATTTTAGGGGCAAAGCTAGTTTGGGGTATTTCTGCCAACTCTTCTGCCAAAGGTTGCAATCATCCAGTCATCAAATCAGATTCTTTATGTTCCAGACTTATTGTAGATTTTTGTTTCCAAAGTCTGAGCTGACTTTCTTCTCTTGAAAGCAATAAAATGGCTTGAATCAAGAAATATGTGTGCATGGAGAAAGTGTAGTATCCTACTTCTTTGTTTAGCAATATATATCTGGTTCTTATCTGAAAAAGCTTTGCACAATGCTAAGCATAGCAGATTCTGGGAGATGCTACCATACTGGAGGCACTGGTTGGTCATCTCTTCCAGCAAAGAGGAGTTAGTGTTTTTTAATACGTTTGTCCTTTAGTATTACAGTCTATTATAATATATACTATTTAATATAATAATATTAGTGTTATTTAATATACATGAGTTGAAATGTCTCTGCCATTTCAAATGTTAATACCTAGAAGGGGTAGATATGTTTGTATGGTAAATCACTGGCTCTATAAAGAAGCAACATGTCCTTCAGGAAACATTGTTTTGCTTTAGTCTAGACACTATATGCCTGTCAATAATGGTCTTGTCACTGTGTGTCTTAAGCTGTAAAAGTCCCTACTGCCACAGGGGAGCTAACAAGGAAAAATGTAGGAAATGGGAAGCACCATTCTTCACTGCTTAGTATCATTTCTCTCTCCCAGTCAGCTGCACTTTTTTGTTTTCCATGTATGCATATTCTTTCTGCCATCTTGCATCCTGCTGTAGAACTAATTATTGACCCAAGGATCTTATTTGGTAACTGCTTGCAAAGGTTCTGTTTTGCTTCCTTCTCCTAGGTTAGGTTCTAACTGCAAACCTTCTCCCATTTTAGTTCCATCTTTCTTCATCTTAGCTCACGTCTCTGACCACTGGAAGAGGTCAGCATAGCACCAGAGCATATTCTGATAACTACATCTTGATGTTCTTAGCATCTGAGGTTGACCTTTCTAATGGAGCTCTTTGTTTAACAGCAGTATTCTGTGTACTCTTCCTTACTAGACTAAGCAAAACTCTCAATAGCTGCTTTGGGGGGGCAGGGAGGGGGAAATTGCTTTGTCTGAATTTGTTTCTATGTTCTCCTTCAGTAATTCTAGGAAATAGGTCACTCCTGTTCATCTTCCATGAGCATGTGAAAGTATCCAGTCTAACAGGATGTGATGAAGGAAAACTTTGGTAGAGATGTATTTCATAGATGAAGTAATGGCTTAAAAAGCTAGATTTGCTACTGTGTCATTCCAGTAGACCACTATATTTAATGCTACATTTGGCATAGTAAATGGAAGCTTCTGAATCTGAAGCTGGAAGGGACCTCTTCAGATCATCTAGTGCAGCCCTCCAAGAGCTGTAAGCCCAGAAGGAGGGGAGGTGAGAAAGCAGCACGTCTGAGGAAAAGAGGCTGTGTTTCAGTTCAGAGAAGCAAGGAAGATGGGAATGAGATGATGATGATGATGATGAGGGTAGTGGAGGCAGGAGCAGTGAGGTCGGCTTTTAATTTTAATTTAATTTAATTTAAAGGGGCACTATTGCAGTAGACAGTAACTTGTTACCAGTTACCTGTCTGTTAAGGGTGGAATCTGAAAATGCAGTATGAAGCTGCGTATTGTCTCTATATTGTCTCAGTAACATTTATACCGGAAGCAAACAGCTAGAATCTAGCTCAGTGAACTTGCAGCTGGTCATATGGGGGGTTAAATCACTAGGTGATATTTTTCAGATCTAAATGGAAGCAGAATTTGGCCCGCTAGCAGAACAGTATTTCTGTTCTGAGCGATGGGATTATAGATTCACCCTTGACTTTACACTGTTTATCCTGGATCATTTAATGATTTTGTTTTGTTTGTAGGGATTTGTAAAATGCAGACAGAATCAGAAGTATTCCTGATCATGTATGTCCTCAGGCAAGTTAGGGTAGTTCCTTTTTCATTCACAGGGAATAAGAATTCCCCCAATTTATTTACTATCTTGGTTTGCAGTCCTACTGTCTGTAATCCGTAAGTTTGAAGAATTTATTATTCCACCACTTCTGTTTTAATTAAATGCTGCCCCTTACCTTTGTTTCTTGTGATTAGAAGCTACTTCTAGTTTTTTTATTATTATTATTGTTATTCCTTATTCCTTTTTTTAGGCTTAAGCCTAGGCTCCAACAACTTTGACATTTCTGTGCAGGGTAATTTTCCCACTTTCATGTTTTCCTCATTGCTTATGTGTTTGAACACTCTCCCTCACTAGAGACTATAGACCTTTACGTACTGTACATCTACTGATAATCTAAAGTATGTACTATCTTGAGACATTCCTTCCAAAGAGTAAACTTACGTTTTGTAGATTTGTTTCAAGGGCAGGTCTGGGAACTGATAAATCTAATATTTGCACGGTCTGGTTGCCCTGGCAGAGACTATCTAGAAAATACTTCTTATATTTGTCTTTTACTTAATGGCATGGGTCTAGATGTGAAGGTGGCTAGAATTTGGTAGTAATAATTCTGGGAGGTTCTTTTCTTTTATGTTCTCTGGGCTCTTGGTTATTGTTCTCTGTGGAAAGTGTGTATAATGTGATGGTTTTTTTTGTTTTTTTTCTTTTCAACTTCACTTTGGATGGATACGATGTGTCCTGTACACCCAAATATAATATCATTTCTTCCCTAAGCTGGCAGGAGACTTTGATATTATAGGAATATCAAAGAAGTAAGCATAGTACGTGTACATTGTGTGCATTTGGCAATCCTCTAAAATGTTAATGCAAAACAGCCATTCTGGGGGAGACAGAAAACTCTCTTCCTTGCCACTGAAAGGATATTCTGTAGTTTGAGTCATGCTAGACATTTTGTCTTCTGGATTACAAGATAGTAATGTTTGTAGCATGTGCAAACATGCTCAGTCCTTTTCTGGGATATGTCATTTTGGAGAGATAATATATAGATACAAAACAATGTTTCATATTCCTCAAGATCTATGTTCTGACTATCGATTTCATATTTGTACCAGGCCCTCCAATAGTATACGTGATTACTGTTCAGATTCAGGATCTCAAATTTTTCTTAGATCTGACCCACATGTGAGGGGGTTTTTGTTTTGTTTTATTGGTGTGTCTGTACTGTACAGTCACTATTTTTATTTGAAATATTCTTCTACTTCAAATCTATCATGATGCAGTTACACTGTATAGCTTATTCCTTTTTCTTTCCTATATGGAAATAAGCTATATTAGTATAAATGATTTTTAAAATCTTCTAAGTGCATTCATATTCATGCTGGGACATTTTTTTTCTTTAGCTATACCGGTGAAGTTTATATAATGCAAGGATTGTATGCAGCTGAAATGCTTATTACTCTACACTAGAGAAGCTGCAGTTTATTTCCATGACTGCATAATAATCTGACTGAGATCTGTACACTCCTTCTAATCCCCCACTTCAGTATACATGCTGGAAGATGCTCAGCTGTCCCAGTGAGTCATTACTGGAAGCATGATTATGCAAACTTAAGAGTTTTGTTAGCTGATACTGCTGTCTCATGAGTACAAGGAAAAAAGGAATACTTCATGGTCTAAAGTGTTTCCCTTCCTTAATTAGGAGCTGCTCAAATATACAGTTCAGAATATTCCCCACATGCTTTTACTTTAAATCTATTTCTACAACCGGTAATTCAGTTGATGGTTTTTTTTTAATCTTGCTTAAAAATAGTGTCTGTCAAATTCACTGTCTCCTGCCAGTTGTTATAGCTGATGCTCTTAATTATGGTTGCAAATGATGGTCTGTGTGGCTTGCTGTACCAGAACTGTTCCTTCTCTTGCTGATTATCATATATCACACTTGTACTGTAGTATGCACCTGATGACTACAATGGCCTTATTCAGCTGAGCGATCAAGCAAGGAGTGTGTTACAAGCACCGAAAGAGTGGGTCTGTTTGTAACTCTTTGTAACTTCCAAAGAAGGTAAGATGCGACTGGCAGAAACTGGATCTCCAGTGGTGAATGGGAAGGGAAAGCAGGGCTTGGTGATGCAGAGTTTGTTTTGTTTTTCCTCCTTCTTAGCTTGCATTGGGATCCTTGCTTTAATCTTTCTGCTTTTGTCCTGTTAAAAAATCAACTAACCTAAGCAAATAGGTCAATTGTGATCTGCAGTTGATGGGATAGCAGTGGTGGAGGTAGTGTGATTGCCTGGTTTTGCTAAGATGGTCTGCTAGACTTCCAGAAGTGTTTATTAGTGTTTGTTTTCATGTGAAGCTTTCAGCCCAGTATTTTGTTTTTAACATATAGCAGAAGATGCATTTTTCTTGTTATGGCTACAAAATGTGTGCAAAAAAAAAAAAGACCAACAAACCTCTGACTTTCCTATATCATATAGCTATCTAGAGATTAATTTCTCTCTGTTTCTTGATCTTGCTAATGAAATGTGAACTATTTACTTTCTTTTTTTAGGAGAGGTTTCTTTGATATAGTGGCTTTCTAATACAACTAACTAAATTTGCTCATGGTAAACTTCCCCAAGCATTTTTAGTGCTACCATGTACTTCTTAAAATTCCATTGTGACCTACATGGAGTTCAGCATTTCCAGATACTATTGTATTCCATTCAACATGCTACTCATTAATTACTGCATTTTTTACCATTTTTTTTATACTGAAACTTTTTTTTTCCTCCAAAAAGAGAATCAAATACTATGCGTTAATAGCAGTATCTTCATAAATAAAAACGGTCCTCACGTAATCACCATAATTACTCTCTCAAAATCACCATCCACTCAGTTGTTTCCAAATTACTTGGTTTCTCATGTTAGTATTAGATCTGCTAAGGAGAACATAGAGTAGAGGCTGCATGGTCTGGTGGTGCACAGAACAATAACTGTTATTACTCTGAGTATTTTCATATTTATGTGGCCTTGGACGACCTGTTTGGCTCTCTTGTTTTACCCAGATTATCTGGAAAACCAGGTCACCTACAGGGTTACACTATGTATTAGTTGGAAACAGGCTTTGACTAGAAAATAATTCATGGAGTAGCTTAACCTTAATTCTGCGCAGTCCAAAGTATTATTATAGATACCACTCTTCTGAGAGCAAACTATTCAGGAAAAAAAGACTTGTACAGATTTGAATATATTTTGTTTTTTAAAATATATGCACATAAATCCTGTTTCTATCTATATAAATCAGAACCTAAAGCTGTTACATAGGTCTTAAAAAGAAACCGAGGTTTTGGTGTTTAACCCTTTTAATCATGTCGCTTGTGGAACGTGTAGGCTTCTCTGTTAACTTTCTATACAACTCTTATTTATTAAAATAAAATTAACTTCTGGATCCTGACACTGGTGTTATACCAAGGCTGCTATTTAAACTACTTTTTAAAGCTGTCTTCTGTGCTCAGCAGGCTGACTGTGCTTCGTGTATGTTTTCAATTTTGAACTGCAATATTTAACTTTAAATTCAGGACTGATGCTAAATGACTTCATATTATAAAGATTAACAGTAAAGAGCTATTTTAGAGCAGACTGTCTGTTAGCTCAGATTTGTAGCCCAACCCAAACCGTGTATGACTTTCTCTTTAAACACAACATTATTCTGAAATAAACCAAATTTATTTCCAAACCTCAACTGGGCTTCAGACATGGTGTTTTATTTGTCTTTGAGTTTCTTTCTGCATGCTATTTCCTGACTAACTTTAATTCTGTAAGAAGTCAATGATATGAAGTCAGTGCTAACTGTCTTTATACGTGCTTTTAGTTTCTACAGTGTACTGTTGCTTATATCTTAAGAATACTTTTACTGCCTGCTAAGTGTTTGGGTGAGTGAAGCTCTGGCATTTATTGCTTTATTTTTGTATGTTTGAATGTAAAGCTGATCAGAAACCATTACTGATAATAACTGAGAAGTCTATTATTTCTTGTAGTATACTAGGCATGCACAAATTCTATTTAAAAAAAAAAAAAAAAACTTAAATATTTTAACCCTTCAAACTCATGAGGACATGTGTCACATGAACTTAACTTGTATCAGGCTAATACTCATAAAATGGTTGGTTTTCCAGCATAGATCTTGTGTTTTCTCTGGCACTGATTTCTGTGACGGACTAATCTTGTATGCTGATCCATTTCTATCCAACATACAAATGGGACTTCTAAACTTAGCCTGGAAGGGCTTCCAGTGTGTTGTAAGAAATGGCTGGGGTACCATCGGGAAGACAGACACGTCTGCTTTAAGCATTTTAAAACTGTCTTTTAAGAATTTATAGGGCAAATGCACTCCACAGTAAATCAGCTCTGATGACTAAATAATCTCATTTGCTATCCTGTCTTTCTTAGCCTCCTTAAAATTGTAATAAAGGTTTCTTTGATTCAGTAAGATCTGGTGCAGTGCTTAAGCTTTCACTGAGCAGTCTTTCTTGCTCTGTATACCTGTGTTTAAGTTCAACTAATCCTCCCAAAACAGAACTCTAATACATCTCTATCCAATTCTTTTTTAACTTTGCCTGCAAGTATTCACATGCCTTCATAGCCTTTGTCACTTGCCAGTAGTCCACATAGTGCAAGAATTATTCACTGAATGCCTGGACTTTCTTGCTCCATTTACGCTTTATTAACATCTTAATTTTTTTCTGGTCAACCTTTGAGCTGAGTTACTTCTCTAGCAAAATGTCTGCACGGAATTATGTTTACATCATTCTGTTCAGTGCACCAGCAGAATAAGAGCTGCTGCTAAAAGCCGAGTTCTGTTAATCTTTGGTCCCTTTTCTTTCTTTCCCATTATTGCATCCAGAATCTCTTTACCACAAACACAGGAGTGGAGTGAACCTGATGCACAGCATTTAAAAACTGCATTTCTAGGTGTTGTCTCTGGTCTTAATAGTTTATTTCCTTTTGTCTTCTTTACCCTTGCAGCTCCACACAGATTCCATCCTTGTGCTTTACAACTTTAGTGGCCAGCCCAGTGGAGAGGCATTGGTGACTTTTCCAAGCCTGGATCTAGCTAAGAAAGCAGTGGCCGAGAAAAACGGACAGCTCCTGGGAGGCCGCTGTGTAGAACTGTACCTGGTCTAACCAAACACTCTCTGGGGGATGGGGAAAGAACGTCGCACTAAACACCATGCCTTTTACAAAATAAGGAGTCTTTCCTTGCCACCCAGGCAGCAGCAAATGTGCCTTTTCAGCATGATACGTTGGAATGTAGAGTGGTGCATGTCCTGTATTTAATTAGAAAAATGGCGTATTGTATGCCAAAGATAAAGTGAAAAGAAAAATTACGCAGTTCATTTACTTAATCTCCAATGTACTTGTTTGAAAATAAGCAAACCCCCTCATGCATCTAGTTAATTCTGAAGACAATCTAATAGCACTTCAGCTATCACAGCCATGGGAGAAACCTATTGCCTGTTCAGTAGCATTTGAAGTGGAAGCGAAGCTCGAGTCATTCAGATTCTTCTGTGTTTAGTTTGTAAGAGTTTACACTTGGCAAAGTGTCTGGTTTTTGTAGAGTTTAAATGTCTTTAGAGTGGGCTTTTGGAATGTGTAGTGTTCCCAATTCAAAGCATAGATCGTATTGATTTTTGTTGTTGTTGTTCTTGACTGGAAAATCCCAGGATGCTGGACCCAAAATGCAATTGTGCTTTCTCATCTTTTCGTTATATATTGTTTTGCAAAAGCCATATTTGTCTTTCTTACCAGTGTACTGCTGCCAATGTGTAAAGCAAAAAATGTAAACAACGGCAAAACCATAAAAATCCTCCGTGCCCAACCATAACTCCCTGCCCCCAACCCCAAATTTTTAATCTCTACAGGACAAAAATGGCACATAAACCTGAGTACTAATAAGTTATATTTTTTTATTTAAGCATAATAGCTTTCAGATACTGTATTAAAGATTTTGCTCTAGTTTATGTGCATGCAATTTGTTTACATCTTTAAACTACTTTATTTGTATATTATGAAACAACAAGATATGTTGAAATCTAAATCCTCTAGTGCATGCTTTTTTTCTTTTTCCCTGTGTGTATATACATAAGCTAGAAGTACTTTTACGTCATGTAGCATGTGTTTAAAAAAAGACATCTGCTGTAGAAGCACTAAATGACTTTGTTTTTACTGTGCCTTACTTCAAAACTATTCCAAGTGCAATACCAGCAGAGCAAAATGTAATGAATCCTTTCGTGACATGTTCATGGATTTCTGGATTGATCTTTTTTGTTAGTGTACAATTTGAGTTGTACTTCAAAGAACTGAATGATGTATGCTTCTTTATATTACAACAAATAAAAGAGATGCTTACGATGTGTATTGGCTTCTGAGAGTAACATATACCTTGTTTTAATGTAATTTCATGGGACATTTTCTGATAAATAACCTTTTACCTATTTTTCTCTTCTCCATTGACTTAGGTGAGCATATATATCTTGTGAGGATGGTATTTTTTTGTTTGTTTGTTTTTTGCATGTTCTGGTAAGCCAGAAATGTGTATGATAAATACTTCCCTTGCAGTGGAACAGTTTTTAGGCAGTGTGATGTAACTGTTTATATACTTAGCTCTTTCATTCTGGTGCCAGAGGAAACTTAAATATTGGACTTGAAATTGTATTCACTTGTGGATTTCATTGACTAACGCGTCATTCTCTTTTCTGTGCAACCCTAAATGCTACATTTCTGTCATGACAGAGACAGAATATCTTTCTGTAGTAAAAATGAAGGGGGGGAGGTATCTGATTAAGATAATTGGGTTTGTTTCCAGTCAGAACCATCCCATGTCAGCTACCACTTTATTAAAACCTCCCACTTGAAGTATTACCGCAGTCAGGTGGGACTGCGATGAAGCTTGTTTGATATTTTGAAGTGGGACTGAATTAATCTGTTTCCAAGATTTAAGTGTACAAGAATCTTACTATTAAAGTAATTTGCATACTAGATAGGACTCTGCACCGTTATAATTAAGATTCTCCTTGTGCCTTTGAGGAGGATGGTTCCCCCTTCTAAAAATTGTGGGAGTCCCTGTTTTGAGCAATACAGATGTAGCTACCTGCCTATTTGTTACACTTATGTTCTGCCATGGTCGTTGATCACATCTTTCTTACGGCTTTGCACTCAGTTGAAAACTCTTATTTTTCTCATGGTAGCCTATATGGGACTCGTGGTTGTCTGTTAGCTAAAACGATGCTTAATCTACTTAAAAGCATCCCATTTTTTTTTATAGCTCCTTCCACTGTTTATACATGCTCTCCTCCTTCCTTGGCAGGACCTGAAATCTGTGCCAGGGCTGGGATACAGTAAGTGCAGTCCCAGGCCAAGCTGACCTGAGGCTAGTATTCCAGCCCTAAAGGCTGTATTGAGCTAAGCTTTTTTTTTTAAGCTTAGCTCTTGCCAACTGTTGTTTTAATCCCTGGTTAGAATGAGATGCTGGAAACTGGTTATAGAAATTGAACTCAGATGTTTCATGCTGTGGGGCTGTGTGTGTGTAAAACGTGACATGGGGGCTTTGAGTGGTGTAAATTTTCCTAGAAGTTACATTGGCAAAATGAGTGCTAGGGCAGCGATAGCACAGCCACCCCCGTGAGGGGCCTGACACCAGACCCCACCTGGAGTTACTCTGAGCTTTCTTGGTTGTGTGGTAGAAAACAGTAGAAGAATAAACAATGGAACATCGGAGTAAAATGTATTTTTCTTTAGGGTTTAAAATAACTGTATGGGTGCCCCCCCGGTGGCCTCAGGGGGAGCACTGCTCAGCCCGGGGGGGCCCGGCACCGCGCCTTTCCCCCGGGGCTCCGCGGCGGGGCCGCCTCCCCCTGCCGCGCTCCCCTCGCCGCCCCCTCCTCACGGCGGCCCGCGCGACCGTTGGTCCCAGCGGCCGTTACTCCGCGCGACCGTTGGTCCCAGCGGCCGTTGGTCCGCGCGGCCGTTGGTCCCCTCAGCCCCGCGTGGCGCCCGCGGTGCCGGGCGCCAAAATGAAATGAAAAGCGAAGGAGGCCTCCTCCTGGCGTTGGGCCCCCTTTTCCGCGGTGGTTGCCCTGGGGGGGGCTGGCTGCAGGGCTGGGGGAGGCAGAGGAGCAGCGAGGGGCCGCAGGGAGCCATGCTGGCCTCCCTCAGCCGTGTCCCCATCTGGTCACAGTTTCCTTCCCCTAAGCCATTTGCCCAACAAGACTGCACGTTTGCCTCTGGCACTTGAAGTTTTCTCGTGATGTGCTAAGGGCTAAACCCCGTGTAACTAAGCCCTCCCTTCGTGGCCGTGGGGACGTGACCGTGCGGGCAGGCTGCCCCGGAGGGTTTATGTGGCTCAGCTGTGGGAGGGGGAGTCTGCTCGGAGCAAGGGGGAGGGGTCGTGTGGAGGCAGCTGTAATTTGGATGTTGGAGACCTCGAGCACAGCAGGTAACTTCTGGAAGTTAGGCTGTGCTTACAGTTAGAGCTTGGCTGCGTGTCTGGAGGCAGCATGCACCAGAAGTAATGTCAGGACTGCATGAAAAAGGTCTTTATCTTCTCAGTTCAGACTTGATTACCAAGTAGAGTCCCTGACCTGCTGCTCACTCACAATTTGGCAGTAGAGGTTTTATAGCTGAGGAGCTGGCTTTCCGATCCAAGAGTTCTCCTTCACAAATGGAGCATAAATGCTTTCATCACGCACCTTCAACTGATGGCCTACATCGCTGGAGAAGGCTGGGAACTTAGGGTAAGGCCTAAATCTGTTTTCTTCTCTTTGATACGTGCATTTATTCCTTGCAATTGCATTTTTAGACCTGCTGTGTTGCAGAAGGCTTCTGAAGGAGATTACTGTTTTTGCATGCATGTGGTTTAATGGAATAAGAAAAAAAATGCAGAAAATGTTAAACTGTAATTGTTTCACTAAATAGAAAGATGTGAAGTTTGGGAAAGAACTGTGATTTGACTGCTACTGTTACTTGAGAAAGAGTCTTCACCCTCTGTTCAGCCACAAAATGTGTTTCTCAAAAATAAGCTTATTCAATGCTCACAACCAACAAAATGCCTTAACTGTGCTTGTATTGCAGTATTATGTAACTGAAGAACAGAATGAATGTTATTTGTATTTCTTTGTCTCTTAGTTTCATGCTTCCAATAGTGCTGGTTTTGAGGTGAGCCCTTTATTTGTGTGTCCCTGTTCCCATTCTCTTGACACTGACAATTTTACCTAGAAATTATTTATGTGTTGGTTATCCTTTGGTGTGTTCCTCCCCATTTTCAAGAGAAGACGACTTAGTCTTATTACTTGAGATTGGGGTGAGGTGAGACTGAAAATCTTGCAAAAGCCGTTCCCTGTTTTAATGGTTGCAGCTGTGCTTCTGGGTCAGGTGTTTTGTGTTGGAATTGCTTGATCAGCAGAGAAAACTCTCACACTTGACGGGCTGATAAGTTTTGCTTGTTTGAGTGAACTAAAGTATTTTTGACAAACTTTTGCCAGTGAAAATCAATTCCTGTTTTGTTTTTTAAGAAAAGAAAACCCTTCAAACCTTAACTTTTGAAATAGTGTTCGTATCTTTTCAGTCCATTAAAAATAAGTCACAAGTCTTGCTGTTTATCCAGTTGCATCCTGCTTTGTAGAGACATGTATTTGCCAAAGTTCA
Source organism: Anseranas semipalmata (assembly GCA_013399115.1). Classification (NCBI taxonomy): domain Eukaryota; kingdom Metazoa; phylum Chordata; class Aves; order Anseriformes; family Anseranatidae; genus Anseranas; species Anseranas semipalmata. The sequence goes on along the minus strand of VXAA01001530.1, from coordinate 44,963 downwards.
TGATAGTAAGTTTTGAGGCTGACACTTAGAGTATCGTCTAAATGCTGATTACATCTAAAGGTGGCTTGAAATAGTATAAAGAAGAAATCTCTCCTCATATGTGCCAATGTTTTTCTGGGGTCAATTTAAAATTTTGACTGTTTAGATCTACTTGTGATATAGATAGATACATACATTTAAAAAAAAAAAAAAAAAAAAAGGAAGCCAAACCAAAATCAAAGGCATGATTTTTTTTCTTCTTCTTCTTCCTATAGAATTAGGTGAGGGCCATTTAGATGGATATCCTGTTGGACAATGTAAATATTCAAATAAAAATGATGATAGGTTCATCTAGACTTGCTTTAAATAACCCTGCCAATTGCCATTTCTTATATTGGTGCGTTATTATATTCCTATTTCATCTTATCCATTTGATTTAAAAAATATATATATATAAAATCTAGCTATTTGAAGTTGATTTCTATGTTTGCTAATCGTAAAAATTACAGTTTAATTAAAATGCCTCCCCTTCTGTAAATGCTACTGAAGTATTGTTATAATTTAATTTTGTCTTTAATGTTATCTGTCTGACAATTTTTTTAAACCTGTACTTAGTGACAGGAGTAGGAGCCTCTAAAGTTCTCAAAGGCATCAGTGGATTTCTGATTTGGTACTGTAATTTTTGCCTGCACTGATCTTAGCTGCCAGTAGATGTCCCCTTTCGATCGGGCGTTGCAAATAGCGAACTGGAAATGCAAATACCTCGGGGCCTGCGAGCTTCGTTGTTAGCAACTGCAGTAGAAGCTGCATGCAAATCTCGATAAATAATCCGGTGTCAGTCTTAAAATCGGAGGTCATTACGTCTCCAGAAAAGCAGTTGACTTTTTTTTTTTAATTTTGTCCCTGTTTTTCTATTTTAATGGTTCATTCATTGGTATTTGACAGAGCTGCTTTGAAATGTACAAACATATCTCCAGTTGTTTCCTTTGGTTGAGCACCATGAACTGACAGAAGTTCTCTTTGTAGAGGATCTTGTGCACATCAGTCACTCAGAGTGCAGCGTGTACATGGTATAGAAAGAGGGCTCATAAACATTGGGAGGGGGTTTAGTGTTGGATCTCCTTGCTCTAGTACCTTCCCATGTTTTGGGACTGCCTTATTTGTTCAAGAGAGAATTTTGTGAAAATAGGAATAATTGGGAAGGGGGAGAAAGGGCAGTCATATATCAATAGTTCTGCTATTAAAAAAAAAAAAA
>VXAA01001530.1:22797-43714 GCA_013399115.1 Anseranas semipalmata | reverse complement strand
AAAAAAAAAAAAAAAGCAAACACCTTTTCCCACATCCCTTAACTTTCAAACACCTGAGTTGTCTTTGTAGATTTTTTTGTTGTTGTTGCTTTGAAGCATTCCCTGTATCGAGGAATATCCTTGCCATGTTGGAAAGATTGTTTCCCACACAGCTCCAGAAGAATTGAGGTATTTTAAACTCGTTTCAAATGTGAATATAAAAGGAGAACTATAAAGAAAACATTAGCTCTTGGAGTGAGAGGTTTATAAAAGAACCTTGTGTTTCTTTTTTTTTTTTTTTTAATACAGTAAGCTCATTTGCCAGGTGCATTTTTAAGTGAAAGCATATAAAACCATAATCTTTGTCATTAGAAATTCTAGTTTTAACATGCTGTGGTGTCCAGTCCTGTGTCCCCCTCCCTAACCCCCTCCGTAAGTGTAATTAGTATATATTTTACAAAAGTTTCTGATCATGAACTAAGAACGTTGAGGTAGCAGAAAATACAAAGGGGTTGTTAGTAACAGAATTTAGAGAAAACTTAGCCAGGTTGAGTCTACACCAATAGAACAAAAATTTAGACTTACAAGAATGCAATTCACCTTGTGTCAAAAGCCTGGGAACATTCAGCAGAGCATTTTACTGCTTTTACAATAATTTTTTAAAATAATTTTGCAATAAGCAACAACGTCAACAACAACATGTTGCATTCTTTTTATTTTGGGAGAGCATCTTTTTCAATAGACCTGACTAATGTGGAGTTGTTCCAGTTTATATCAATTTCTTGTACTGGTCCCTGCCTTCTGCCTTGGCTGGTAAAGCATTGTAACTTTTGAAAGTTTTGTTGCTATCTGTTTGTTTGCTTTAATCATCATCTGTTATCAGCACTTCATTTTCTGCTTGCTGGGGGTGGGGAGAAGCCAATGTGCTACAATAATTTAGGATACTTCAAATTCATGCAGATGTAGCTTTTAGAATATGTGTTTATATGCAAAAAGCTTCAAAATCTTTAGTCTGGGTGCTTTTAAAAGAAAAATATTAAAAAGTATGCAAGGGTAAAATGAAGGAAACATGTTTCCATGCCAAGGAGTAGCACTAGAATTTACCTTTCTTTGGTGCATTGAAAGCTAGCCACGAGCATGCGTGTCAGGAAGAGTAAGACCTTTTCCTAATGTTTTCCGGACTGTTTTGCTATTAGGGATGTGTCTGCCTATGTCCAGGTGTGTACTGCCTTCGTCGTGGCTGGCAGATAAACACCAAGACCGGCTGTGGCAGAGAGGTTCAGGTGTGGTGTAACTGAACAGAAGGAAGAGGCAGGCTGGCAGAAGCTGCTTCCTGTCTCTGGCAGGGCAGGAGAGGTTATGTGAGGAGGGGACTGGCTGGGTGGGCCTCATCCTGAGTGTGCCATTTGTTGCTGCAGCTTAACCCAATGAATTCTCTAAACGTGCTCTGAAAACGTGGGTCTTGTTCCTGTTGGATTACGTGCGTCTTTCTTCTGTTTGAGGCAACGCAGTCCTTCTGCAATCATAATTTTACTGTGAAAATCCACACAAATTACATTTAATTGTAGCAAAAGCATTAATTTAAAATGTCCTGGACAATTCTGCTTAGTTTTTACTTACACTGAAATAATCTATGCCTGATGAGTATAAAGTTGCAAGATTAGTTACGATGCTGCATGTTTTATGTGTCGTATTTACCTCTTAAATCCTTCTAAAATGACTCATCCAGTCAAGTACATCATATTGGTGATGCAGTCTGGAGAGCAGGTTAGCTGATGCTCTGCAGGCCATAAGCAGCCATGTCCTGAACAAGCAGTAAAAAATTAGAATTACACCTGTTTATGCTCCTGTGAAAAACAGGCCATTTCTCTTGCTTGTAAGGAGGAAAAGTCTTGCGATGGTGGCAGCTTCCATGTTTTCAATGAAATGCAACTTCTGCTTATCTCTAAGTTTAATCTCTCTTTTTGTTCAGTTAAAAGATATTGGCGACTGAGAGATTACAGCACGGCAGTGTTTTCCTTAGAATAGTAACCTGATCTTACCTGGTAAGAAGTAAATCCCTGGAAAATAAGGGATTCTGAAGTTTCAGGTCGTGGGGACGGTTTTGGAGCTTGTTTGGAAAAGAAAGTAGTATCACAGTGCCATGGGCCTAGACGCTGCTGATGGCATCACAGAGTCAGTATGCTAACAACAGGAAATTCGGAATGCAGTTAAGGTACTACTGAGGGTTTTTTCCCTATTCTTTTCGCTGGCACCAGGAGATGATCCAGTTGTTCTTTTTAAATATAGCAAGTCTGAGAAATGAGAATGCTGACTTGCAACTGAAGTGGACCTGAAGACCTTTCAGCTACAGGGGAAGTTCAGTTTTGGATGTTGTGGCTTTCAGACGGTTTGCAATTACTCAACTAGTTTGGCTAGTGGTGTAGAGATTAACATCACTCTTCTAAAGATTTAGGAGGTGGTATGATTTTCTGACCTGTTTTGAACAGGAAAAACAGGTTGGAAATATGCTGAGGAGGCAGTCTGCGGTGTTAGCCAATACTCTGGGTAGGATGGGCTGAGGTGGAGGCGTTACTGCTACGAGGCTATTCTTGGGATAATTCTGGATGGGCCAGAAATGGAGCGGTGGAGGTGAGGAGAAAAACTTGTCAAAGCACTTTGTGGGTTTAACTCACGTAGCTTTGAGACAGGTAGCTCTGGAACCGCTAGCACCATAGCCTCAGCAGCACTGAGTGTAGTCGTGTCAAAAAGCTGGACAGACAGGGATGCAGTTACAGGACAGAGGTCATTCTGCTCATGTTGCTGGTTGCACGAGCTGCAGTCACAACAGATTACAAAATGATGGACTCTAGATGTTTTGAGACAATTTGAGACAAAGTGGGGGAAAGGTTGCTGGATACGATTACAGTTTGTTGGTTGCATGTCTGTCATTGAGCATAAAAGAAGGTTTAGCCTTTAAATATAGAATAGGAAATTGGATTTGGAATGTGAAGAAAGGGCCAGGGAATTGCTTTGCTTGCGCCAGCACCTCAGTTTTCATCCCTGTAAAACAGGGTTTATTTAGCAAGAGGGAACATGTAATATTTGTATTGATGTCACTGTAAGAGCACATAACTTTGCTCGAGGTATAATTATGGAGCTGGTAAAGAACCAAGACACCCTTGGATCTAAGTACTCTTGAATTTCTTCTAACTCTGGCATTTCACTCAGAAATTCTTTAGAAAAGCTATTACAATTAATGAATAACTTTTGAATTCTATTTAGCAAGCACAGCATGTGTCTTCAGAAATTTTTCTTGTTCCTATCTATTGCTACTAATTTCAGAAATATTCAGTCTCATATTAGCTTAAGGTATAAAATTTGTGAAGCACGCAGGACAAATATGGTTGCTGTTTAACAGACTGTGCCACTAAAATCAAACTCTACAAACTCTTTGTGTAAGAGGACTTGCATTTTTTCCTGAATGCTCAAAACCACTGCCCTCCTCCCACACGCTTGAATGTTTTTCTCTATTGTTCAGTGTACCCAGGAAAAATAAGACTCTGTGGTTTATCATTCGTTTTTATTTTTTACACACAATAAACCGTAGGGTGTTTTTGAATTTTCTTATTAAAAACACTCTGTCCGTAGTCCCTCAAATCAACTGGTGAGCATTGATACCAAAGAGATTAGCTTTTTTGGTAATTTTCTTGATGTAAGTAATGAACGGTGCTTTTCGGATGCATGTTGTTTAGTTGGCATTGTGAGTAGCTGTGCTATGCAGAAGGGTAACTAGTATGAGAATCTGTTTCGCTGGAAGATGCAATGTTAGAATACCAGTTATCCACTCCTTTCTTAAATGGGCTCTGCTGACATCCTTCAGAAATTATATAAAGTTTCATGGTTGGTGCTGTTCAATCACTTCAATCAAGTTTGATAGGCTTACAAGATGCTTTTCACAAATGATAAATGAAATCTGAGATCTGGAACTCAACCTCTCTTCTTCCTCACCAGTGGTAAGGCTTGCAAATAGTTGACCATGAATGATAATATGGAAGACGGTCCAAACTACTCCCTGTCACTGAGGTAGCTTTTCAGTGCTAAAAGGAGTAAAGATGATAGGGGTTTGTTTGTTTGTTTTGATATGAAAATGGAAGTGGCAGTTTATACCAAGGATAATATAATAAAATCAGTGCAAAAGGAAAGCTTTTGTCGTACCTTTGATGCTCATAGGTAGCTCCTCAAATTGTGTTTGCAAAACTTCTTTGTGGCACAGCATAGGCTATGTTTCAGGTCTAAGGGTCTCACATTTCTCTGACCTGTTCTTTCTGTATTCCCTAGAGCGGGAATGTAGAAATATATCCCGCTTCTGTATGGTGAACACTTGTTAACCTCTGCATAGCAAGCAGTTTGATATCAAGTTATCTGTTGCATGATTTTCTTGAACCTTTCCTGGAATGGATTGCACAAGCAGTCTAGGCCAGCTTTCTGCCCAAAGCAAGAGACATCATGGCCCAGGATTCCTATGACATTCCCCATGTCTGAGCTTCGTTTTTAAAAGGAGCTCATCTAGTTTTCACTTTAGCAGCTGGGTACATTTGAAGCATCACATTAACATTTAGTTTAGAATTAACTTTGTTTACATGCTCATCAAGAGTTTCTTTACACAGTATCTCAACACTGAATAAGATCAGTAACTTGTGATTTTTCTCAATTTCTTGATTTTTTTTTTCCCCAACATAAATTGTTCAGACTTTCATTTACAGGCACAAAAAAATAACTGTTAAAAAAATGTTTTCTGTGTGAATACAGTAAATGCAGTCCATTTCAGACCAATAGTCAAACCACACATGTAGCCTTTTGACTCAGATGTATTAAAGTATTGAAGATAATGTTCTCTTGATAATGCTTCATGATGGGAAAACATTCCTCCCTTTCAAAAAGTGCCTTTGCATTTATCTTGCCATAGCATTCACTAAAAGATTGCTAATGTGGAGCTTTATAAATAATCCTTTCTGCGCTGCTGTAAGAGTAATTTAATGGACATTTCTGGGAGGACATGCTGATGGGAAGATATTTATAGGAAGTATCAAGGGATGCCTGACAAACTGAGGTGCATGGTTTGGCTTTTAAGTATTTCTTACCAGCTTAGAGCAGAGAGTAGGGTGTTGGTGTTGGTGAATATACAGTTCGCTGCTGTGCAGTGTGAGCACACTTTGTGCCCACTGTTCCCAGCCCACCCAGCATGTTCTGAGAAGAGCTCGGCTCTTCAACTCTTGTAAACATTGCTCCAGCTGTGTGAAACCAGTGGAGTGGCTACAGTAGTTGCTGGAAGGCCAACCAAGGGCAGCCTTAATTATGCAGACTTTTTAGAGAAAATAACTTAAATGTTCCCAACACTGAGCAAACAAGGATTTCCTCTTAACCCTATGATAGCAGGAAACCCTATTCCTGAAGGACAAAGGTTTTTTTCCTTTCAGAATGGCTTCTCTTCCTAAAAGTCCTCATTGAATCACCAGTTGTACCTGGCCGTGCCTCCAAATCCAGCCCATTTTGTCTCCTTTCATAGAGAGGGAGGTTTCTCCATGCAAAATTCTGTACTGCTGTGCTGTAGAGGTTCTTTTGGCTCACTTTATTTTTTATGAGGCCTGTATTGTGGTAAATTTTGGGATGCCAGGAATCCATTCTGAAAGATTTAATGTTGTCTTTCATAAATGCACCTTCACGTGGTCTTTTCTCTAGTTGTGTATTTGTTTTGTGGAAGCAGCCAGCTGTGTAATACAGCCTTTCTGGTAGTACCTTCTCTGGCAGGGGGAGACCGAAGACTTTCTGAGAAGTTATTTAGCATGCCCAGTGTTTGAGGCAATTCTTTCGTGTGGTTTGGGTGGTTCTGTACTCTTGTAGGAACAGCAGCAGGAACATTGAATTAATTGTTATATAAATTATTGATTAGATTTAAATTAATGAAACCAACAAGAGAAGCACGTGTTAAAAGTTTCTAGGGTTCATCTACCACCATCTGTTAGTTTGGTGAATTTGATGATGGGACATAAATAAGGCATTAGATGAACCTGATTATCGTTCAGTAACAGCAAAAAAATGGAGCTGGAAAAGACGACTGTAAATACAAAATAACAGCAGCAGAATGGAGTGAGATAATACACACAGTTCTCACTGTAGGCAGGAGGCATTACTGCTGTTGTAGATTTATGTTCCAGATAATTTAAGTACTTGAATAGCCCTATCCTGCCCCAACTTAGGCCATCCCCACACATTTGCTGCTTAACAGCCCACTTCCTTTGTGGGTGCAGTGAGAGCTGGGGACTCGTGGTCAGTGCATCATCTGAACCTGTCTAATGATGGCTCTTGAATTAGGGTTCCTACCTGGGAGGATCTGTATATCACTGGTCCTTTTCTTCTCCCAGGTGGAATCTGGTATGAATTCACTAAGTAGCATGGAGGGAGAAAAAAGTGATTATCTTTTTGTTAATACCTTAAATTTCCTCTGGTTTTAGACTGACTGTAAATGGTGAATCTATCTGGGATGGGGAGGGAAACCCTTGATAAAGCTGTGAGTGGTTTTAAAGTTTGAGTTACAGGAAAGATTGTTGATGAAACAACTCATGGTCCATATGTGGTATGCTGACAACTACTGAGTCTGTAAAAGGTGCACATCATAACTGATAAGACTCCAAAATGCTTTATATACATGACCTGAAATGTCAACCAAATGTCAAGTTCTTGGAACTGGGGATCAGTACTTAAGAGATTTTATTTATGTTATCTCTGTGGGACACAGTGGAAAATAACTTGATGGAATTCGCATGGCGATTGCTCGATGCTACTTAAGAAAACATTTACCTTAGTGGTCTGCGCAAACTCAGATAATTATGTAACAACTACGTGAGACTCGTCTGTATTTCAGCTAGCTATGATATTTCTTAATGTCTTGACTTCCTATGGTTAACATCAAACCCTTGCTGCATTCTACCTTCGTGGTGGTTGTCTCCTTGGTGACTTACATGCGTTTTTTGCATGTATTCAAAATATTTCGTAATGGAAAATGTTTTAAAATCAAAATTGTGGGACACACTGTCTAAGATGCAATGATACTGAAAAATTAGCAAATCTTAAGACATCTTTGTCCATTTCACCAAAACTTATTCAATACTGTGATGTTCTGCCCCCTGTGAGCTTTGGGGTTCAAGTATGTACCCAGTACAGAGCCTGTAGTATGGCCAGTAGTTACCAGAAATTATTTCTGCCTCTCTGGCCTGTGTGCTGTCAGCTCTTCCCTGAGCAGTGGGGATTGAAGGGCAGCCTGCTTTGTTACTGTTTCAAGTGAGTGGGAGAAGCAGTGGGCAAGTGGGTCATCTGCTGGTGTCCTGAAGTCCCAGTTTATAGACCCACTGCATGGCAGGACAAGGGGTGTCTTGCTATTATCCAGATTACTTTAGCCAGAGTTAAGTGTGATTTAGATTGTGAACACAGTGTTCAATCGTGGTGCTCAGAGCAAGCAGTTTACTTTCTTAAAAAAGACACAGGTGTAGAAATAAATAACCAACCAACCCCATGTTTAGTACTAGGGGAGAAAGGTCTCCTTTTGTGCATTAAGCAGCTTGGCTCTTTCCCCACCTGAGAAAAGCTACTTAAGGGTTTAGCCTTTATGTTTTCCTCCTTTTTGGTGGGGTATCTTTAACTTTTACAGCCAATATGCTCTTTCAAGTCTTCTGGAGGGTTTATATCAGTTTAATCTCTCTTGCTGTCCCTCTGCTTCCACACCCTCCTTTTTCTCGAGTAGCAGACAGTTTGGCCATCCCGCTGGTTACAATAAAGGCTCTTTCCCTTCCATATGTACATAAATGCCTCCACATATTAAGCATCAGTTCTTTTACTGGATACTGCTGCTTGCTGCAGAGCAGTTTCACTGAGGCCTGCATTCTGTGTCAGTCTGTACAGTGAAAGCAGCATGCTGCAGTCACATACAGCCTTGACAGACACCAGACACTAACCACCACTCAGGGGAGCAGATTTCCAACCTTCTCCTATTTGTAGGCTTCCTAGCATTTTCTCTTTTTAAAAGCAAATCTCCACTGAACTATTCTGCTTTGTTCTGCTCAGCCCTGAGTGGTGGTTAGCTTTTTTTTTTTCTACAGGAAAAGGTATAAGATAGTCCAGTCCTTAGCTCATGTGCTTCATGAGCACTTGCACTTCATTTGCCAGACAAAAGGGACTCCTGAAAATTCCTTGGAAGAAAAAAAAAAAAAAAAAAAGAAGTTGTCTAATTGTTCATAAACTTTTTACTTGCCCCTGACTTTTCTTGGAGGTAATTAGAACAGCAGGTGTAAAGATAGGATCTCTTAAGTTGATTAAATGTTATACCATCCCCTCCTCCCCATTTGCATTTTGTCTTTATTAAAATAATAATAATAAAATAATAATCCTAAGAAGTCAATATGCAGTTGAGAGTAGAAAACTTGATTGTATCCACCCGAGTGTCATCAATACCAGAGATTTGGTTGCTCATTTTAAACAAATGTGGAGCTTAATATACACTTTCAGAACAGCTCAAAAGGCAAGCTCTATGTATCTCAACACCGTGATTTCTTTTAACATCACCTCTGAGCATTTTTGTGATGCACAATATCCAGTTCTGATCTGCTTTGTTTGGGCCCATCTGCAGCAGATCTCTACTGTCTGCAAAATGGCCTTCTGTGCTGCATGAGCTACTCAAGTGGATTTGGGATGAAAGAAACACAACGTTGCTTAAAAACTGTCTTACAAGCTGAGGGGAAAGATAGAAGTGTAATTGCCTTTTTCATTTTCATTACTTTGTTTATGAAAGACTTAGTCACTGTTTAAATATTTAATGTCACCCAGTATTGTACTGTATTTAGACTGGGTCCCTCCAACCAAATGGGATGTTTTGTTACAATTGATAAAATTCCATTTTATCCATCCAGCCTGGATGTTGTTTGAACTGCTAAGGGTTTGTGTATTGTTGGAAAAAATCTTGAGCAGAGTGTAACACATGTGCAAGTGATACATAGCAAGGAAAGCATGGTCCCTGCAGGGGGGATCCGGGAGGGAGGGCAAAAATGGCACAGATAAATTGAACAATAAACATTAGAACATGCCCTGCTTGGCCAGTGAGACGTTTAACTCTTGCTTATCTAAGGGGTGTTTCATACAGCTTACATGCTGTATGTATTGCTAAGACCTTTGTGAGAGGTTTTTCTGCTTTCTGCTACAAAGTAGGACTTGAGGTTAACCTTCTGTAGCAGTGGAAGACTGCAATTGGAGACAGACCTGCTCAGTAACCAAAATTTCTTTTCTTTTTTTTTTCTTTTTCTTGGTATGTTTTATATTCTTTCTAGCTAAGGAAGCCTCATTGGTCTCAAGTATCATTTTAGCAGCTGGATTAGTTCCAAAGGGTTTAGGCTCAATCAATCAGCATTTTAGACTCTCAGTGAAACTCTGCTGGCAGCCACAAAATGTGTGTGTCTCTCCCTCTCCATCTCTGCAAACCACGATGTCATTCAGCCCACTATTTAGCCAATGTTGGATTGCTTGTTTCCTTTATTGTTTGTGCAACTTTTCCATTATAACTTCTGTCAGTGGTGAGGTCAGATGGCAATGACGACATTCTTGGCAAAACTTTTATTTCCCCCATATCCCTAGAAAAAATAATCCCATAGTAGCACTTAATTCAGTTTCAGAATTGCCTTATTTGTCCTATTGGCTTGATGACTTGCACTCCTCATCCAGCTACTGCGAGCACAGCCAGGCAGATGCCACAGGGTAAGCTACCCGTGCACTCAGACACTGACATAAAGTACACTGGGTACATGTTGAATTAATGTCAAACTGAAAATCTGCAAATCTGCCGTGAACTGATATTGTTCCAGATTGTAAATGGTTGCACCTTTGTTATGATGCATTTTTTTAAAATGTCAGACCTTAAAAGTAAAACATAATTAATTAAATCACAGAAAACTAGTGCTCTGGAGCAGGCTGTGCAGCAGCTTTGAAGGCACTTGTTCAGATGTCAAAAGACTGGAAAAAAATCTGTTCTTACATCATACTCACAGAATTTCCTACTTGAAAACAGTGACATACTTCTGAAAGTTTGTCTTGTCCTTTTCCAACACACTGTAAGAGAGACTTGGCTGGTGAAAACACCCAGGAGCTCATGGAATATTTACAAACAGATCCTTTTATTCCAGTGAGGAAAAACTTTTGATGCATGTAAGAAAACTGGAAGAACACTCAGCTGTACTGTGCTGGGTATGTTTCTTGCGGTATTGCTGCCAGCCCAGCAGAGAGAATCAATCGTGTTTTGTACCAAGCTATATGAAATTTAGGAAGGCAACCCTCACCTTTCATGCTTTGTCCTAAAGAATGCTCGATACCAGATTAAATCCTCAAAGAAGGAGATGTTGTTGTTAATGCCAGTGCTATGGTAGCTTTAGTCTTGCGGCTTGCAGAACTAGTATGTTGAGGACCTTTCCAAGTCATCAGTCATTTCTCATTCCACTGACACAGGAACTTATAAAAGTAAATTGCTCCCTTTTGCCTCCTCCTCATTTCAGGTGATACCGCTGATTATCCAGCACTGCATGCCCAAACAATATTTTCTTGAATGTCTGAGTCCTCTTTAGGTGCAGAGGAGTGTAGTCTATCACTTTTCTTTGAAAATTGTGACGTTAATCAAAAATCACAAAGAACAAGCTGACAGTAGCTTTTTCTTATGTTAGAGGCAAGGTGGATAGGAAGGTGTACGAGTGGGTGGGAGGATGGAACTGCATTGATAATGGAAACAAAACTGGAGTCTGATTATTGATGGGGGGGCACCATTCCACAGCAAATGGCATCTAGGGTACAAACACTCATTGTCAAGTGATTTTAATATGAACTACTGTCAGAAAGTTAGCTGTTGGCATTGAACTCCTTGATGCAAAGGGCAAGGACCTCTCTGATCAGAATCGCTCTTTATTTTCTGACTGTCTTGCTTGTACCTTGTTCAGGCCCTTTAGCCCGTGCTCCCCACCCTCTTACCTAGAGAATCAGTCTGTCCAATCTTCAGAATCTTTCCATGCTGTTGGGTCTGGAAGAAATCAGAAAGGTGTACTTTATATCCTGTCATTGATTCCCTTTTACCTTTATGGATAATGCAGCTCCTGCATGCAGAAATGGTTATCATCAATGTACTTGCCTTTTTGATTTGCTGTGTCACGGTGAATCTTTCTGCAAGACAAGTTTAATGGCAAGGATGTCTTTTGAAATAAATCTGCAAGGGCTGAAGCCTCAGGCTTCAAATCACTGATCTGAGAAAGATCTACGTGTGTTTTCTAGCTGTTACAAACTTTTAACAAGATTGGACTGGTTAATTGATGATCTCGCATCAAAACATGGCCTTGTGAAAAACAAATGGCAACCCTTTAAGTTTTTTTGTTCTTTGCTTATTTGCCCACCCAGAGTTTTATCATTCTCCTCTTAAATGCTTGTGTTTTATGATTGCCATATACATGCAGTTGGGTTCTAAGAGATGTTCAAAGTGTTTGTTTATGGAAGGCTTAACTCTTGCTGCAGTGGATTAAGAGGTCAGGACTGAATTAACCTGAGTTAGCCAAAAAAAAAAAAAAAAAGCGGTCTACTTAAATGGGATTTTGCTTGGTCTGTATCTTAATGTGTTCTTGCTTCAGTTGTGTTGCGTCTTCAGGAGACACTTCAGTGAGAGCTGAAAAGATGGGAGATGCACATGTGTGGAAGTTAGCATGGCTTGCTAACAGGCAGCTTGATGGGGCTGCTGTTTGAGGCATGAGCTATTTAAGTTTTCTGGTAACAATGTATGTGTTTCTGATAGGAAAAATTCTGGGTGAGTGTACATCGGTGGCACCACACCTAAGTGTGTGTGTGTGTGTTTTTTTTTTTTTTAATGAATGAAATGTCAAACGAGATGTCAGAGTGAGTTTTTTGTAGGGGGAAGAGTCTTTGCAATGGGAGCAAGCACAAACACTCTTCCAGCTGTTACCAGCAGATGTCACAACAATGACAGTAGGGAAGAGATAAGCACTTTTGTTTTCAGTTTCCAGACAGTATTTAAAGGTAGTAAACTTAAATTTAAAAAAAAAAATCAACAAAACAAAACAAAAAACACACAAAAGAGCAACAGAACACCCCCTTCCCCCCAGTCCCTAAATCTGTGGAAACACCTATGAGAACTTTGCCCTAGCTGCGAGGTAATTGTGTAAAGCTTGACTTTTCTACATCCATCTTTTGTATAATAAAAGTCACGGTACTTACGAGGCTTCACAAAGCAGCTATCCTATTTGNCCCCCCCCGCCTTCCTGTTCTCTTTTACATGTACAAGAGGTTATTACAAAATAATAATAATTCTTAGAGAATCTTGGCAAATGACAATGCTTTTTGTGTAAAGAAGGACTGATAAACCTTACCCTTCTTAGCAGGCAGAATGAGGTTCAGTGTTAATTTTCATTACCAGAGAACTCTGTATGCAAAACTATGTATGCATTTAAATATAACAGAAATCCCTTTTCTTTTCCATGTTGAACTGAATGCACTCCTAGTGGCATTTCATGTATCTTAATACTTTAATCACTACAGCAGTGGCTACTTCCTGATTATTTTTGTCAATTAATTAAAGCCAAAGGGGAGGGGAAAAAAAGGGCAGGGAGAGTATGTGGAAATGATCTCGACGCTCACCTAACTCATTACAGTGGAGTAAGTGTTGGACCCAAAGCGTACAGTTGTGTTTGAGTGAGACTGGGAGAGATGGCAGGGACAGAAGCCAGGAAATGAGCAGACGGAAGCAGATAGCAGAAGTATTGCTGTGGAATACTGAAAGGAAATTAAGAGAAGTGAGATTTCTGTCAGCACTTCATCTCCTCTAAAGGAACTGACTTTAACAGGACATCTCTTCTCTCTGCTTGCCTGAAATCACAAATCAGTGCTTTACAAGTTAGAAGTGATGTTTTCACAATGCCTGGAATAAAGTGCAACTGCCTCTGCTCTGCAATACAACAGACGTGGGTGTCGGTGCGAGTGCTCAGGGTCAGCCCCGCTCAGCCTTGGCTTGAATGCATAGCTTATCATCTTTCAGACCCTGTCAGTCTTAGTGAATCAGCCTTCAGCTTATTTGCATCTGAAAGAAGACTTGAACTGGCAGCAAAGTATACACAATCAATCCATGGATTATTACTGTATATGCTAATTATAAACTGGGTAATCATACTAAAAAACACATGGAGCAGCTTTGAAAAACCATGTACTATGTTTAGTGAAACTCACATATAATTAGTTTGCATTTGGTTACTAGCACTGTAGCTACCCCCTTCTGTTATATTTATAGATTAAAAACCATCGGTGGAGGTAATCGCCCAGGACGTGCTGTAAATGAGGCTAATCCTAAACTGGCCTATGTTCTCACTGTGAGCAGGCGATCACTGTGTGGTCTCTGCTCCGTTTCTCCCTTGGGCAGGTGTGCATTGCTAACCAAAGGCCAGAGCTTCTGCTTCAATGTCGAAACTGGAACACTGGCATGCCTCAATACACCTAAGTACGCAAGTAGGATTCCACAGATGAATAAAAGACCCTGTATAGCCAAACTGCAAGGGAGCTAAAATAAATATTTTCAGTAGCACTAATATCACTAAGGTGGGATGTAGATTTTAAGGCCTGAATCTGCCATTCCTATAGGCATTTCCCTCAGTACTGCTTGATTAGCCAACCTTGGGTTAAAAAAAATAATTTAGACTGTAGGAATTGTACATCTATTTTTGAAACAGTTTAACTCACCTGTGATAATATCCTTTCAGGGATGGAAATTACTGTTTTATGATGCTGTCCCTGAATAATTTCTGGAGTAACTTCTGAAAATAATGTTATGATAACCTAATTGAAACAATCCACTTTGCAAATAGGAAATCACTAGTTATTGTGCAAACCGATACTCTGTCAGCACTGCTGATCACTCCCTGAGGATGTATAGGGCTCACTGTTGCTGGACCTAAGCTGAGCCCCACACGCTTACCACGTTGGTTCAAAACCACCGCTCTTCCAGGAGGAATATTAAGTGTCCCTCATGTCATATGTCACGACGGAGCACAGCTGTTACCACTGCATCGCAAATAGGGAGTTTCTCCCCCTCTGCAGTTAGGGATGCATTTTAAATAAATGACCATGCATTTGCATTCTTTTTATTTATTTCAACACTATGATTTAAGAGCCTAAATGCAAGTTCTTCCCTTTTATTTCTGCAAGTAGCACTGCAATCATAACTTACAAAAATGTTTAAAATACAAAATGTACATGAAATTACAATACAAGGCTCTGTAAACATCTAGAACTTAATCTTTATTGTCCCATATTTTTAAATATAAAACTTCAATTTGAATGATTTCCGAACCTCAAGGAATGACATCCATTCTGAGTATCAAAAATAGAGTTTCAAAGCTTTGTTTGTATTAGAACAAAACAGTCATGTTCTTTTCATTCTTTGGTTAAAAAGGATGGCAGTTCCACTGACAACATGAAAGTTTCACTACAGAAACTGTAATTGATAGTTTATGGTAATTTCAGAAATAAAACTCCCTCCCTCCTGCATGGATTAATATATTATCCCGTAAATCTTTGTTTTTAACATTGATCTTTTTTGACCTCCTTATAGAAAAGCTACCTCATCATTAAGGCTTTCCTTCAGGATAATCTAAATTAGTAAAAAGTTTTGGAAGAGGTCTCAGGAAGAAGAAAGGACTTAAGGGCAAGAAAGTGGATGCCAACAAAATATTAACAGTTGCCGGGTTCTGCTGTGTAATTAAATTTGCATAGTCCAATAGAGATTGTGTGCTTTTTATATCATTAAAATTATACAAGATTAACAGTCTTTACCTATGTTATCACACAAGCTAAAATAAAATTAAGACCCTTGTATTGAAGCTTTTACAAGGCAAATACAAAACTGCTTTAGTATCCAAAGCTATATATATTTTTTAATTTCATTTTTAAATAGGAAAGCATCTCTATGTCTACAGGCATCAAGGTATTTAAAGGCATCAGAAAATTTAGTGCATAGCAACTCTGGATTGTTTGGGCTCCTATATTTTAGGTACAGTATGAATTCCAGCTACTTACTTGGAGAACTTGCGAGGAGAGTCTGTACCAGTAGGATAAAGGAGCATAAATCCCATACAGTATGAAAAGCTTTTACGTTAGAATTTTCCTACAAACAATGCTTAATGCAAAAGACCCAATAAATGAATGAAAACTGGAACATGCCTTGCCACCAGCACACAGTCTGAAGACAATTACATAGCTTACAGTGTGTGTGTGTGTTTTTTTTATGTTGAAAACATAAGTAGATGTATTTCTGAGCATATCAACCCCTTTCTAGGATCTTTAACGTAAATGAGTAGAGGACAGAGTCAAGCACCATCACCGAGGGACAGCTGTAATACCACACTTTTCAGATTACAGCCCTGCCAATCTTTTACTTCAAATTTAAAGATTTGCACCATTGAACAATACATTCACAAAAAGGATGCTTAGATTCCCAGCACGCACGCAGTGCCCTTGCATTAAATTGTTTGAAATAACTATGAAACATCAAGATAGTAGCTTTAGGCTGCACTCTTAAAAGGAAGCAATTGATAGAGTTGTAATTTCACCTGCTTAATGTATGGTCTTTTAAAAAGTACATGATTCAGCATTACAAAGATGTGATTATAGCTATTTTAAAGCTAGAACTTTGGGTGCTGACTTAAATTTAGGAGTAATGTTTTGCCTGCAAAAGGCTGAATGTAAAGTTTTCCCCACGATTGTCTGCCAAAATGCAACATCAGGAATCTGAATTTACTCTTACAGGTATTATAATTTAGTAACGGAGTCCACTTTAAGACTTAAATTTTACTGTAATCTTAAGAGCCTATAATAATTTTCTCCAGAACAGAGGCACATCCTCCATGTGTGTTTAGCTGTTAAAATGTCCACAACTGTCTGAACTAGTTTCAATGCAACTACACTTTATGTATGTCAAAATTTTTGAATGTATTCTCTTTTCACGGCTCACCCAAATAAGGAACTAAAACTAACATCTTAAGTGTCTGAGGTTCAGTATATTTCTCATCTAATTTGGCTATGATTGCTGTACCCTGTATTTTCCATATCAGAAAGCTTTGTAAACTACAATTTCTTCTGGGGGAGGGAAACATTTGTGGCCTACGCAGGCAGTTTCAGATCCTCTCCTAGGTTTCTAATCATAGAGGCCCGACACTTTTAATAACGATGTAAACAGATTGTTTCAATGTATCAGACTATGTGGGTAAGGGAAACGCGTCCTTTGAGCACAGCACAGCTTGCTGCCGCCATGAATCTTGTGCATTTCTTTGGTAGCTTCTGCTTTACACATTTACAATTAAACACGGGCAAATTATACTACCTAATCACTAATTCACAGTAAATTACTTTTTAGCAGACTGAAGTTTATAAACAGTTTAAAGAACTGTAATTGTCATCTCCTTAGGACTTCAAAGTGGCATGGACAGGCATATAGCACATAAAAGATACAGATGTGATCAAATGATTTATTGCATGGAAAACTTGAATGCCACTGAATTGGTGGCTTCAAAACCATATTCTGCAGGGTTAATAGGAACACTTGGATCCTCAGCAAATATTAAAATTTATCCTGTATCTAACATGGCTTTGATGTTGCTGTTCTTTAATCTAAAACCCTACTTCTCAAATTTGATTACAAATGTAACTTTCTAAGAAAAAGCTATTTCAAGAAGGAGCCTGTGCTAATAAAGTACAGGAAGATTATCCACAAAGTTATAAAAGTTAAATTTTGGAATGTCATTTCTATCCCAACACTTTCATGATGGAATGGTCTTTTTGCAGCCTATCAAGTAACATTTTCAGTTTATAAACAAGTGCAGATCTATATTTGGCTTTGCTTCCTATGAATCTAAGAAAGAAAACACTACAGTATTTGTATACACAATGGCTTCCATGGCATTGGCTTCAGATGACAGGTATGATCTGCCGCTGGAAGATCATATTAAAAAAAATAATAAAATTAAACAATATAAGCTTAAAGGCTTTCCAAAATGACCAAAAGGTGTTAACAAATCATCAGTTACAAACTATACTATCTCTAAGGGAAAGCAGCACACTGAAGATGTGTATTCAATCTTTTTCCACATTCAGTACTGTGAATATTATAAGAGCAAACTAACATCTCCACACGTTTGAAGCACTTACAATATAAAAGTATTCTATTTAAATGCAAAAAGCAAAGCTTGTTTGTAACTTGAAAACAGTTAAAGTATCTGGTGTAGATTCCACGTGTCCATTTTAAGAAGTCTCTTTACAGCATCTGAGGAACTATAAATGCTCTGTCTCTACATCAAAAATGTAACCCACTAACAGGGCTTTGCAAGGATCCACTGTTCCAGTTCATAAAGGCCACAGAGTTGGAAGCACAGTAAGTCTAAAGAGGAAGAGGATGAAGAAGTATTCAGAGAGACTGTGAAGCTTTCATGGATGTTGAGTTGTAAGCTTATCTGTTACTGGATTCCATCAGATATCCTTGTCTCCAGAGATCCAGGGCATGTACGTGGAGACTGGGTGGCCACTGTTGTTCCATGTGACACAGAGATCTGTGACATATCTCTTCCTATGATCTCATTCACTACAAAAAAAAAAAAAAAGTGGCTGTTTTTATGCTTTCCAAAATGCAGAGCTCATCAATCCATCTCTTTTAAAAAGAAATATTGCAGTGCTAAGCCTTGATGCAGTTAAGTAACAGATAATGAACGAGAAAACTAACCTAAGTAACAGTTAAACAAGAAAAAAAAGTCCTAGCTTCTCTTATTACACTATGTACTTACCATAATCCTTGTCAGAGAATCCCTAAAACACTTGAAGAAAATAAGCAAATGCATATTCATGAAAACCAGGTCACCAACAGGCACAGCATAGGTCAATTTAGTACAGATTTCCCCACAGAACTCTGCGTTCAAAAGTGTTACAGGCACAATAAACAACTCTAGACTCTCTCAAGCTACTTACAGAACTTCCTCAGAACTTGGACTTGGGTTAATACAGTATCTTTTTTTTTTTTTTTAATACTACATACCTATTTAATTGGCCAGTCTTCTGAATTCTTATGTTTCTAACACTGCAGTAACAAAATCTTCCTTAGTTATCAGTCAACTTTTCTACAGTCAAGAATTAAGATTGACTATTCTGCAGATCAATTCGTGTGTGTCATAGTAGGTGTTGAGTATCTCTTATTCAGCAAGACTTTGAATATGCCAAATTATAGTAATAGAAGAAAAGCCTCTAATGTGAATTTGTTTGGACCTTCTATAAGCATGCATATAATGGGATCCGTTTGTTGAATAAGGACCACTCCTAATATAACTAAGAGAATGGTCTTTTGCTAGTAAACTGCTTTATTGAAAAGCTTAAGATTTGGAACCTAGGCTTTTGCTCTTTTGTACTCCACTGGGTAACTCCACCACTCACTTCACAGAACAGTATTGATATCCTTCACCACCCATCCTCATGCTTCCTTAATTTTCCATAGCAGGATTTAGCTTCCTACCAACCACTCCTTTCTGGTAGAAGCACAACAAAATCAGTCTACAGGTAGTGTAAATTGCGAGTGCTCGACAGTCTGAGCATTGCCTTTTGCTGCAGCAGTAGCATAAGTGGGCCTGAAAGAAAATGTAGTGATATTGTGAATGCTCTGTAGTATGTATAATGTGTATAAAATCAACTTTAGACAGGTTTTGTCTATTTGCTTTATCTAGAAAAGCTTTAAAAACACCTTATGTCATATACCCATATGTAATCATGGAGGAGGTGTTTGTTACCTAACAGTTGATCAGTGGCAATGGTATTCTCTTGCATGAGTGCAAGGACGGTTTGTTTAAAAATGCACGTTATGGCAGCCCAAAGGTTAAAACAGTCCAGATGACCTATGTACTAACGAATTCCCTGGAGCATTACAAGACTGCAGTTTACTAGGTTTTAAAAAAACCTTCATTCAAAGAACTTTAACTGGCACTATGCCACTGAAAATTACATGACTGCAGGTAGGATATTTTTTCAAATACTTTTTATTATATCAACATAATGCATAAGTAAACAGCTGTTAAAAAACAAGGTACTTTTTTTTTTTTTTTTAAAGCAAAATTTAGATTTTCACTTAACTATTATGCTCCATCGGTTTCTGTCAGGGCACTCACTGGCTTGCTATAACTATGGGGCCCCTAACAAGTATTATCTACTGCGTGCTGCTGAACAGGTTGCTTTGTGCAAATCCAATATTGCAGCTGTTCAGTACTATTAAAACTTTGATGAGTGGTACAATAAAAAGCAACATAGCTAAATCCCTTTTTGAAATGATTAGACTGTTACTTCCTTTACGTTTTGATAGATTTTATATATATATGTATCTGTAGTAAGCAACATCAGAACAAACTGGTATACACTGTTACATTTTCTAGTTCCCATAGGCAAAGGTGTTTACTAAACGAATAGCATGTAGCCGTGTGGCATTAAATTTTCCTTATATCACATTGTATTATGAACACAATAGCTGGTCATGTGATGTTTTATTTGCCAAGGTTCTGCATAATTCATTAGGTAGAGTATTAAATTAAAGTTACAGGTCAGTTTGTAGTGTTTTGTTTTGTTTTTTAATCTCAGTGCGATAGCTCTGTCACACTTCGTATTTTGCTGCTGAGAACTTTTTATTGGCAACATTTTTAGCACATGAGCAGCACAGATTTATCTGCAAGCGACAAATGGACAGGGGAAGCCTGCAGACTCCAGAAGTCTGTAGGTTGATTTAAATTATGTACAGATGATGGTAAAAGTGCTTCAAAGACAGTGCAGACTGCAGAAGCCAGCAGCTGAGATCAAAGTGCACTAACCTTCAGCAGCGCAGCAGCCAGGCTGCTGGGTTTGAGACAACTGGGCAAGGCTGCTGTGGGAGGCCTGCGATTACGGGCTGCGCCCGGCACGGGCCGGCTGCCTGACCGGCTGTGCCCAACACGCTGGGAAGCAGTGGAAGGAATAAGTGGGGATGGTGAGGAGTACCGATCCAGCACGCTGGCTATCAGATGGAGGAGTGAGCATTTAAACCAGAAAAGCAGCTTTTCTAGAGATGGCTGGTCCTTGAAAAGCCTGAAAAGATGCCCCACCGCTGCAAAAACTCCTATTGAACTAGGCAGCCTGAAGTCCTTTGGAATAGCTCACCGAAGAGAGGTACCACTCAGCTTTAAGGCAGCAATTAATGAGATGCCTGGATATATCTAAATTGGGAAGCATTTGGCTTTAGATGAAGGACATCCTGTGTTTACCAGCACTATCATAATTCACTTGTCTTTCTGACAGTGTGGTGGTATAAATTAAGAAAGGTTAAAATGTAAATCATGTAGTTAGTAAGAAGAGTAAAGGCCTGCGTAGAAATGTACAAGACTGAAGGTAAAAATCATATGGTGGTTTCCCTTTTGTATTCATTTGTGATTGAGAAAATAATATTCCAAAAGTTAGGATTTGAATGCGTGACACATTACCTTCCTCCACACAGGGTCAATATTACCACAGAACATTTACTGGTCTGTGATTAAAACTGTAGACTTAATTAATGAGCATAAACGCAGATTTTCTATAATGTTGGCTAGCAAAATCTAAGTTCTTACATGACAAATTGGGAAGGAAGTCTATTTCAACAGTCCTGAAAGAGGCCAGAGCCCCGGCTATACTGATGATGCTTTATAACCAAAAGAAAGCTTCTTTTCTGTACTTGTGGAAAAATGCTTTATCCCACCTTTTCTATTTTCGACTATGGGGTGTAGGGGCCATGCTGTTCTTGAAATATAGCTAGTAAGATTTCATAGACCCTTTTGCTTAACTACAAAAGCCG
>VXAA01001530.1:10914-22779 GCA_013399115.1 Anseranas semipalmata | reverse complement strand
TTTTTTTTTTTTTTTTTTTAATATGTTGCACTTATTTTTTATACAATTTCCTTTCTTCCTTCAACAAAAGTTTCTTGGGGAAGGCTGCAAAGCCTGCTCGGGATTCAGCAACACTGATGTCGTGTATGTTAAGGTTCTACAGTCTGCCTGCCAGCTTCATTTGTGTTGTGTAGCTTATAGTTCTGTTGCCTTTTTGAGGAGAGCCAATCTCATGAGTTTTAAGACAGAGGTGAATAGGACCTTGACTCCTTCAGTTTACTTCCTTTTTTTTTTTTTTTTGTTTTTCCATAATAAAACTTTGCCTGGTTGGTATGTTTCGTGCCAGGTGGTCTGACTGCTAATCCCACATCCCACTCTACTCTCAAAAGATAAGGAATCAGAAATATTTTACATACAAATAATTACAGAGATGTAGCCAATATTTAGTACTCAGTGCCTACTAATGACCTAAACTTGTTTGTAGATGATCAACGTCAATTCAGTGGATAACATCAAAAGTGTTATCAAATGCTTTACGTGCTAACAATCGAGGCTGCTAATCTTGAAATAATGACTAGATAAGATCAAAAAAGAGAACAGTGGCACACACTACAATCTGTATAGAAATATGGCAGATTCTTCCACTACAGAAGTGGTAACTGTATTCTGAAAACTTGATTGTCAAATATGGCATGGATCAAAATGCAAAATATATATATATATATATATTTTTTTTTTTTTAAATCAAGATGTTAAATGGAAATTATTTTAATTTAATTGGCTTCTTTGGCAGTTATCCCAGATTTCAGAATTTCAGCTGTTACTTTATTTGCAGTAGTTTCACCCTTTTCTTCCCCAGTATTTATACATAGTGTAAGCTGGCTGGTAAATTTATTCTAATAGTTAAAAATAGATTGTGCAGAACAGAATTTAACACAGTGAGAAAAAAACTTCTGCTACAGATTATATTGGACCTGTAAATACTGGCAATATTGTAGTATTGTATTGCAAGGGTTCCCGGCTTCCCGCTCTGTGTGCTGCATCTAAAAAGCCTGAAAGTCAACTGGAGGGTGAAGCCCCTTTAACTTTTCAAAAAAATTAAGCAGCATACTAACATCAGTACCTGTGGAACAGAGTAGAAGATAACCAGCTCTGACTTTTGGATTTGCTGTCAAGCTTGTAAAATAAGAGCAACCACATAGTCTGTTTTCCTAGTTTGTTCCCACTGTTTTGATTTCACATAGTGTTCTGTTTGCTTTTTTAAGTCCCTGCTGACTACACACATGAAAGACAGCTGAGCCACTGAGACTGATATAAAAACTGGGCCACAACTCTTTGGAGGCCCCTTCCCCACCCCCTGCCTGCCTCCTCCTTAACTTTTAGGCTGAAGACTTTTTGCCTCTTGGTCCCTGAAGGCTTGCACTGGGACAGCTGATAAAGCTATTGCTCCAGCTGTTAGCTGCACGAACAGACAGACTGTTCACGAAGATCCCTTAAACTGTTGCAATTTGCAATCCAGAGTTTTAAAATAAACTAAAATTAGGTTGAACAGCTCAGCCATTTGTGCAGTGAGTGACACACACAGCTAGGGCTAGTAATCTTTTCAGCTGTTCCAACAGAGATGTGTCCTGTGTCCCGTACTGAGCAACTTCCTGGGAGAAATTCTCACAAACAGTTATCTGTGTTAGCTCATTTGAATAGAATGGAGTTCTTGAGTTATGAAACACCACAACATCACAAGAGCTGGTGCTTTTTATTAATAGGTTGTTCTTCTGTTTTTCTGGATAAATTAAAAAAAAAAACTTTAAGTAGTAACAAGTTCTTAAAAGAGAGGAACTGGCGCTTTGATGTATTTGTAAGGTTTATGTTTTTTTTTCCCCATTTTACTTGTTTCGTCAATTCTATGATGTCACCTTCTGAGTGAGACTGATCCATAGTCTGTCGGTCAACTTGCATACTTTGTACCATCTTACTAAATATTTCATATTGGAATAAAAGCATGTTTAGATGTAAACTCTGAGATAGGTGTTTGGAGTTCTAACATCAGAAGTGAAGGCATTCTCTTTATAAATGAAATGTCAACCAAAAACTAGCATCCTCCTAAACTGGTCTATACCCAATTTCCCCAATTTCTGTGAATGCGAAGAGATAAATATTTTGTACAGTAACACAGAAAAATGTAAGTCATTCCTGAACCCTAAAGGCCTTTCTGGTAATAATGCAAGTGACCTCCTTTCCCTTGCAGGAAACTGGTAATCTATAATCAGCATGTATACTTTCTACATGACAAGATGGTCTCTGTAATAAGCAGCTTTCAAGCATTTTAGGTTTTCAGAGGTCAAAAATACTGACTGAAAACCTCTAAGAACTGTCAGGAAACCGGTTCACGTTACGAACTATTAGGTATGTAATGGGCAATAGCAGAGACCTAGAGAAAAGTAGGGAAAACACGTCATGATGCTACTCCAGGATGTTCCACCAGGCTCCAAAAGGTGTTTGTCCTAGGGAATTCCTAAGACAGTATCTTTTGTGCTGAACAGTACTATTTGGATTTTTCTCCCAGGGGTCTTTTGGGTCTGTGCAAAATTCTGGCATCCACAACATTCTGAGACAGTAAGTTCCAAAGCTCCACCACATATAGCCATATCAGCATCTCTTCTTTGCATTGCTACATGATTATTCTACTTGGTGGATACTTTTTTCATTTGCTTTCCCGAGAAGTTTTTTTATGTTACCTTTTCCATGCCACCCATTCATCCTTAGCATCGTCCCATCATTCGTTTTCCTGGCTGGAGAGATCTAGCCGATTCAATGCAACTTCTGTTCCAAATCTTTGAGCATGCTAGTTGAGCTTAACCAAAGCAGCCCTAAGAACAACAGCATGTATGCACCCAATTCTTCTGTGACATCAGGGAGGAGAGAAGGGGACCATAATCAAGATGTGGGCATGTAACATATCTATGTAGTAGTATTTGTTTTCTGCTGGTTTCATACTCATTCCTAGCATTTATTCACCCTTTTAACATTATTACGTTTTCATAGAATTGTCCATTTTAAATTTAAGACTGCTTTAAATAAGAATAGTTCAGAGAGCTTGTTTCACCGTAGGTACGAAATTAGGGCAGGTTTGTGGTTTTTTTTTGTTTTTTTGTTTTTCCTTTTCCCCCCTCCCCTTACTGTAATTTCCACTCCTTTAAGTACCATTGATTTTCTTTAATCACAGGGTTTTCCTGTAGATGTTTTCAGAGAGTTTCTGTTTTTCACTATTCTGAATAGCTGAGCAGCAGTGCCACATTTATCAGCTTCCAGTTCTCTGGCTCCAGATCAGGTGTAAGTGACAGGTTATACACTGTAGTTAATAGTTCAACTGTTGCTTACTCTTCCAGAACTGTTGTATAGCATATCAACTGGTTGTAGTGAATTGTCATTGTCCGTTTTATCTGTTTGCTCTGAAACCCTTTTACCGATACTTCAACTTGAGACTGATCCTGCAGTAAGTCCCTTTTTCAGAGGTCTTTGGCATACGAATCATAAGTTCCTTGGCTGTGAACATCAATACAAAGTATTTTCTAAGGTCATTGATGGTTATCTAATTTTAACTGAACTCCTGATCTGTTATCTGTTGGTCAGGTTTCACATTTAACCTAATAATTGCCATGTTCTTTTCTGTTTTTGGAATTCGGAAGCAGCTTCTAGACTCTCTCACTGATAATTGTACACTTACTCCAAACCTTCACTAGTAGTTTGCAGACTGCTTGCAAGTATTTTACCCCTTTGACTATTTTTTTCTTAAGTTTTAATGTTTTCCTATAGTTCCCCTTTTGAAGTACTACTGAAGTTTGTCACAGCCTGTGAAACTGTGACAAAATGAAGAAATAATTTTTTTTTTAACTAGTTTGTGTCGGCTTCTTTGGGACCAAATAAAGAGATGTTTCCTCTTGAGGGTTCTTCTCATGACTTCGCGCTCCATAAAGCAGTCATCACACTTACCCATTCTATAAAGGATGACTCAAGTATTCCATTTGTGTGTTTCCTGCCTTTACAGATTGTCTGATCTGCAGCACACTATAGTTATGGTTGCCGTCCTGTTCAGAAGCTATATTCTTTCTAATTCAAGACTGGAAATAAAATCCCTAAGCATCCATCCTAGTGATTGATACAGCTAACTTGTCTGATTTGACACTAAGCATTCTTTAAGATACAGAACCATTCTTCTGACTTTCCTGTGTAAACATTAGTTTACATTAGAGCATTAGTATCTTGCTGATTAGCTTTCTTAGACCAAATATGTGAAATACTCATTTCTTTAATTTAAAAAATGCTATGTTTCCCAATCGTATTTCTCAGATGCTAGCATTTGTGAATAAGCATGTTTCTCTGTGGGTCTGGTTTTCTGTCTGTGTGCCCTTTTTAAAAGGGACCTGACTGTCAACGTACATTTTGTAATTCTAAGTTTGTGTTTTGCCAACTGCTGTCTCACTGTTTACTTGACAAGACTGATATGTGCTTTTTTGTTTTTTATTATTACATTGAGTCCATCATTCAAGAACTCCTGCTCTTCAACAATTATTCCGTACCTACTAGATTCTGAATTGCACAGGGCATAGTCTATAACACAGAAATAATCTAAGCAATAACTGGTATTTTACTAATCAATTTGCGGTATCAAGGTACTGAAATGTCAACTCAGCATAGAGTCCTTTCCCTAGTTTTGCCGTTCTGAATTGTAGCTACTTACCTTACTGATTACATTCTGAGAATATAAGTAGAGCAGAACTAAGCTGGTTTTTGAAAGATGGTAAAAGACCAATGCTGTGATTTATTTCAAATTAGTTCTGTGAGCAAATTTAAGTCTACACACTAATCGTGTAAGAGCTTTATTAAGGCTATATCAGAGCTAGGTTACTTTAGTGTTAACAAGCCTAAATTGAATGTACACTTACAGGTATTCCCCTTTAAAAATCTAAGGGGAAAGTAAAACATGTTACATATATACGTGTGTATGTGCATGTGTGTGTGTGCATTTATTTTATATGTATGAAATGTACATATATATATATATATATATGTATATATAAATGGGCGGGATAGTTCTTTGGCATTTTAGGCATGTTTGTAATAAAAGTGAGAAACACTTAAGAATGACTATAAACACAAACACAACCAATATACCACTTGTCAATTTCTAATATTACTACTTAAAAGAGTCACAGTGCATAATTATCTTGTTTATATGTGAAACAAAGAAGCTGAAAGCATCATAAAGCAAATCCAGATGATCTTTCCCACTTGTAGTATGCATTCAACTAGAACTCTATTTATGAAACCTGTATTTCTGATACTTAGACTGGTAGTGCACGCCACTGTGTTCCATCTATTTAAATTGTCATTGCTTTATCTTTTTAAAAAAGGAGAAACATTCTAAGTTTCTCAGAGTTAACTGATCTGGCCACTCTACAACCTTGCCTGTATTTGGCTTAAGATTTTCATATCCTCTTCTGTTATTTTACTAGATTCTACAGCACTCAGGAAGTTCTGTGGCAGCTATATATACTTCAGGTGGAGGCTTTTACTGAATGAGTGTACACCTGGTTCACAAGCTCTGAAGTTTCCAACTGTTTCAGAATACACAGGTGTCCGATTGTAGCAATACTTAAGTACTATATAGTGCTTTTCACTTGTATATGTTAGGACTATTAAAACACCTTCCCCTCTCCTTTGTGCTCCAATTTTAAACATTGAAGCATTTCCGTAAGCAGACTCACCCTCTAGATTTTCCACATAGGAGTTGGACATGAGTGCTGAATGTTGAGTCCATTTCTCTGTTGAACCTGATGGCTGGTATTCCAGGTCAGAGATAAAACTGTCTGTGTCAGAGAAGAAGACAGACATAACTACTGACTGGACTAAACCAAGAAGTTACAGTTCACTCAACCAGGAAGTGACTTTCAGTTTTCTTTTAATAGCACTAACTTTAAATACCCAGTTTCATTCACAACTACTACATACGTTGACATAAATAACTATTTATAAATTGTCAGAGTGCCTATTAATAACAGTATCATTTATCTTGTATAGTTAATTATTAGTTTTCAATTTGTAGCCAGAGCCATAAAGGTAGCGGTTAATGTTTTTGGATATCTACCTAGTTGTATCATCATGAATTTTATGCTACATAAATTTCATTTAGTATTTGTGTTGGTTTAGAACATTCCTCTTGCAGTTTTCTCAACCTGATTTACTTAGTATGGTCAAATTCAAAGTGCTTATGCCTTCTGACAGCACCTCCACTGAACAGGGCAGGTAAAAGAGTGTAGTAAATAAGACCTTCATTTTTACCCCTCTTATCCTTTAAACAATGGAAATGGAAACAGTTGCTGTAAACAGCTGTTAGCTTCGCCTTACTTATAGTCAGACTATCTGAATGTTTTGCCCAAGGTACTGCTCTTCAGTCAGGCCACACAGTTTGAAGTGTTGGAAAACAAAGCGTTATCTTGGTATAGTTGGCTCTATCAGACAGAGGCAATGTGAGAAACCAAGGAGGAAGTGGAGAACTGTACTTCACTGAACTGTTCCTGGAGGAAAAATGAATGTAGAATAGTGTATTTATTAATTTAACCAACAAGAGCGTGCTTATGCAGTTGTGATTAGTGACTGTGCAGAACTTAAACCAGGATACAATTTTTTTTTTTCTGTCCAAGATGCAGCTGCCCACTTTTGTAAACTGGGCTTTAATACAATTAACAAAATTAGTATGAGCATTGTGCCTTCTGGATAGAGCCACACATCTGCTTTGCCAGCATAATTTCCAAGCATTGCTTAGGGATGACTCCTGGGAGAATGAAGAAGTTTATTCACACTCCCTCCTGAAATTCAAGCAGTTCAAATTACTTCTTTGGATGACTTCTCATGCTTAATTGTTTAAGGCATAAAGTTACATGTATTTAAACAGGAAGTAGAAAGCATTAGCTGTTTCAAAGAAATGTCCACTGCCATTTTGAAGGAAAGGAGCAGATGAAGGACAAACTCTTGAGCAAAGCTCACTCCTCATTGGCTCAGCTCAAATAATAGGCGATTAAGAAAAGAGCATTTTCCCACCAGCTATGGTAGAACCAGCAGGAAAGTGACATTTAAATACACATCTAATGAATCCAGGGAGACAGGCAGAAAACTACCTGGGCATGAAACAAATTAACTTTTTCAGTCTTCTGTAAAGCTCAGGCTTTCAAAGGAGCAGACAAACACACTGAGAGGCTCCAAAGAGAACAGTGGAATTAATTACCCCTTTTAAGTAACAGTGTCTGCACCATCAAGTCAGTATAGCTTACACAGTAAGGATTATCTGTCACTCTAGCAGAGAAATATGACTGAGTAAATTTTTCCTAATTAATTTCATACATAGACGGACTCTGAGTTATTTGAGTGTTCTAACAAAGCTGCTGACGGTATTGAGATTTTCCTCTTACAAATTCCTGACAAAAATACGTTGTGTGTAGCACATTAACAATTCTGCCAGCACCTTCTGGAATGAAGCATGCACAATACCTGTTGCTTGTGCAACATGGTAAATAAATCAACAGCCTTTTAAAGTGTGTAATATAGCATAAGGATTTTGTTCAATGAACAATGAAGCTGGATAGAACTTGAGGTACCAGATAAACATACATTAAAAATACCTTTCTACCTAATCATTTTATAAACATCTGAGAAAAGTTTTTTCCAGCTTTTCCATTAGCTGCACCAGACTTGGGTCAGAGCAGGAAGTCAACTAAAAATTAGAGTTCTATTATGGATCCAGGCAGATCAAAAAGCTACTGGAGTTCTACCCTTTGGTTTTCAGGATCTCTTCAAGCAACTCAGTTTTTTTGTAGCTGATCTATCTGATTAAAAGCCTGTATATTCTTTACTGCTGTAAGCTGAGTAGGACATGTGGGCAGCTAGGCCTGAACTAGAAGATGTGCTCTTTCTCAAACAGTGCATCCCAAAAACTGGACTAGAATGCAGATTGTTTGTGGTGCTGCTAGAATCACAGAGTGGGTTTTTTATGTTCTTTGCAAAAGGAAGTTTGATGTCAGTGTATGGCAGATTGTATCAACTGTCTAGGCTTGGTAGTATTGCTGCATCCAACTAGAACTCGTGTTTTAGAGATAGATGGGTACATTACCATATTTACAGACGTAATGAGAATCAGTAAACCTCAAAGAACATTGTGGACAGACTGCAGCACATGCTTCCTTGAACACAGGCCTTCTTTTGTCAACTCCAGATAGAGTTCTATCAGCTGCATTTCTGTTGAGAATCCCTGCAGCTACGTCACAGTTAGCACTGGGTATTTAGCCTGGTTTTGACTCCACACAACCAGCAAGTAGTATAGTGTCAACTTTCCCTCAAAAAAAAAAAAAAAAGCAGCTGCCAGGCTATAATTAACCCTCAGTCTTCTCTGCTGTGGAGCAGCCAGCTGTGACTGTTGGTTGGTGGTCAAAAATAGTCAAATGGAAGGCCATGTTTGCAATGGCAAACTCTCAAGGACATGTGAGTGGCCTTGCAAGTTACTACTTCAAGCCATAAGACAAACTTACTTTAGAAGTTTCAGGTTTAACATGAACTTTACTGAGAAGTACTTTTTTTTTTTTTTTTTTTAAACTAATAGATAGGGATGTATGAAATGTTAGGAGGAGTACAGTTTTCATAGGCACATAATGTTTATAGCCATATAGACAGTGCGTGTGTGTGCCTCTGGCCTGCAGAGTCACAGCACAAGCCGTGAGGTTATTTTGTACAGTAACAAAAATCTCTGTAGATGTCATGGTTATGATGTCACACTGCATTTATATATCATAGTGAAGCCAACTCATTTAAGCCACATGACTGCCCCTTTCTTTCAAGCAAGAAAATAAATGAGTTTAACATAGTAAGTATTAAGCGTGAATCTTGGAGCTAGAGGACACATGCTAGGCTGTGGAAAGCAGTGCAAAAGTGTCTAAGCGTATTTTTGCCAGTGTCGCAACGACATGCCTAACTCCTTCCAGGTCTGCTACTGCTGGTAGTATCTGCACCATGATGTAGACATAACAACTGCATTCCCAAAATAAGTTTCTCATCTCTTTAATTCTTAAATGGGAATCTTTTTGTGGTGGTACAACTAGGTGTACTTAATTTGAATTAGTTATGAGGTGTTCTGCAGCTCTCAAGAGACAAATAGCAGGATTCATACATTAGTTGGTCATAGATACCTGAGGATTTATCCAAAGATCTTAACACATCAGCAGTCTATAACTGATCTTCTCAAAAGATGCCTTCCTGGCATCGATTTTATGAACAAATCCACTAGAAGATAAGGTCATCGCATTGTTTAATTGTTGACAAACCCAGATGGATAACATCCTTTTCACCTTTAATTACTATTCCAACCTCTTCCCTTTAATCTACCGCTCAGTGTCTGGATCGTTCTCTGTTTCATTCACAACTAACACTTACCCAGTCCTAAAAGCAGATTGCCATTATTGTCCAATACACTTCAGGTTTTGCCTTATCACCTTACTCAACCTCAAGATGTCACTGCAGGAGCCCATAAGCTTATGGGAAGAATTAGAATTGTATATTGCTTTTTATTGCGATGCCTGTATTCCTTGCTAATATATATGTAATATACAGAATACTAAGAAAGATGGGAGTTCAAACACAACCTTACTAAACAATTTACACTAGTATCATTTTCTGAATGCCTTTTAGAATCAGGAATATTCTGAGAGTTCAGGGTACAATGCAGGCTGGAATTCTTGCTACAAAAATCCATGCCAGGTATGCTGCAAGATGCAACATTTTGTTCTGGCATTCAGTATTCTTTGTGTTTCCGTTGACCTTCAATGCTTTGTTTGGCAAGAAGCTGTCTTAATTAAGAATGACCTGTTAATTCATAAATTTAAAATATATAGAGAGAAATATAAAGTAGTCATTCTCCAAAACTGTCTTACTAGTTACTGCTAATAGGATACTACTAGTGATTCTACAGAAGTTAAACTGAAACTAAAGTAAAAAGCTACCTGTAAAGATCCACAAATTATCTAGTAAAGATCAGAATAATCTCTGAGCTTTCAAGCAAGAGAACTTATCCCCCAGGGAGTTATCACAGAACTATTAAAATGAATGAATGCAAGTGGCTTAGAATTCTGTGTGGAATGCGTCTGACAAAGCAGACTTATTGCTTTATGTACACAAAACTTGTAGAGGATTTCTAGTTATGATTTATAATAAATCCACATACTGGATTTTCTAATCTCCAGCTTTATGTAATGGAGATGCAATGAGTAACAAAATGTAAGAGGATTAACAGAAGGTCATCCTGATTTGCTGAATATAGCCTAACATAATACCTTGAAAATGGTTAAATACAGAAATCTCATCACTTTAGAAAGCCATGAAATCCAAGGTAAACTCACTCCTAAATTGCAAAACACAAGAGCTTAAGTTTTAGATCAACAGTATTAGAACAGCTTTAAATCTAAAACTTGATGGTGGGACAGGCAAGCAGCCACACTAGGAGCACTTCTTAAGAACAGTGAAAAAAATCAACAGGACCTCATCACACAACTAGGCAAAGTCTGACTGACTAATTTTTTTTCAAGTCAGGAAGAAATGGGACCATACAACGTAGTGTGGTATGCATGATGGATACAGCAAAGGACTGAAATGACCAACTGCCTGTCATGTTCACTTTCTTATTTATACTTGCTTGCGGCCCTAAATGTTCTGCTAGCTGTAGGAGGAACTGTTAGCCTGGGGAGATGGGCAGAAGACGGACTTGCTGAAAGCCGTTAAGGGAAAAAGGAGTCCCAACATGTGAGAGACGGGGAGGAGGAGAAAGGGATGGGACAAATGAAGAGTAAGAAGCTGCTTTTAGGCAGTTCCAGTCCAAAAGTTTCTCAGCTTGTGCAGATTGACTATTGCGAAGTCCTAAGCAGAAAAAAGTACTGGCTTTCAGAATGTCTTTTAAGTAGCAGCATACAATACAAATTACTCTGAATTTGTGTTATGTTTCAAACATTTTCTGTAATATTATTCCAACTTCATATCTAGATGTCCTCATGCATTTTGTTTCCTTGTTTCTTTAAGTGAATTACAAAGTGTGGGAAGCAAGGACTGGGGGGAAGAGGAGTGAAGCCAAACACATAAGCAAATTCAAGGCAGTGATTAGAAAAGCCTGAAATATCAATCAGATCCTGTTGAAAAAACAGAAAACAAAAACCTACACAAGTTTCAGTAGAAGAAAAAATGAAATGAAGTGTACTTTATGCAGATGTCCAAGTAAAGGATCTGCCTTTAAATTCTGTAATCTTTTTTCACTCATTGTCTGAACAGAGCCCAAGTTGCGCTACCACATACAGGGCAAAGCAATAAAATAAGATTTTAAAAGATACTCCATTCTTGTCACTGCCAAGCATATTTGACTTTGCAGAAAAACTGTAAATGGTAAATCCAGATGTGCTCCACCTTCCAGGAGGTGCTGGATCAAGACTAATCCAGATGCTTTTGGCTTGAGCCCTGACGAAGCAGCTTTGTAGTTCTACATTAAGTTTTGGATTTGGGGTGGGTGGGTGGTGTGTTTTGAAGAAAAAGCCTGAATGTTGGCTGAAGAGGCACTGAAATTCACTTCTGGGAGTCTTGCTTAAAGGAATCGATGCAACTACTATCCATTTCTGTATTTTTTTTTAAACAAATTTTAAATTGCACTCTGGCAAGCTAAGCTTAGTAATTGGAAGTAGCACTTCTCTACTGCTCTCAAATTTTGTTCAAATATTGTATTTTCTTGGCAAAGAAAGTATCTACTATGCTGATTTTGAAATAGTGTACCCTACTAAAAGAAAGAAGATTATTTATGCTGTCAGG
>VXAA01001530.1:0-10860 GCA_013399115.1 Anseranas semipalmata | reverse complement strand
AAAAAAAAAAAAAATTAATTGGCTTTGCCTTAGTATTATTTTGAGAGCAGTTTATTTGCCTTAATTGGTAACCTTTAAAAACCTATTTTCCAGCTAAGTATAGCTTTCAGGTTTGATATATTACTTGGGAGAACATACCATATCAAGATTTATTTACGTATGCATTTGTGTTTGTTTTTTTTTTTTCTTAGTTTTTATAACATTAGAGTAATTCATTTGCAATTTGTGTCTACCTCTGTTTGTATGGAAACTAAAATTCAATTATAAACAAAAGCAAATTTTTCAAATTATTTTATAAACCACAGTAGTATATTAGATACATTACAAAAAAAAGTGTTCCTGTCTAAACATGTTTTTTAATTTAAAACTGATTAAGCAGAGGAAGTATTTGTTCATGTTAAGAGTATTGAGCAGCTTGTTTCTTGTCACTATGCACTTCGAGATTTTTGGAACAGCAATTTCAGGCTGGACATCCAATCTGAATTTGCAGATTGAAAATGAAAAATAAGAAAACAAGTTTTTCTGCTTCTTTGAATCCTAATTCTGAATGAATCAATCGCTGTATCTCAGTAATGTTAAACTGAAATTTTAAATATTCCTGAAATGAATGTAATCTCTGTGCTTGTAAACATATAGCTGCTGCCAAGTACTTGTCTACTATTAAAACCAAGTTCTGTTTTCCATATAGGAAGTGTATCATTTAATCACCAGTTATCAGACCTTCTCTAAACTTCTACAGCCAGCATTACTTAAAAAGTAATAATTAATAAAGCTGTGGTCATTTGAATAATCTGAATATTGATTATACTTCTCCAAAGTATTAGCAAGTGGTCACCCTTTTGGTGTGGCTCTTTAAGCTTTTCCTGTGATTCAAAGTATAAAATATGTTTGTCAGCATAGAAACAACTCAGTAAATCCCTTTTGTTAAGCAACAAAAACAGTTTCTAAAAGCAGCTAATATTTGTGCTATAGGGAAAAAACAGTTGGCTTTCTTTTTGCTGTGCATTCATTCTAACTCCCGAACAAACAGGTACAAACAAACTGCCAAGCTGCTTATAAATGCTAAACATGTCTGCTTCTATTGTGAAAAGTTTAACTACAGTACTTAGTTTTTCCTATTTCTCTATCTTTTTTTGTGGGTGGGAAGGGAAGCAGGATAAGAAAAAGACGGGTTCTAACGTGACATTTTTTTGAAACGTTAAATTTCTTTCTCCTATAGCATGGAAGTAGAAATTTTTTATAAGCTTTCTGTTTCATAAAGCCTTCCTCTTCTCCCCTCAGCAAGTCCTTGAAAGAATCAGTCTCTTATTTCCGTTCCAAATTAAGGAAAGTTGATTGATATGCAGTGTTTCTAAAATCAGAATATTATTTAACTAGAGTAGTATATTATCACTTTCATTTTCTTCCTAGTATGCTGTGTCTTTAATGGCATTTCTTCCTAAATTTTCTTACTACTGACTGGTGGTTACAATAGCAAAGTTTCGCTTATGCAAGGAACTGGGACTGATATGGATATTTAACAGACGGCCTACACTTAAATCTTTATGCTAATGTTACTGCTGATGCAATTAAGTAATTAAAAGGGATGATTACAAAAATTACAGTTATGGCTACTGTAGAAAATAGATACTAGTAGGATTCCCATCATCAATATCAAACACCTTTTAAGGCCAGTCCTTCTGTTCTTTCAGTCATTTTAGTCTGACATGTTCTTTAAATTGCTTCTCATCTGTGCCTAAAATACTCTGACGCTTAGGATCTAATATCTCTTACTTTCCACCTGGTTGGACAAGTTTTGTAAATTAACATTGTCCAAGTATTTAAAGTAGAGAACTTTTTAGTCTGGCCTTAAGCACCAGAATGTCTTCCACCATGGTCCTTGTTTATGGTAAGCAAGTGAATTTCTCAGAAAAGTAGCCAGAGTGGCAAGGAGAAAGCAAACAGCTACTGTGAGCAGAGGTGCTGAATGACAACAGCGTTTCTACAGAACGTCTACGAAGAGACTAAGACAGTGCCAAAATGCATGTGCTGTATTTTCAGCAAAGTAGGCTGTCCTTCAAAACTGAGACAACTCCATGAAACAAGACTCCAAACTACATTTATGCAACTCAGGTAAATTGTTAGGACTTTCACTGAAACATACCAATTAGACAATCGTAAGAGGCTTCAAATTAATTCCTTGTATATAAGGTATCAATATGTAGGAATTAATCCTCTGGCCCTGTTTTATGACTGAAAACAAAGTCTAGCAAACTAAAGTACTTGCACTGTATAACTACAGATTTACAGCTGATATAATTAGTTTTAAATAAGTCATTGCTTTAGATACAAAAATATGACTCCATTTTGATAGTACAAATTTACTTCTCTAAAGAGGAGTGTGTTCTAAACAAAACAACCCTCCCACACCCACTTTTTGGTTTAATGCAGATTATATCCCAGTATTAAAATATTAGATCCACTTACCATCATCCAGTGTGATGTCTTGTAGTCCTATCGTTTGAAAATTCAATTCTCGATCTTCAGGTTCTGGTTTAATGTTAATAGCTGCCCCATCTGGTGAAAATGGAGATGAATCGCATACAGTATGCTGTACTAGGGACGAAGCTGCATTAAGACCTCCCAATGCAGGACTATGTGCTTGAGGGGAGTGCTGTCCCGAGTGACTTACAGTGGCTGGCGGGGGAGATGAGGCAGGTCCTGAGCTAGGAGATTGATAAGGCATAGGTTGTAGCTGGGGTGAAGAAGGTCCAGACAGCGGTGAATGGACCATAGGATGGGAAGCTGTTGGGGACGGGGATGGAGTGGACGCTGGGTTTGTAGAGTGGTATGGGACTTGCTGCAGCTGGGGAGAAGATGGCCCAAGGGAGCGACTCATTGCAGAAGGGATGGAGCCCTGCCCAGCACTTGGGCAGTGGTATCCCATCGATGGTAGGTGCGAAGATGACTGTCCTGAATGAGCTGAGTGTGCTAGCGGGTGCCCTGCTGTACTTGATGTTGACACAGAACCTGGATTTGAAGAATGGAACGGCATTGGTGGTAGAGCTTGGCAGCTAAGATTTATCAAATGAGGTACAGCTGTGTCTTGCTGAAACGAAATAGCATCAAATCCTTGGCTGGAGGCAGAGTTCATAGGAAGACCAGACTGTCCATTGTATACATCATTAGACTGCATAGGCTGGTAGGAAGGCCTCACAGGAGGTGCTGATGTTACCTGAAAAGACTGAACCACAGCAGGGGGCAAAACATGACACTCCTCACTTGGACTAAGGTTTCTACCTTGCATATGCGACAGGTGGGATACTGCTGAGGTCACCATTGCTGTGTACGGTGGCTGGACTGGACACACAAGGCTCCTGGGTGATGTAGACAGTAAATTGTCATGAGGGTGCCCTTGCTCTGGTGAAGGCAACTGAGTTCGGATAGAATGTAGGCCCTGGACGTTGCTTGTGTGAGGCAGGGCCAAAGCTGGAACAGCAGACAAATCCACCTCATCTCTGTGCTCTTGCTTCATTATAACTAGAAAAAGTAAAACAGTGTATTACAATTCCAATTAATGTGTATCCTGTGATAAATGCACACTAATTGCTGTTTAACAGCCACAATAATATTGTTATTGTCCTTGTTCTGATTTCGCTTTTCCTTTTGCTCTGCCTTCACTTTCTTTGACTTTAAAGGGTCAGCATTACAGGCACAAAGGGAGAAGAATCCGTCTAGCATTTATTCAAAGGCAGTTCTCTTCCCTTCTAAACTACCCTCCTATGCAGTGTATGGTTCTTAAGACATTTGCAACCCAGCCAGAGAAAGTCCAGTACATCTAAAGATCAGCTCATCAAAGGTGTGTGTTGTGGGGACTGTTGCTGGGCTCCACTGAAAACAGGCAGACAAGTTCAGTAGCAGGCACTAGGAAAAGGTGAATGAAATTTTTACCAGACTTCAAGCTGTCATTAGCCTCTGATCAAGATGACAGCTGAACTTTGGCAACACAGTTCCATTAGTCTGAGTAGTACATGTTGTTTTTGTTACAGCAGCTCTTTAAATACATTCCCCAATTTCAACGATGGCAACAACTGTTCTAAATTGGCACACTTTGTTACAGGATTTTTTTTTTTTGAAGCCACAGGTAGGCTCATGAAAACATACTGATTTTAAGCACAAATAGTGGAAAAATGCTGATGTTTTTAATGACTTGATTGCTACTTTACACAATACATGTTAAACTGTTACACATGTTTATAAATAAAATGGATGTTCAAAAGGTTTGGGCCATAACAGCTGCAGTTATAAGTAACATAGCTTCTTATTTAAGCAGTAAGTTTCATTACTTCATTCCACCATTTAAATATGGATTTCTCATACAAAAGTATCACTTAAAATGCTTCTTGTAATTATCCGAGAAGCTGATATGCTTAAGAATAACTGTTGAAAAACATCACATAAATTTGGTAAACACAACAAATGCATACCTAGTGTATCACAAACCTAAGTAACATTGCTCAAATTATGCATGAAGTAGGTAATTTTAGAGCACAACAAGCAAGTAAAACATTGTAAATAGTGGAAACTAATAGAAGCTTTCTTTGCCAGCATACAAATTAGCTTCAAGAACTTTGTTTTAATATTCATATCTGACCACAAGTCCTCCAAACAATACTGAAGGATCCAGCTCCATCACTAGTACCATGTGAACTGACTACTCTAAATGGGCATAAATTTCTTAATAGAAAGAAAGTGGCAGGCAAAGTAGTAGGCATTATCCATCTAGATAGTGGGGACTACTTTCTCGTGCTAAATAGAAGGGATTAAGACTTATTTTAACTGAAACACGTACAATTTTCACTTCTGGCTAAGTTCCAAACTATTTTCTCTGAATATGCTGCAATATGCCTGGAGGAAAATAATTGTTTTTTGTCTTCCTTGCGTCTAAAACAGTTTTTTGGATGTCTGAAGGGAAAAAAATGCATAAAACCTCATCTTCTATGATCACACTACCTTCCATGTCATCACTGTGGTTCTTTAGGAGAACAAATTCTGAGATTCACTATCATTCTCAAAGAACAGTAAAATGAAAATTATTCTGTAAAAAGGGTAACAAAGAAATACTTTACTGTATGCATAGCACTGTAGCTTATTACTCTAAATGTCAGCTTTTTAATTAGAAGAGTATAAATAAGGTGTTTTACAAACTGTTCAAAGCTAGTCTTATCTATCTGTCAAAGGTACAAGACTGTCTGAACTACTTTCAAATGTCTACTTTAAAAAGCAAAATAAAATGCAGCTTTTTTTTTTTTTTAATTTAATACCTGGTGTATAAGTAAAACGTTGAGATTGGCTTTTTTTCCTCTTGCCATTGCAGAGATAAAACTGCACCTGAACTGCAGCTGTAATAGTTTTGTTATGGTATGGAGGAACTTCAAGTATGATGTTTGCCTATATGAAAGTTGAAACGAAAAAGCTTTACATATTAAATGCAAATGAAACTGTTATTAATTACAGAAAAACTAAAACAAACTAAAGCAAACTGATATTCTGGAATGGATAAACTTCAAGTTTGTGCATATATTAAGTAGCAAAATAGTACTATAAGCAAACTGTTATTTAGAGACTTTTTTCTTTCTTAAATTCAAGTGTTCTGAAGGTAACGCTTGTAAATTAGAAGACACATCTAAGGGATGCTTTGTTTATCTGCCAGAGCATAAAATACTCTAGGAGTCAAAGAACTGCACTTTGAATCATTAAGCTTGCAAGATTCAAATGTGTTGGAAATTATTTGTCATCTTAGAAAAATTATTTTCAGTTTTCTTTCTGTCAAATTTGAATTTCTTTTTTCAATGCTTTCACAACAAGCATGCTATTTCCAGTTCCTTCAACGCATCATCTTAATGGCTGCTTTATAGTATTGAGCCAATTTAGAAGTCTCCAGTTGTCTGTCTGAATCAGCCAATGATCTACTTTACTAAATGAGGTCTAAATTTCAGAACAACAATGAAGACTGAATAGTTTCTCATTTGAAACCGTAAAGATTTCTAAAGAAAGAAGAAGAAAGTTTCTCACCCCTTGACACTTTTCCCTAATTATTTTCCCTTCTACTTCCCACTGAGGTCGTCCATCTGTTGAGAGAAATTTACAAATAATTCAAGCAAAAAGCATTTTCTAAAATCCTTAAATACTTGATCTTAAAAATACTTGATCTAAAACTGCATTTACTTTCAGTCATGAAGAGGCAATTCAGGGAGAGAGAGAGCTGACAAAGATATATTGTACACAGATTGCAAAGTATGGGATGCTTTCAGAGTTTCAGCACTACAGATATTGTGAAGTTGACTGTTGTGCAGGATTCTGCATTTTAATAGAACCTGCTGACTACATACAGGTAGATCTAGCTCCAAAGGAGGCAGTGCGTACCGTAAGTGGTTGGAAGGACTTTTTTCCCAGTTTTTCCAAAACATTTTTAAAAGGAAGTTAAGTAACTACTAACACTTAGAATTATTCAACCAAACATGCTGAAGGCTTACAGCTTAAGTCACCACGTGAGAGAAAACATACACCGTATCTTCATGTACGTACCCCAGAGTTACACATTTAAGACAAACACCCACCCCTGAACCGTAAGACCCTATAGTTTAACTACAGGGCGAGTTGTCTGTGCTGTCAGGGAAGTAAGTTCACCTTGGCAAATCTCTCCCTGCTCTGACCTAGCATAACCTGTTATCCTTAACCTAAGGCTTCGTTTTCTCTGTTACTGGGTTTAGCACGGGTTATCAAGGAACCTATTGTCTAGCAGCCGTACTTCTTTAAACGGGCTTAAAAATATACTAAACACTGCTTATTTCACCTACATGCACTGTTTACAGATGTAAATTAGGCACAGCCATAGCTGAAGCATATACTGCACACCAGATCTGAGGCAGATTTTGAGACTTGTTGAAAAAAATGCATCCCTTAGAAGACGAACATCTATAAAAATTTTATACTGAAAAAACAATCGGTAGGTTTTTTTTTAACTAATGCTTATTTCATTAGCTTAGGAATAAGTCGGTTCCTAAGTAATGATTAAACCTGAAGTAACATCAGTGACATCAATGACAAACAGTACACTTCTATTAGTTCCCATTTTCATTTTTCATGGTTTTTATAGTAAGGAGGAGAAAATGCATAGTATGATCTGTCAACTGCATCTTTTAAACATTCACAATTCAAAGTTAGTTATCCTGCAATTGTCTTCCTGAATACGAGTGCTATTCTCAGTAACAACTGCCAACCACCACACAGATCAGTGCTCAAATTGAAGGTTCAAATTACTACTTGTGACTTCATTTTTTGTTTTTATTTTTTAAAATCATCCTTTCTTCCTAAAATCAAACTTGGGTAGTTTTTGGTTTTGTTCTTAAGAAAAAAAAAATTAGGAAAGTATTTACCTTGTCCTTTTTCAAAGAATATAATTTTTGATTCTGGAAGAAAATTGGATCCTGTCACTACCATTTCATGGCCTCCATTTACAGAGCAACTATTGATGCTGTATTTCTCAATCTGAGGAAGTTCTTGAGCAGATCGCTGAGCTTTAAATAAAAAAAAAAAAAATCCATAATTTTAACCATAGTAATACTTCTTTTATGATCCTAAACTGAAGAATTAGAGGTGAAAGTGAAACAGCCATATATAAAGCAAATTTGTGCGTTATTTACCTTTATTTTTAGAATTATGTTGAAATTGTATAATTATAGAACAAACACCAAGAAGCCCCAAAACCTAGTAGTCGCTACTGTTACAGCAAATGAAATTTTTAATTTAGGAATACTGGTTTAAAAACTACTTTAGTATTTAATAGATAAAACGAGTTCTGGGAGAAATTAAGATTAAGGTCATGTTTTGATTCCTTACTGCCAACATTTAAAAAGTGACCTCCCCAGAAGTTCGGCTGTTCATTGGATAATACTGTATAAAGACAAGTAATGGTATAGACTCTTGTAAATGAAATGGTATTTTTTTTTCCTAAAATTAGTATTTATTTTCACTGAGATACAACGTCTGCCTCCCTTCATATCCAGGAACTTCTGAGGCTGCTAGCTGCATGACTGCAGTATTAGGTTTAAAGCCTAAAACACTGTTGTTCCTCCAAACCTTAACAATGCCCATTGGCAAGTACTATCTTTAAAACTATATTAATTTTTCATAATTTAGCTCTTTATACACAGTGGTTGTCACACACAGTTGTTACATATATTCTGACAATAAATACTGTCAGAATGACTGACACATGCAGAAAACATGAGTATAATTATGTATAGTTAAAGCAATCTTACAGCATTCAACAGGTATGGAAGCAGTCTGCAGAGATAAGACTTTTCCACTAGGTTGTGGGATGTGAACACGAAACACAAGCCGCACTCTGGTATTCTTTCTTCCAATATCTGTCTCTCCTTTACGGAGCTCTATATCTGAATTGCGAAGTTTCAAAATACCCGCACAATCGATACTGGAGATAGGTGAGAAAGAATGGATTAGAAGAGAAATGGAAGAAAACGCATCAAACTATTGCTAAAGTATGCTCTGTAAGCCTTTCTGTTAAGGAATGAAGAGCATTCCACTTTTCCCCCATGTTATGCTATTTGTAATGTTATTTTAAATGTCTCCATTAACAGATCTGTTAGTGTCAGAAATGGCAGCAAGTATTCTCTTTAAACATTCTGTCTTGCAAACATCTAGCTGCTGCTTTTTTGAACCTTTAAAAGATTGTTATTCTACTTAACTGCACATTATTTAACCTTCAAAGTTATTTAACATAGTAAACATCATTTACAAGGATGATATTTAGTTCTGCTTTAGGAAGGACTAAAGAATGATCAAACTGCAGCCATCACATCCCAGCTATCGTTCCACATAACCACGCGTACTTTAATCAAATAACACAGATATAGAAGCTTCTGAAGACTGTTATCATGGGTTCATAGCATTCAGTGGAACTAGCATAAGGTCTGTAGCTTTAGGAAAATCTAAGCTGGCATCAGAAGTCTGCATTAAAAATAAATATGCTACATTAATAAAAAATCGTGCTTCACTCAGTTCACTGACTCCCCAGGTAGAAAAGAGCAGTCTAATTCTTGCTAAAACTAACTAGTATATTAAACTTATTCAGCACATTCTATCTGGCACAACCTGAAACATCAGAATAATCCACCTGCTAAAAATAAGTAAATAAATAAAAACGTTAAAAAATCAAAGCAAGGAAAATGCCAAGGATATGAGAAGTTAGATGACCACATTCAATCAAGAAACAAGCAGCGGAACTGCATGACTATCTTTTCATAGAAAAAAGTCACGTGTCCTGTAAAATCAAATAACCAGACAGTTAGAACCCACCGCAATTAGTTGTAATTCTACAACTGTGGGTTCATACATACGTACAGATTGTATGGGAAAGTATAACCCCAGAACCATTCATCCATCTTCCCATCAGTCACAAGAGCTTCCTTGTCTCTCTACTCCATTACTTCTAATGTTACCTGAGGACTTATTTCTGAATACTGGCACATTTAAAGAGCTGTGTCTAGCTTAATCAGGAGTCATACCCGTGGAAAATTTGCTGTTTTACAAGAGGTTTCTTTTACATTTGGACAAATGGGGAAAAAAGACATATAAACCAAACAGCTGCAATGTACCTGGCTGACATATTATTTTCAGGAAGAAGTGGTATTTCCAAAACTTTCGTGCTGGCAATTATTATCTCTTGACTAGCTGTAGCAACTGTCTTCCCAGTGATTCGGTGCACCTGGTAAAATGCATGAGGTCTTAAGTAGCGATCATCTGCGGTTCCGATGAACATTTGTAGGTTTACAGGCTTTTCGCTGTAGCCCAGGAGCTGATGAAAAAACAGATGTAGTATTAAAATAGTAGTTGATTTTTCTGCATTTGTGTGAAAGAGTAGTATTTTATTACAAATTTCTTCAGTCTCTTGTGTTTCCTTCAATACTAAAGAAAACTGAGT
Organism: Anseranas semipalmata; assembly: GCA_013399115.1. Taxonomy (NCBI): domain Eukaryota; kingdom Metazoa; phylum Chordata; class Aves; order Anseriformes; family Anseranatidae; genus Anseranas; species Anseranas semipalmata. The sequence goes on along the minus strand of VXAA01001530.1, from coordinate 875 downwards.
ACAGATATCTGTCCCCCAGCACAGGTATCTTTATTCCTTTTGAATCTTGCACAGAGGGAAAAAAAAACATTTTATCTAGAGAACTTCTATGTTAAAGCTACGTTATACTATACGTGCATTTCTGATACTGCTTTTAATCAAAAAACAATTATCAATTTTATTAAGATACATCTAGTTTCTAGAATTATAAAAATATTTTGAAGCTTACATTTTTTTTTATTATGGTATGCAATATAGTGAGCTTATTAAGGGGTTTTATAAATGCAAATGTATTGTATTATGCTAAAGAAAAGTTAATTCATAGCTAGAAAATCGTGTGGTTATTTTTTGATAAAGAAAATATTTAAAAAAACAAAATTTGATAAATATCAAGTTAGTTCATGCATCTTTCCCTTTCTATATGACTAACCCCCAATGCACTCAACTGTCATAAAAAACACCCGTTACTTGAGCCAAAAGTAGTAATTCTAGGCATGAAATACATTTGATACCTCAAAAAGAGAAAAAGGAAGAATAGAAAATAGAGAAAAGAATAGAGAATAGAAAAGAACAGAGAATAGAAAAGCAGAGGAAAGCAAAGGAAAGCAAAAACAATAGAGAATAGAGAAGAATAGGGAAAAAAAGAATAGAAAATAGAAAAGAGGAATAGAAAATAGATAAGAAGAATAGAGAATAGAAAAAACGAATAGAAAATAGAAAGGAGAAAAGAATAGAACAGAAAAAAATAAAAAACAAAAGAGAATAGAGGAAAGAAGAGAGGAATAGAAAATAGAAAGGAAAAAAGAATAGAATAGAAAAAAATAGAAAAAACGAGAACAGAGAACGGAAAAGAAGAGTAGAACAGAATGGAAAAGAACAGAAGAAGAGAAGAGAAC
>VXAA01001529.1:1674862-1725840 GCA_013399115.1 Anseranas semipalmata | reverse complement strand
ACACAGCCATTCGCTCATCCCCACCCCACCCCACCCCTTGCGAGGGGGAGAGAATTAGGAAGGAAAAAAAGTAAAAAGCTCGTCGGTTGACATAAAGACAGTTTAATAGTACAGACTAGGAAGGGAGATAATAATGATGATAATAATAACAGAATGTACAAAACAAGTGATACGCAATGCAATTGCTCACCACCCGCTGACCGGTGCCCAGAGATTTACTGAAGGATTCAAAGAACTGAATTGCTAGATAACCGCATTTATCAAAACAAGCAGTTTTCGAGCTAAAAATCATTTCCAGCTTAATCATTACACACTTGAGAGAAATGCCATAAGTAAGTTTTAAACCCCCTTCCCTTTTTAAAATGAGAAATTTACAATCAAAACGGCGACAGCCGCCAGCACTGTCGGCTTGTAAGTTCAGCAGAATAAATACCTCCCGCCGCCGCCCACGCCAATGAAGTCGGGACGGGTCACGTGACGGGGGTCACGTGGCGGGGATCACGTGGCGGGGGCGCGGTCACGTGGCGGGGGCGCGGGGCCTTTGCATAATACGATCGCCGACATTGCATGTTTATTTACATTCAAGCAACATTATTATTATTATTATTTACATTCACAAGCAAAAACACTTTACTGGCAACAAAAAAAAAACCACGTATTTTAATCCATTTTAAAGATAGAAGAAAGATCTCTGTGCAAAGTTAGTACAAACATTAACTTAAGAATACTGAGCTGGCAAAGTGTTTCTAAGCTGCAAAATCTGGGAAGTTACAACCTAGGCTTGAAAATACTGTTCAGAATTTAATGTCAAAAGCAAAACAAAGTATAACAAATGCAGTGAGATGTTACATCCCTCCTTAGCCAACCAATGCTGTGGCTAAAACATCGTTCCGCATGCTCTATATTCATGCCTGTTAAATGTAGCTTTGAGGCATGTGGTCACAGTTCTTGAATCTGCTACCGTGGACTTGAGTGGCTCTGTGTGTCTCTCACACGTTCATGTGGCAAACGGTGGTGATCGCAGAACGCGTACGGTAAAGACAGTGGCAGGAATCTGTTTCTGTTCAACAAAGTATGTCCCGGTACATCTATACTGAAAGCAGCGAGTACCAGGACTGATGTACAGCAGAGAGAACCATCCAAAGGAGTGGGCTGAGATGATAGCCTTCTGCTCCTCAAGTCATGCAGGTTTCACATGTTCCAAATCTCATCCAACCTCCTTCTCCCTGCTAGCATGACTCATTTTCATCAATCTCTATAGGGCTTTTGTCTTGGGTAGAAAACGAGGAAGGGAAAATGCTATTCTCAGGTATGGGTTGCAGCGATGGCAGGCATCTTTCTTGTAAGATTGGCACTTTGGCCAAGTGTAAGTGAGTCTCAAAATAATCCGTGGACTCCCCTTCTTGAATCTCCGCTAAGATCTGGTAGTCCCCAAAACAAACAATGCACTTCCACGGCAGGTCGATTTTGTTCAAGTAACCCAGTTCTGTTTGGTCCACGGTCAGCTTTGTCTTCTTGCTCATGTTCTTTATCTCAAAACAAAATTCTGAGCTGTTAAGTTTTCTGTAGAACTGCAGTGAAAACTGAATCCGAGAAACGCGAGTATCCACTAAGTTATAATGGCAGACGTTAGAATCGCGGCCAAACTTGGCCATTTCATCTGCCCTGACCTGTTCTCGCTTACAGAAATTCAAGCAGCGAAACATCATCTTGTCTTCTTGGCAAGGATGGTAAAAAGTCATGTGGAGGCAGGTTGCTGTTTCTTCAGTTTCAGCTTCTTCAAAAGAGGTCATGATGAAATGAGTCCTCAGAACTACAAGAAAAAAAAAGTAAAATCACAGCATGACATTACTGTAGTACCAAAAAAATTGTCTTGTCTGGCATTAGAGTGCTTCATATGCTATTGCATAGTGACTGTACGTAATTCATAGCAAATTGGCTGGCAGTAAATGTAAGGAAACCACTGGAACAAAGAAGTAGGAGTTGAGACACCCAGTCCACAACAATCGTCATTTCCCACCACTTTGCCGAAGACTCAGTAGGGGACCACGGCTACGTGCCATGCTGCTCTGTGCTGAACCCTTCCCAGCCGTCAACCTCCTGTCTCTTGCAGTGGCTGCGTAGAGCTTCAGAACTCTGAAGAACAAATGTGACCGTAAATTGCCACCAACTAGCTCATCACGAGGATCTCACAGGTAGATTTATCTTTGGAAGAAATACGTCGCTTTGCAGAGACAGTCAGATTGGCTCTATGGACTTAAAATGGAGCATTTAGTAGTACTATCTGGGCCTGTGTGCACTGTTTTACAGTGTATGCCTCTGACTAGAAGATGTCAGACAAGTAACTTTAACAAATGCAGCCTGACTATAGGCAGTAATTCTTCAAATGTGTAAAAAGCAGCATTTTGGCTCTTTAGTCAGTTTACCTCTTGTATGAGACCAAATGTGATGTGTAGAAATGACTGATGTTGCAGTATGTAAAATTAATACTAAAGCTGGAATATCAGAGACCCAAAGGAGGAATTGTCACCAGTTCTGGGAATTTCCCTGTTGCCTACTGGAAAATCCCAGCTCTCCAACGCAGAAGTATCTATTTAGGCACTAGAACTAACAAATAAGTTTTGTGGGTTTTTTTGTTGTTGTTGTTTGTTTGTTTGTTTGTTTTTGAAAAGCTTTTGAAATGAAGCACAGAGATGCTTGCTTAGGAACTAAATTGTGTTCCGAAGTCTGAGTTACCACAGTGCGTCCAAATACAAATCTACAAGACACCCTGGGAAACGTTGCAATCCGTTCCTCAGTACATGGAAGCCCAGTAGTTTCCTGCACTGAAACTTAGCCTAAAGAAAGAAAAGACTATGTACTTAAAGTAGAAACCTGAGAATGAGTTCTCAGTTGGTCGCCAGAGAAACATGTTATTAAATTGCATTGTTCGTGAGCAGCCATTTAACTGGAACCAAACAGTGCAGATGTTTGCAATGTTTCTCCTAGATCTCGGTGCGTTCCCAACATGTCACACACCAGTTCTGAGCTATCTCACCAGCTCTATCCACTGAATCACGCTGAATAAAGCTTACAATTTAACCTGTTGTTTTGTGAGTGGCTGAATCATCACTGCAACTAAGAATTCTGACTTCTTGTTTCTGAGGCTAAATTATACCACTGTAAATAAGCTCCAAGCACAATGCATTGTGTATCAATGTGCCACTCTCTATGGGAAACCCAGAAATCTCTTCTTTCCTAGTCCTTTGGCACAATAACAGCAACAGTTCAGACACAGAAGTGTAGTTGCCACAGCTTGCTTACTTAAGTAGGCTACAAGATTGCTTCTACCAAGCTTGGATGATTAGAGAAATAAAAAATTTCAAGTAGATCTCAGAGCTCACTTTAAAACCAACTAGAACATATGATCCATGCATTTGACAAAGGTATAAACAGACACCCCGGTGGCAGGTTATTCCTTTGACATCTGTAAGACACGTTTCAGTGGCATCAGTACCCATCCCTCATTCCAGCAGTATGCCCCAGCCCCAGGTAGCTGGGCGCAGCTCTGTGAGCAGGAGGATGGACTATCTCCTGCGCTTCGTTCTGCACTTGGCTGTTTCGCACCGGTAAGAGGATGCAAGACGTTACTTGAGGTCAGCTTTGGCTAATGGGGAAAACCACAGCATTTAATTTAGTTCACAAATCAGTCTACAGAAAGAGTTTCCTGTTTTCCTGGCTGAGTTTGATGCCAAAATAATACTGAAAGAGTTTCTCTTTTCTAGATTGTATGAGATAGCAGAAAGATTATGGAGAATACTATCCAGAGAAGGAAACTTTCCATAGGTAAAATCAATATTTCTCCTGCAACTGTAAGGTAGCCCACTGTAGTGCTGTTATCTGTACTTTCACTTGAGTCAAACAATCGTGATTTTACCTCTTTCTGTTCTCTCAACATCATCTCTTTCAGTGTGCATCAGTATCCCCATTTTTAGAGACAGAGCAGTGACACTGAGAATTACAAACATGGTTACCTAACTTGAGAACCACAGGGCTCCGACTTGGGTGTGTAATGACATAGTCGAGAGCTATAGGTCTCTACCTTCAAGTCAGAGTTCAGAGCACTCTGCCTATTTGCTTCTGCAGACTGGAATATAAGGTTTCAGCCTGCATACCAAGAAAAAGAGTAACATCCATTTTGTTATTTACCTTTAATTTTAAATGACCACAAACCTTGGGGCAGGGGTGGTGTGGCATGAGGTTTTCAGGGATGCTACCTAAGCACAGCTGTCCTTCCCGTCTTCCAGGGTTTTTTTGTTGTTGTTGTTTGTATCTGGTGATGTCACCAGATCGTCACCATCATCTTCCACCACCGGCACAGGAGGACACACGAGGCCAGCAGGCAGCAGCTTACTTTACAACCTCTGTTCATCCCCAGCCAGGCTTGTCCTGCGTGCTGGGTGAGTTGCGTGTCTAATTCTGACAACAATCCATCATCGCCTCACTAACGTACACTGCACAGGTGTATACAGAAAGCAATCATTTCCTAGGCAAATGTCCTGACAGCCCCTAACTCTGGAGTGCTCAGCACCTGCAACTTTGTCCCATTAAAGCCACCTTTGATGTAGTTACAAGAAAGTATGCTCAAACTGCAGCGGCTCGCTGTCCCGCGTGCATGAACCAGAGCGCGCGAGCAGGGATCCGCACCGCCCTGCAGCCTTGCAGCCACGAAACGCAGCTGGTTGCTCACCGGCCTCCTTAGCTCCACCGGCGGCCCCGTCTCTTTCCCCCACCACCCGAGGCCGCGGCAGGGGCCCAGCCCCAGCCCCTCCTCACCTGCGCGGGCCACGCCGCGGGCCTGAAATGGTGGCGCCGCCGCACAGGGGTGGGAAGCACCGGTGGCGGGCTGGGAGCGGCCGGCGGCAGCCGGGGGCTGGAGGGCCGGAGTGCGGCGGGGAGCTCTGTCCCCAGGGGCTGGCAGTGGCCTTGGGTGGAGGTTGGTTCGCAGCTCGTGCCTTGGGAACAGTCAGGCTCTGCTCTTCGTGCACTAGTGACTTCTCGTGTCACTTTTCCGAAAAGTAGACGGAGCCCAGCTTCGGCTGGGGTCTGTTGTGGGCATCTAAAAATGTTGTGTTTATGAATATTTTTTTTTCAAACCAGTAGTCACGCTGCTGACAAGAAGTATATGCAACAGAGTTTGCAGGTTAAGCTTTCAGAAAAATTAAAATAGTTTGTTTCATCCCCCCCACTCCCAAATTAACACTTTGAACACTAACAAAATTTAGTAATTACAAGGCATGCTTTCAGGTAGCAGTTCACTGATAACATTTCAAAATTGAGCATTTAAAAATATTCAGTTATTTTCCTGTGCTTTAAGCAACGTGGGTCAGCTTCATTGCACTGCCTGTGAGAAAAATAGCGCTCACCTTTCCTTGGCTGCTGATCTAAGCTGAGCTGAAAATGTATATTTTGCTAGAAATCCTGAGGCAGCCCTGCCAGCTGGTAGGAAAAACAAGCCATTCTCTCCCCTTCAGCTGCTCCATTTTTCTTACTAAGCACGATCACTCCCATATGCAGAACAAGAGGCAGGGCACCAAGAAAAAGGATTCGTCTGGGTCTTAGTCCTGCACTACTCCGTGTGCCCCCCACCTGTATATGCGTGGTGCTGTGCCTCGGTAAGTACTGTAAGCTTTGGCATAGGCAGCGAAATACCTGCGTTAGTTCATATAAACTGTATTTCATTTGCGGTCTCCTTTTATTTATTCAATAAACAGGCAAATCACCTGTAGTTTGATAAGCTCTTTTGCGACTGCTCTGCTCTAATGGCTTTTATCTGTACCAATAGCTCTGCTGCATAGCCTTGCTCCCTCTGCGCCCGACAGAAGCGCGCGGACTCGGTTTTGCACGAAGCCCTGTTGAGAAGCAGAGAAGGGAAAGCGATTCCCTGAAGCCGCTCACTTACCCGAGTGCCTGGGCTGCAGCAGGCAGGCTGGGCGTGTGCTCGCACACCAGAACTTGTCCGCCTTCTGGAAAACACGGAGTTGTGCAACGCGCTGCGTGCGCTGCCTGTTGTAATTCCTGTCAGCCCTTTGTTTCCGGATACAGCCTATTTACAAGGCCTTGGTGCTGTGAGAGGTCTTTCCTGGTGAGACCATTTCATACTTTTAGCTACTGAGGTATGTCAGTACTCTTCCTGTTTATGTTATTTTTTTCTGGCATTAGCTAACCTTATCTTAACTGTATCTTTCCTATTAGTTTATGAGTTTGATACAGCTCTGCATGACTTCATACAGGAGATGACTGGGACTGGATTTACTGCTCCTCTCTTCCCTAAGTCTCACACTGGCTGAAATGCTGCCAGCTTCAGCAAAATGACACCAGGCTTCCCCCTGAAAGAGAAAATCCCCGTCGCTCTGTGCTCTTCGGGTTTTTTGGGTGTAGTCTCAAGCATTTCCTGCAAAAATAGTTACTTGGTTTACTGGAGTTCACTCCTGTGTTACATTAACTTCTTTTTTTATTATTGAAATTTCTTTAGTCAAAAGTGAAACTGCAAATAGATGTGCAAAGCCTGCGGGGCTGGGCAGCGCGGTGTGCTGGATGAGGCACTGGGACTGGATTGCAACCAGTGCTGGATGTGGAAATAGAATTGGGTTGGAGCCATGTCCTGCCTTCCGACTGGCTGTGTTTCAGGCATCTGTGTTCATTGCCTTGCCAGTAATAAGGGAGAAGGAAGTTCTCGAAAAAAAGCCCTACTCGTAACTTTAAATTGATGGTTCCTGCTTACGTGCATCCAGCGTGTCTTCTCAGTGTTGTTATCAGTGGCATATTAGCAATGCTAGCTGCTTGGGCTAATTAAGTATTTGTAATGAGTAACTGCGGTAGGCTGAAAGACTGAGGTGGGTTGGGGTTGGTTGTTGTGTTGTTTTTCTAACAGCTTTGGTCTGATTCCTAAGGCTTCAGGCAACTCCAGATTCCAAACAGGCAAATCTGAAAAATGGAAAAATACGAGGAACTCTTAAATTGCTTTTAGTTATGATTATTTTTTGAGAATCTGAGTCACTGAAGGCAAATATGTTTCTTTCTATTTTGGGGCAGTTCATGTTAGGTCATAAGAGTCGTAGAAAGTATATTCTGGGGTGGTGAGTGAAAGGACTTCTTTTGGATATCAGTGTTCCAGCTAATTCTTCCTGAGTGACTAAACATGAAACCTCCCTCCCTGAACTTCCTCCCTATGCTTTAACAAGCTTTAAGAAACTTCAGCAAAGCATCCCAATGTGAGGTTTTGGTCTTTGGGGTTTTTTTTGGTTGCTCTTGCATATTGTGAAGTTGGCACAGCAGTTAGTGATCTGCCTGGCGTAGTCACAAGCTGGGAATTCATTGATAATGGTTTGTGGATATTTAGAAATCCTTTTCATAGTTCTGTTCTTTTGCTGCCTAAAAGCCATCCTGCAGACCCACATGTGAGGCAAGACCTGAGACTAGAAACAGCCTGAACCAGTCTGATACCTGCTGTTTTTCTCTACTATTTAGATTAACGTCATGGAAGTGTCCTTATCCTGTTGGATCAACAGCAGGTCTGGCCTGATTTCGGTGGGGCTGAGATTTTACTGTAGTTCTGCCCAGCCCCACCACGGCCAGACTTACAGGTGTGGTTAACACAACTACAGGTTAGGTTTGCCAGCCCTGTGACAGGGCAGCTTTAGGCGTGATGGGTAACTGGCTTGTAAATGCTAAGTACAACTTCTGTGTTTTGCTGATGACCTTCTTTTGGTGACTGGATTTCCCAGTCGCTGGAACAGTAGCTTTGTCAGTGGTGTCATCACGACATGAAAGCCGAAGTGTTACCTAGTGAGATCTTCTATGTCAAACTTTGCCTTAGAAGATGCTTGCAGTGGATGCAAACACATCGCTTTTTGCTTTTAAGGCAAATGGTCAGAGCTGTTGTCATTCTGCAGGGTTGACCTCTCACCACGAGGTGACACGAGCAACGCACTCCTATTTCAAATGCCGCATCCGAAGCGCATCCTTCATGGCTCAGCACGCACCCCGTGAAGCGTGCAATATATGAGTTGCCATGAAATGCTGGCGGGTGGATGCGTTCACTTGCACATCGGCAGTGCTGGGGAGTAATAACAGCCCCACAGTGCCCAGCACAGAGCTGCAGGGGGGGGGGGCCGGTAGGTGGCAATGTTTGATCAGGCACCGGGAAATGGCATTTGGTATTGCAAGAGCTGTTGTGGCACTTCAAGTTAGTGGTAATAATTTCAGTGGTAGCTTCCAAGAGTTCATTTGGGAAAGGCATAACAGAGCAAGCAACAACCTATAGCTAGGTTCTGCAATTAATTGTTGTGACCTTACAGCAGCCAAGTGCCTCCTGTTCGAAGGGAAAAGAAATAGTCCCTCCTCAAAGACATGCATTCCAAGCATAAAGCAGGATATTCAGCTGGATCTCAGTGTGAGAGGAGGAGATATGCACAAGAAGGAGTTGCTTTCACTGAAATTTTACATCCTAACTGCAAGAACCACGAAGCAGTGAAGAGGTATTCCAGAGGAAAAAGGAGTGCAGTTGCCACCTTGTTTTATTTACTTCTTTGCTCCTTCTTTACTCAGGATAAAAGAACTCTTCCATTTCCTACCTCATCTGACCTGAACAAAGTCAGTATGAGAGAGCTTGTTCTGATTAGCAAAGAGGACTTTATCTTACAAGATGGACTTTACTTACACCACTCTCCCAGTTCTCTCGTGTTCTTTCTTTCCACGTTGTGGTCTGCCCTTGGTCCTTCTTCCAAGCATGTCCTGTATTTTTTCCCTCCTCTAGCTTTTCCCATTCACTTCTGTCATGCCTCTCTGCTACCTCGATTTCTTTTCCATCTTCCTCCTCTCTTGCTGTCTGTGGTCCTCCCTTCTCGCCATCCTCCTGATGTTTTTTCCAACTCCTCTGTCATTCCCTCCACCCTTTGTTTGTTTTGCAGTGGGGCCTTTCTCCCTTTTTCTGGCTTTTCTCCCTTTCCTCTGTCCCGCTGCCCTTAGTTCCACTTTCTCCCCAGTCTGCCCTTGCTGCTCAAGCCCAGGCACCTGTGAAATGACTTACAGGGTGAGTGGAACCACACAGTCGCAAAGAAGTACAGAAGACTGGGAGGTGGAACAGACTTATCTCTGTTGGCATCACACAGTAAGAGCCTTGAGAACTGACCCTGTAGCGGGTCCTCAGCATTTCCGTCCTTACTCTGGCTAAAGGATGGCTGCCCTCTTCACAAATAACTGGTAGAAATTAAGGGCTAAAAAGAAAAAGCGCAGTGGGTCCACTGTGGGAAGAGGTGGAGATGTTCGTGTGCCTTGGAGTCCCTTCTCATTGAGTTGTGGCTTTGGAAGAAGGTTCATGCAGCTCTGTGGGAGAGAGGCTCCTGTAACTCCAGCTTTCATGGGACAAGAAGCGGAAAAAGGAGAGTAAGGGAGGTTCAATGCCATAAAGCAGGTGCTTGCTTCTTGCTCAAAAATTAAATCATCTTTAAGCCTGAATACAAAAGAAAATCTGTCAGCTCTTCCCTGTTGTCTTTTTTTTTTTCTTTGAAGTTGGAACAAAGACCAGAGATTTAGGCATGTTGGAGCATCATGTTTGTCAGAGAAGAGTATCTTAATGAATTTCAGTAGAGCTGGAAATTAAAAATCATTTGTGTAACTTAGAAGCATGTTGGGGATGAGTATTCTGTGCACAGCTGCTGATTGTAGCTGTGCTCATTCCTCATAGCTGTTGAATAAAAGAGTCCCCTATGTTTTCTAAAAATAGTTAAAAAGCTTTTGTTAGTGAGCCCTACTGGAGTTCTCTTTGTTTACCAATAATTAGGAGTCCAGCTTTCAGTTATTTGGTGGTCATCTCCCTTCTTTTGTACCTGGAGGTGATTTACTGGTTGAAGTTTTGATCCACTGGTTGTAAATCACTACATGTCCAGCTGGCACATACATCTCCTTGCATTTGTTATTTTGTGGAACCTCGCTCAAACTAGAAAGAGAAAATACTTGTCATACAGAAAGCTTTTCCTTCTGTAATTGCTTCCAAGAAGCATGTAATTCATGTGTGGTTCTAACATTTTTCTGCCTGCAGATAACCTCTGAACTTCACCTAGAGAATCTTCATATCTCGTATATATATATCATATATATATATATCATGATATATTGTTGACTTTGTCAGATTCACAAGCTAAATGTGATTGGACCTTAGAAAGGCTTGCTGAAGAGAAGTCTGTGTAGCTGTAGGTAGCCCAGCACACAGCATGACACCCTGGCTTAGTTCTGTGCAATAGAGAAAGCACGTCATTCATATCAAATCTCACACTGAAGATCTAAACAAGAGAAGACTTGGTGCATTATAACCATCAAGTAATGGATTATTAACCTTTATAATCCCACTGACCAACTCTGGCTATTAAGAGACCCAATAGCGCTCCTTGTAACAACTAAAATAATAGTTCAGGTTTCCTGCAGAGATGACAGCTGAGGAAAGTGCATTCTCCCTCGATGATAACCCTTGCATTTCAGCTTGATGTTTTCTGTTCTTTGCTGTTTCCTGTTCTAAAGATCTAAACTGTGGAAACTGTCCAAAGCTGTGCTTTCTCAAGGTGGCTGGCCAGATATCAGCTCTAATCAAAGGCATACAATATGTATTTTTTTCTAGTAGCAAGTATTTTAAATACAGTATTGGGAATTGATAAGATTCTAACAACGATAAGGTATATTTTCTGTGTTAAAAATCTCTTATGTTCTGAAGCAAATCCATTGGCGTGTAAAAACTGTGACAGTTGATCTAGACTCCAGTGAAATGATTTGGCTGAAAACAGAAGCTTCATAGAATCATAGAATCATAGAATATCTCAAGTTGGAAGGGACCCATAAGGATNGCGACAACCCTCTCAGTGAAGAACCTCTTCCTCATATTGAGCCGGAACCTCCCCTGTCTCAGTTTGACTCCATTCCCTCGGGTCCTATCGCTGGCCACTAAGGAGAATAGGTCGGCGCCTGCCCCTCCGCTCCCCTCGTGAGGAAGCTGCAGGCCGCCATGAGGCCTCCCCTCAGCCTCCTCCTTTCCAGGCTGAACAAACCAAGTGACCTCAGCCGCTCCTTTTATGTCTTCCCCTCCAGGCCCTTCACCATCTTGGTGGCCCTTCTCTGGACACTCTCCAATAGTTTCACATCCTTTTTGTACTGTGGTGCCCAGAACTGCACACAGTACTCGAGGTGAGGCCGCACCAGCGCAGAGCAGAGCGGGACAATCACTTCCCTCGACCGGCTAGCAATGCTGTGCCTGATGCACCCCAGGATACGGCTGGCCCTCCTGGCTGCCAGGGCACACTGCTGGCTCATATTCAGCTTGCTATCAACCAAAACCCCCAGATCCCTCTCTGCGGGGCTGCTCTCCAGCGTCTCATCCCCCAGCATGTATGTGTAGCCAGGGTTGCCCCTTCCCAGGTGAAATGACTGCAGCACATTTTGGAATAGCCTCCTAAATGCCACCTATGCACTTCTCTGCATTTGCCACATGAGGAGGGGTGTGGTATTGTCTCCTGGGTATATAGTAGCACTTACAAATTTGTTGGATGTCCACATTTTGGATGAGATACTATTTTGATAGCAAGGAGCTTAAACATTGTCTTCACTGGGGCCAAGGTTTTACCACAGAGACTGGATCTGCTCGCTCTGCCAGGTTGCACACTGCTTCAGTGGAGTTGATAGATGTCATGGGCACAATGCAGGCTGAACACAACCATCCTTCCCAGCTCCCTTCAAAAGCAGTGATTTAACTGAGAAAGTTATTTCTAAGAGTTAAATATAAGCACTAAAATAAACTATTTTTTGCTGATCCATAGCATATAGTTTTCCTCAGATGTAGGCGATCAATCAGTGTGGTATCACTCTTGCTTTCTAGCTGGCATCGTAAAACTAAGCGATCAAAAAATAGGCCTGAACCAAAGCCTGTTGAAATAAATGTGAGCCTTTCCACAGAAAGGGGTCTGAGGAGGGAGCCATTTTTCAGTAAATATTCTCACTTCAGCATCTTCCATGTTCTTCCCACTCCGGGTTATATTGGCTGTCAGCTTCTAAGAGTGAGCCATGATAACCTGCTGTATTTCAGAAGCCTGCCTGTGAGACAGCATCCCTGTGAGCCATTTGATGGTGTTTAGGAGTGAGGTATTTGTATTATCTTAGGCATATATGCTCCAGTTGTAAATTGTCATTGAGAGGTGGTAAACGCAGCCTTGTATCTCTTCCCTCATTTGGCACTGGGGCAGTTCTGCCCCTTACAAAAAATCTCGGTGATGAAAAACAGTAGGGTTTCACAGCACAGGCAGCATTGGTTTACGGGTTTGTGTAGAGTCTCACAAGGGAACACTGTTCAATAGGCTTCAAAGTGATTCAGCCATGGCACAACTGTGGCTGTGGCCACATGTAATATAGCCTGTAGCTCTTTAAAGAGGATTAGCCTTAGATCAGGGACAGCATTCATTGCTGGATTTCATGTAAAGTAGAATATGCTAATGAAATGGTAATGTCTACAGCAAACATTGCATAATATTGTAAACCCTCAAAATTGAGCATTGTGTCTTGATATCTCTGCTGGAAGTCAGCCTCTTATATTTTGCTTGTTACTTGGAGAAAAAGTGAACTTTGTAGTATCGCCACAATCTATAGTAAATTAAGATCTGGTTTGCAGTCTTACAAGCAAAGTTTAGAAGATAACAACAAACATTTGAAAGTAACTTTTCAAACACTGGTGAATGCTTTAATAATGTTGTAGCTCTCCAGCAGAGAGGAAATCCATCGCATCTTAAAATATCTTAATTTGTTTTTTCTGTAACAAGCATGGTCTTGGTTTTATCCTGCATTCTCACCCTGCCTGCCATTCTGTTGCTCTAAATGTTATGTTTGGCCTTGCATGAGTTTCAGCATCAGTTCTGCAGAGACTCAATATTTCTGACATGCGTTTCTGAGCCATTTCATCTTTTTAAGGCATTCTCTGTATGTTAGCTTCAGTTGGCAGTCCAGTAGGCTTGATGTGGCTCTCCTCCTTCAGTTTTATATCAGTCTTTTGAATTCTTGAAAATTAATATGGTACATATGTTTAAAAAAAAAAAAAAAACTTCAAGGGAACCAGCGATTCAAACTGTCTGACTTGAGATGTTGCAAGGGGTTGTATTTGCGAGGGTTATGAATGCCTCTCAGAAAACTGATCTCCTGTGAGCACTGGGACACCTCTGAAAGCCTGGGTTGTGTTGTTGCATGTAGAGGAGCCCACTCCTATTGCATTAATGCAGTATATGATGCTTATTACACCAGGATTCATCTCTATTTTTAATGTCGTGTATGTGTAAGCTTCACAGGACGCGTGGTATCCTAACATGATGCTGCCTCAGTGCCCGGGCTTGCAGCCCTTGCCAGTGGAAGCACTTGGACTGCTCGGGGTGATGTCCCCTGGCACAAGCCAGCGGGGTTCATGTGGGGCTCTGTGGCCTCAGCAGGCTCCTGGCCTGGGCTCTGACACCTGCACAGCGCGTTTGGACAAGCACTCCGTGTAAAATGGAGCCTACAGTAGGCCTCATACACCCCGACGGGCCGTTTTGCTTTTGTGGTGGCTTGAAGTGCCTGCTCCCTGCGTGCTGGGGCATTGGAGACTGAGCAAAGCCTTTGGGAAGAAGATCCTTCTGGCCCCGTTTCCAAAACTTGAGCTTTCATTACTTATTAGTTTTTGACCCAGCACGGCGTCATGGCTTAGGTTTTTGTTGTTTGGGGATATTTTTTTGTTGGTGGTGGTGGCTCGTTGTCTTTTTTATTTTTTTACTTTTTATTTTATTTTATTTTGGAGTTTTGAAGGCTTTTTTTCTGTAGACGTGGAGGGGTGGTGATACATATTCATGAAAGAGAAGTCTTCCCAGCCCCTGCTCGCTCTGACAAAGACTTGGCTGTTTCACACAGCAAGCTGGCTGGAATTGTGTGGGGCCTGCCTGACCAGATTAGAGCAAACAGCAAGCTTATTCCTCCAGTCGTTAGGCCTCGCCTGCCTAACAATCTCCCCAATTGTCATTTTGACAAGGCTGTCATTAGGTGATGGCTTCTTTTGGCCATTTTCAGATAAAGATAATTTCCTTAACTTCCATTTTATTTGACAACAAGTAGTTTGGGAGAGAAAGGAAGTGCTTCAGTGGTTTATGGATTAAGGGTTTGTCACTTCAAAGGCATCTTTGATCTAAAAATATGTGCTGTACCAAATTCATTATGTCTTTTTTTTTTTTTAGAACTTTTAATTTATTGATCTGCCCCTCAATTATTCCCCTTTTTTGGCATCCCCTAGCAGCGCACAAGATAGCAGCGATGAGGGGAAGGAGCCCGAATGGCCTCTCTGGGAAGCCATTGCAAGGGCAAAACAACAGGTGCTTTTGCTGGGCACCAAGCACCAGCTCCACAGCTCCGCTTCAGCCGTCGATGCCGCGGGGGGACTGGGCTGGAGGTCTGTGGGGCTGGAGGTCTGTGGGGCTGGAGCCAGGCTCCTGCAACGCCCAGCTTGGCTGCAGTAGGCACTGGGCACGCTTTGGACCCGTCTCTACATTTAGCACAGATCAAGCTCTGTCTGTCATTATATTGGTGTAAATCCATCACGGTAGCCCATTACTCTAGTCTTACACAGGCTTAGCCGGGACTGGGATTTGTTCTGTATCCATATTAATATCCGTTGTAATTACCTCAGCGCTTTCTGTCGTGCTACCTCCGCGTTGTGCCCAGGCAGATAACCATCCCCTTGCTGCTGGAGGCTGTTCTTGATCCCATTTCTAAACAGAAGCACTTCTGCTCAGCTCTGGCTGGGGTAGCTGTGCAGAGGCTGCCTTTTTTTTTTTCCCCCTTTTGCCTGCTAATTGGCTGAGACCACCAGAATTTGGAGGACACAGATGTCACTGATAGTTTGCCTAGGGAGCACATTCATGCCCATCTGTTGCAGTCTAGAAGGCTGTTCATATATCCACAAGGCCTTCATTTAATTCTTGTCAGAAAGTAATGTAAATCCAGTTTACCTCAGAGGTCACAGCCAAGATTTATGCCAATGAGCCCCCTGCAATTTACACACACTGTAGTTGTATAGGATGAAAAGAAAGCCTTTCATGTTGGTGCATATTAACAAGAAAGCTTGCCTTAGGAGAGGCTTTTTGATTGAGGTTCTTCCTTATTTTAATACAGCCAATGCCAGTTGGTATATCCAGCTTTACTGAAAGAAAACATCTAATTTTTAAGCCAGAGGAGTAAAATAAATAAAGAAATAAATGGATCCCCTAGCAAATGGATTTTGTTGTTGGTGGTTTTTAACCATCTTGTCTCTGTCACGTGGCAAAGCCTCCACATACTGGCAGGCAAGGTAAATGCTCTAGGAAAGCACAAGCATGTATTTATTGAAATAGGAAACTGAATTTGCTTTCTGTGGAAGATGATATTAACTCAATTACTGAAACAGTTGCTTGCGATACTAAATCATGTTAAGCAAGTTTTCTTTTTCTGTTTTTTTTTCTTTCCCTCAAGTTGCCAAATCCGACAACGAAGCTGAGCCTGTTATTTTGGATGCAGGTAATGGGGAGGATTGCAGAGAGGTCCGACACAAATCCACAGGATGGGGAGCAGATAAGGGTGCCCTGGACGTGCGTGCTCTCTGCTGCAGGAAAAATAAATGCTCTTTTAGTGACAGCTGTTGAAAGTTGCTTGGGAAGGCAGGCATAGAAAAATATCGCACAAGGATGGATCAGGGTGTGCAAATGGGTTTCAGAGTTGGCACCTCTACGAGGAAGCTCTTTTCATGTGTATTAGCTGCATGCTGAGGGGTGCTCCTGCTAAAGGGAGCTATTCCTTCCTGGCACAAGCACGAAGAAGCTCAGCCAGACCTCCTCGCTGCAGAGATGCAGCACATGGCCTTCCTTATTCCCCAGTCTGGCTGGTGGATTTTGCATTGGCCAATACTTTCAAATGTTGTAGGCATGAAAATCAGGATCACTTGCATGCTATCATAATGACCGGAGTGGTTTGGGATTAGGAGGGAGGAGAGCAAGGCATAGCTGGCATCAAAATTAAAACAGGGCTCAAACTCTAAGTTCCAGCATAGCACTTAAAATAATTAAAATGTTTATTTGAAAGTCAAAACAGCCTCAGTCATAAATAACTACCCGTTCCTCAATTGATTGTGTCAAGTCCCAACTGAGAGCTCTGGGAATAAGGTTTATTTACTCCCTGTTGGGATTAATCCATAAATGTAGCCTCCACATGGAACTCATCATGTCTTTGCTTCCTCTTCATTAGTCTCCCTAGAATTGGAGGGTAGCCTGAATAAGATGAAAATTAGGATAATATATTTTCAGAGAGAAAAGGTCTGGCGATCTCTAATTTGTGTTTCAGGATCATAATGCCGTGGAAAATTTCCCAAATGATGTTGTCTGAGAAACAAATGCTTGTTATGCTTGCTGTATTGAATGCGTCAATTACATCTTTTTCCTCAAGCCTCTGAAGCTAATTGTAGTCTTAAACTGGCCTGATTGAATCCCAGGCTCCCTCCTATCCACAGTATAACTTAAAATTCCTTTCTCTTGACAGATCTTTTGGTCTTCTAGCCCAAGGGCTCTGAAATGTCACAGTATGGCCCATTTCTTATTAAAGAGATCATTTCTCTGTAGCCCACCCAATTCCTCCCTCCCTCCCTCCCTCCCTCNNNTCCCTCCCTCCCTCCTCCCTCCCTCTTGTTCTGAATCCCAGCTTCGATGAGAGGGCAACTGCAGAAATACATTTTCCCTCTCCCTGAGACCTTTGTACTTTTATTCATCATATTTGATGCAAGAAGTTACTTTAATCCGGGCTTCACCAGAAATGGCACAGATGTTTTTTCATCATTTCTGTTTTAAAGTGTCTAACAACTACATCAGCCATTAAAAAAAAAAAAAAAAAAAAAAAAAAAAAAAAAAAAAAAAAACACTCTGTGCCCAAAGCTGGCGTAAAGGAGCTTTCCTGTCACCAGAAAATGCTCGAGTCCTTGGTCTGTTGTAAAATTGTTTTTATTACATGTTTTGAAATTGGCAGCTAAAGTATTTGTTGGCGTATCCTTAGAAATCATTTTTGTCTAGATGGTTTAGCATCACATCAAGTAATTTTTTGACCTACTGTTAATTTTTATCATTTCAGAACTATGTCCCCTTAGAGTATTACTTGTTGAGATTTATCGGTACTGTCAGAAAGCTGACTAGTGACCACTGCAAGGGTCCCAAAGGCCTCCAGAAGCCTGTGCTGTTTCTGCTGTTTGCCTTCGGTCTCAGCTCCTGCATTTGCCATAAGTCCACAAGCTGCCCGCTTGGTTGTCTTCGTGTCCCAGCTGTGATTCAGCGCTACAGCTGCTACAAAGCACAGCTTACAAAAGTGGCATCTGTGTAAAGGATGCTGCTGTAGTTTAAAGCTCTCCGGTGCATTTTAAGCTGATTTTATGATGCAAGTCATTGCCCCTAGTGAAGGGGGCTCAAAAGGCTGTCTTCCTTCTGAGTACTAGCGTGCAGTTTATTGCGCTGGTCTATATGGCTCCATCACATTCTTGTCGCTGCTGCTGTAAATCATTATTTATTATGCTAAGTGTCCTTGCTGTTTATTTAGTTCTTTGGAAAAATGTACTTGAACAAAAACATCTCACTTGCTGACTTGCGTATATCCCTGTTACGGATCCGGCAGTTTCCCGGTGAGTTAAACCCCTACAATCCTGGCAAGCCACGTGCTGTACTTCTACACTAATTTAAGCTTCCCTGCTAAGCCCCGTCCGCTCTTTGTGCGGCTCACAAAGCTGCAGGGCTCTCTGGCTTACAGTGGAGCCCCGGCACGATCGCCCAGGCTGCAGCCCTGCAGCACGAGCTAGTTTTAGGGCCAGGCTGGGGCTCGGGCTGCAGCACAGATAAGCTGGAGCACGTCTGCGAGCTGCCGTGGATGCTCTTAGTGCTGTGGTGTTTCTCTGTAAAGGCGAGCGTCCCAGCGCTTGTATGCTTTAGCGCAACATCGTACAGAATTTGGTTGTGAATGTGTATCTGCCAGGGCTGAGAGGTGGCAGCCGAACGCGGGTTTTCTCCGCTTTGCAGCGTGTCCGAGGTACGGCAGCTCCCTAGGAAGCGAGACTTCTGAGAAATCAATTACACAAAGGAGCGGAGCCGGGGCCAGATGGCAGGGATGCTCCATCCCAACCTGGGAGGTACTCGTGGGACGGCCGCGCACCCGTCCGCGTGGGGCTGTGTAATCAGATAAATCAATTAGCAGATGTCGGTGCGGTTAGCAGAGCAAGCAACGCTAGCATAGGTGTGTGACTGCGCTTATGGCAGAGGGGGACGCTTTGCTTTTCCCTGATGGGAACCTAGCAGGCTTGGGCTCGGCTAGTCCCAAGAGCACGCTTTTTGGGCATTGTCACCATGCTCAGACGTCCGTACATCGCAGGGCTGCCAGCCTCCTGCAGGACCCGCGCTGCAGCTGTGTATCCCACCCCAGCATTTTGTTGGAGGGACGGGAACTGAGTGCAGACTCTAATCCGAGTACTCTAACCTGTGTTGTATGTTTTATTTGGTTATTTTTCCTGGTGGGTTAACTGTTAACAGCTTTCTGAGCACAGCGTTGGCCGGCTGAGAGTCACAACCGCAGCGATGAAAGCAGCGCCGTTCTTCTGAGCACTTTGCCGCTGTTTGGGCTGTTCATGTGTTCACACGGTAGACACCCCACAAATCTGCCTTCCCCACACCCGAGGTTTCTCGCTGTCCATGCGGAGGCCCTGCAGAAGTGGGGCGCAGCCCACGTGCCTTGACAGCACCCCAACAGCAGGCGTGAGAGCTGGTTTTGTGCCCGTGGCTCTGCACCTGGCTGACCTCGTTGCTCTGGTTGCTCCTGCCCCCCATCTCCCCTGCATGTCTTCGCGTCTAGTTTCTTCTTTCTCAGACGTCCTTCTGCAGCGTCAGCGGCAGCCCTGCTGACCATCTCCTGCCTCCGGGCTCCGTGCTGATGAATGCTGTCCCTTGCCCTGCTCCACCTGCCTTCCCTCTGCTTTTGCATGAGCGCATCTCTTCTGCCCTCTGCTTTTCAGGCTGGCGGCTTGCTCTTCCTCGGTGCCGCTGACTGCACAGGCTGCCTGCCACCAGCCCCGGGACCCAGCTGCCCCGGAGCTGCAACGGAAGGGAAACCACTGTCCGGAAATGTCGCTGCTGAAATGCAAGTGGTTTCTCGTCGGCAGAGCCAACCGTGTCTGGATGTGTGCAAATTTGCCCTTCCCCTGCCCCTTCAGAGGCTTACAGCTTCGCCGATTTTAGAAATGTTTTTAGTGGCTCTTTCTGACCACATTGCTTCAAACTGTGGGAGCAGTTCTCTAAGGAAGACCACCACCAAATTTGTTTTGCTATGGGGAAAAAAAAAAAAAAAAAAGCATAATTTCCTCCATATTTCACTTCTGAGAGCTGCTGCATTGCTCCGGCAGATACTGAGCCAGATGCCTGGGATGGGAAGCTCTTTTTCTTCCTGCACCACCATTGGCAATGTCACAAGCACCCGAAGGGCTTGCAGTGGAAAATCCACGGGAAGCCAGGTGTCTGGATGGATGCATGGAGAGCCGGCCTGGGACAGAAGCAGACCTCTGCTCCCTGGGGCTTCACCCAGCTGCTACTGGTGTTACTGGGAGGGGTTCGCAGCCGGCACCCCGCACAGGGAGCAGGGCTGCGGTGTGAGCTGCACGGAGGGGCTGGTCACCCACCCACCCGCAGTTTGGCAGCGCCCTGGCGAAGCCTGTCCTCCTCCCCGGCACCTCGGGGTGTTTGCCTCGCAGAGCCTGGCGCACGTTCCCCGAATGCAGTCCTCCGAGGCCGTCGTGTACTTCCATGTATTCCCCTTGTTGTTCCCCCCCTGCTCGAGTCGTTCAGGTCATCGACGATGCTTTCGTTAATCGTTTTCCCCCCTCTTTTGCTCACCAGGCACCTCAGTCCGGAAGGGATCCGCTTCTCCCGGTTCGCAGCAGAGCGGGACCGGGCACCATGCACAGCCACGGCGCGGTGGCCACGCTGCTGCAGGACTGCGAGCGCGCTCTGGCCGCGCTGCTGTCGGCCGGGGCTGACACCCGCGAGGAAGAGGAGCGGGAATACCGGCGGCGCCAAGGTGAGGTCCCCGGGGGCGGCAGCAGGAGCAGGGCAGCCGGTTGCTCCTCGGCCCTGCCCTATTTTAATTCTTCTGGCAGATGAGAGTCAAGAGACGACTGGATTTCGGGGCCGTGAATGGGACGTGGGCTGCGGGCAGGCAGGGGAAAGCAGCCCACTTTGTTGCGGTGAATTGCTGTCAGTTCTAATTTTAGGCTTCAGTAAACATGAGGCTGTAAGGAACAGTTTAGTTGGGGAAGAACAATGCCCGAAAGTTTGCTGATGCACATAAATTTCAGTTATTAAAAAAAAAAAAAGAGAGAAAAAGAAAAAGGATGCAACTTCTGAATAAGGGCACATATTTCCTCTCCTTTCATAGGGGCTGGGGGAGGGCCCTTTCTGTTTGTCAGCTTCTCCTAATATATTAAAGAGCTCATTGCCTGAATCTTTATCTTGTAAAATGTGCATGACCTCTATAAGTGGTGTCCAAAGAAAAAACTTGCAGTATCCCTCTTGAAAGGAAAATCCGTGCTGGCTAATGGCTGGAATAAGTAACCAGGAAAGGAAGCAGGATTTAGTGAGGGCTGTAATGGAAGAGCTCTTCATTTGTTTCAATGCTAGCATTACGAGCTAAAAACTAGCATTTATTTCGGTGGTGTTGTGGTGCCTTGAGAGTGGTTTTAAAAAATTTATTATCAATTCCAGTGGAAATCCAGTTCACACTGATCATGAAAGGATGCGATACACTTGGTTCAGTTTTGTCCGGAGTCAGGCTTTCAGAGGGCTGCACAACTTAATTGCCGCAGCTTTTTTATTCACCAAATAAAAGCCATGTTTGAATTGCTGAGCTTGTGTGAATTACACCTTTCCTGTACAGGGTAGGGAGCTTATGTACTACTTTCTGCCACACAGAAAAATAACTTCAGTAAGTACAGAAGAATAAAGTAAAGGATAAAAGTGACATTTCTGGGGGGAAAAAATAAAGGCATTAGCAAAAAACTGCAAAACTTCAATTTACATGCAAGTTCTACTTTGTATTACGCATTTGCAGTACTGTCCACTTTCCAGCTTAGTGTCAATAATGTTTGGTGTTGCTTTGCATGAGTGGCTTGACCATAATGTCAATTTGATCTTTAAAACCCTTTGTTCGCCCGGGAGTGCAGGGCTGCTTCAAATATGTTTTTACGCACGCCCTTGTTCTCGCTGGGAGGTCAGACGCCTTTTTCTGAAGCACCTAAGCCTGTCTGTGCTGGAGGGTGGCGTATAGGTTTCTGTGAAGGATGCTGGAAGATTTTTCTCTTCTTTTTTTGTTTTTGACAAAGGGTACTTTGTTTTCTCATCACAAATTCTTTTAAGCTTTATTATCTCTCTTCAGAATAGGCTCTTGAACTCCTAATCAGGTAGCGCTTTTTCCCTTCACCCTCCTCAGCCCCTTTCTCACATTAAATACCACAGCGCATGAGAAATAATCAGTTTAGTTCCAGATAAGGTAAATCAGCGCCCTTATAACCACTCGATTAGCCACGGCCCTTCAGGTGAGCTGCTGGAGGAAACAGGCGATCAGAGCCCGCAGGGAGGCTCCCGTCCTCCCTGGGACCTGTTCCCAGCAGCCGGTGCTCATCGCCCGTCCTGGGATGCTCCCGGCACAGCGGCTGCTTCTCCTCCTTCCCGAGGTGCTGCCTCTGTCAGCCGGGGCTTGTTCAGGGCCAGGAAGGGCTGAAAGCCGGGTGTGGATAAACGGGGGTGAAGGAGGAGCGGATCCCTGTCTCGCTTCGCATGACAGGGCAGAATGGGTGCTGGGTGGGTTGCATTTCTATTTGTTTTCAGATTAAAAATCATTCAAATCAACTCCTCTGCGGGTTCATCTCCTTTTCAACCTCCCTTAATTAATGAGATTGTATTGCTTGCAGTGATAGCAGCTATCTGTTGCAAGGGTAAACTCTTGTTCTGGGAGTTGGATTTCAGCTGATAACTACAAGATTGTTCACGCCAGCTCCCCAACTATATTGTGTACTCTCAGTGTTTCTGCCTTACAGCATCACGTTATTATCATTAGTGCACTAATTGCATTCATTTCCAAGTGGTGAGAACCAGGTGTCAGAGCAAGGCTCCAAGCTGGGCTTGTACAGATGCCCAACCCCAAAGGTGGCTGAAGGCTCCTAGATCACCAAATCCTGCTGAAAACCTTGCTCTGGGTTCCTTTTCTAACCAGCTCAGCAATAGTGATCGCTGCGGGTGCCTCTAAGAGTGAAGGTTCAATATTAAAGACATTCTTTGTTCTTTGGTGCATGGAGTAGGAGGTGGATTAAGGTTTCACCAAGGAAGAGGTGGAGAACGGGAGGAAGAGGCTAGCAGCAACATCTTTATGCTTCAGAGAGAATACCAACATCCACATCATCCCACTGGTTGTATTTGTACTTCCTGACATTATCACCTTCTCCTGTTTTGGTATTATTTAAGTAACCCTGAGTTTGTGTGGGAAGAACAGAAGAAGGCAGAAAAGGAGACGGAAGGGCTGTCCCTGTAAGCATCCCATTTCTGTCTCCCTAGATTCCCCCCAGAATGCCAGTCCTGTGAAACGTAATAGCAGTGCTTGCCGTGACTGCCTGCAGGCACCCCCCATCTTCCTTTCGGGAAGATTTTGGGAAGCTTGAGACCAGCGGGGCAGCGCAGCTGTGCTGTGCAGTATGATGGGAAGCGTATCCAGAGCTGCAGCAACAAGTGAGAAAACTTGCATTGGAAAAAGTGATGTATTTTTAAAGGTGACTTTTTGGAAAGGTGGCCCTAAGTACCAGATTTCGCACTTTTTCTGGAAAAATATACCGGTGAATACACTGCAATGTGAGCACAAAACTGAGTTTTTATGTAGAGTGTTTTCTACAGTCATCCATAAAGGATTGATTAAAAAATATGTAGTAATACATTTATCGCATTACCTCGTTAAAGCAATGACGGTCTCTAAGCAGTGTTTTTTCTGGGGATTAATGGCCAGAAGGGGCTAGATCTGCAGCTGATGATCACCATTAACCCCATCTGGTCAATAATCCTTGTTAATCCACTTTTATTGGCCAGAGAGTCTGCCTGGCCTAGGGTTAGCACAGCACGCGGGGGCTGCAGCTTCGCTGCTGTTTCAGGGAAAATTAAACGTGGGCTGCAGCTGAAAGGAAGGGACAAACCCGGGCGCTGGGCGCTCCCACCAGCAGTCGCACCCTCGCTTGGATCAGGCTGGAGAGCCGGCTGGGGCCGGTGGTTTTGTGGCGCCAGGCGATGCGCCAGACCGACAGCTTTTTCTCCCAGATGATAAGTTAAATAATTATCGTCGTGAACATACGGCTGTTTTTCACTGCATCCCGTTAGGTCTGCGTGCAGTTGCTATATACGGCCCAGCCTTACCTCCCGGTCTGGATGTGGCTTTTCAAGCTGGCTATTGTTGCTGCCACGAGCGAAACCTGCGCGGCAGGGCCGGGCGCGGGACGGGCTGCCCCTGCTCCGCCGAGCCCTCCGCTCACACCAAGGCGCAGGTTTCCTCCTGCCCATCCCGACGCTCAGCCAGCCACCCGGCGCTGCTGCTTCCTGCTAAAAACCCTTTTCACAGCCGAGGGCCCCCGTTTACCTGCAGGGCAGGGCAGATGAGGGTAATGGATGACCACGAGCTCGCCCTGCCTCGGATGGTGCTCGTGGCAAGAGCGAGGTCCAAGGGGGCGGGATGCTTTGTGCAGGGCTCCATCGTCGCAGTTGCACCTGCCGTATCTTTACCTTTTGCCACATCTTTGACCTTTCCAGCGTTGCTTCCCAACGACTTGAGGACCCTTCTGGAGGAGGCGAAGGAAATGAAGTGGCCTTTCGTGCCAGAGAAGTGGCAGTACAAACGAGACGTGGGCCCGGAAGACAAAACAAACCTGCAGGACGTGATCAGCGCCAGGCTCCCCGATCTACTGGTACGAAGTTCAGCACGCCTGCTGTGGGCAACGCGCCGCTGGGGTGCTTGAGGCAGGATGCTTGTGGTTTCAGAGGGTTTTCTCCCTGCCCTGTAGCTGCAGCAGGCGAGGAGCTGCTCAGTGCTCAGCCTGCCTTAGTTGGCGCGCTCGCTTCGTCCGTTCAGCTGGTTCACGGTGCACTTCTGCTTCCAGCAAGATGCACGTTTGCCTCTTCCCTGAAGAGCTGGTGTTGTAATAATGCTAAAATGCCAAACCTTTGCCTGAAGTGCTACAAAACACGAGTTTGGGAAGCACGACGTGCGGTGTTCAGTTCGGTGTTGCAGGGAGGACTGCTCACTGCACTAGGGCTTGCCCAGCTGGTCACCTGCCGGTTTTCCAGAAAATCCCTTGACCGGATCCCTTCGGGGGCCTCAGCTGGCCAAAACCCGGGGCGTCACCCCCTCGCCAGCACTGCGCTTCGCAGGAATCCCGAATTTGCCAGGGGGTGCTGCTCCTTGGGTATTTATTTTCTTTTTCTCTTTGGTGTGTGTGGCCTCGGACAGAAATTTATGGCGGAGGTTGACCTCCTTTACAATCCCCGCGCGGCGCTCTGGCTTCGCAGCGTTTGTCTGCGCTCTCCCGGGACAAACACCTGCAGTAAACTCCCGGAGAGACCTGGATAGATGGGAGATTAATGCGGCTGTAATAGAGGGGCAGTGTTTTCGGCATTATGCCCTCTCCCCAGGTAGATGGATCTTTTCTGAGATGATACCAATTATTTATTGCTGAAACATCTGTTGATAACTGCAGCTGCCCTTGTTAAACAAAGCATATCATGGGGTCACAGACCACGGGGACCTAAAATCCTGCCGCACGCTAGTTTTAGACTATTCACCAACACCCCCTGAAGTCCATTGGTTACCGTCGGCTTCAATGCTTCGTCGTGCGGTTGAAAATACTTTGTAAACATTGTGCTGCCTTTCCCCGTGTGCTTTGAAGTATTATTTCATCTTCATTGGTAATTTATATTCCAGTGCTATTGTACCATGGGAAAAAGGGAAAACCTTTTTTGTTTTCCATTTAATTGTAGATAGACTGACATTTTGACCTGTATTATTAGTATTAGTCAGGAAAAGGGATCTTTTTTTCCCTTCATCCATCCCCCCCCACACCCTTTTTTTTTAAATAAAATTTCAAGGCAGAGCAAAGGCTGCTTCAGTTCTTTGAATAAAAAGCTGGGGGGGAAATGAGGCTGAAGAGAGGTGATTACAGTGCGATGAGGAAAGATAAAAGTCTGAGCAACTTTTTTCTTCTTTTTTTTTTGGCATGAAGGACAGAAGGATAATTTAATTCCCTGAAGGAAAAAAAAAAAAGTCTTTGTCGATTTATTGTTCAGAAAAACCTTTAAAATTTTTCATCTCTGTTTATTTTAATTTGCCATGCTCAGAATAAGCTCATAAACCGTAATTCATTACATTTAAAAAGCGCTTTGAGATCCGTGAATGAAAGGCGCTTCATTACCATAACACACTGGCGCTGTTACGAGGGGGCCGAGCGGGCTGCCCGCGCTCCCGACCAGGATGTTTTACTCTGCGAGTCGCCTGAAAAGCTCCATGAGACCAGCACGGGGAGTAAGCGGATTAGGCTTTGGCATCAAGGGTTTGCCTTAGTGCTACACTTTAAAAAGTGGGATACCCGATGCTGGCGGCTGCATGCTAGTTGGACACATCAAGAAGGCAAAGCCACCTGCACCTGCATCCTTTTAAAGTGCTCTTCTTCGCCTTTGCTGTGGGATCATTACTTCTGCATGCTGGCCACAGCCCTCGGAAGGCAAAGCCAGCGTGGGGGGCCGGGGAAGCGAGCAAGCCAGCGTCTCCTCGGCGCGCTCTGGCTGCAGCCTCACCTCAGTGGGAGCCGTGCTGCTGCTGGAGCGGGGCTTGCTGCAGGTTTTGGCAATGTGAGCAAGCTTGGTTTTTTATTTTCCTTCTCTCTCCACTCTGTGAAATTGCTGAACCTCCCCAGGGATTTGAAGGCAACAGGTTTACCGCGCTATTTCAGGCAAACCAGCACTTCTGCTTTTACAAAGCCTTCGCATCTTATAGAAGGGTTTTTTTCACGTTGTTGTTTTTTCTTTCCCTTATGGGGAATCACCAACCAATGCAAAGGCCACCCCACTTCACCAGGCTCGGCATACCGCTGGCCACGTCCTCCCAGCAGGTTTTGAGGGAGCCTTGCTGCCAGCGGCCAAGCCGTGCTGGAGCTCCCCAGGGTGGGAACCAGCTCCACGGCTTGGAGGGTGACGGCCAACGCTGGTAGCCAATGCAAAATCTGGGAGGCGCTGGGATTTGTGTTTTTAACGAACCAAAGCAAAGTCAGAATTGTATCGGCAGCCTCACCGACAAATGCAAACACAGGGGTTACTTTTTCTCACGAAAAAACGCACGTGCTGCAGGGTTAGGGCTGGGCTGTGGATCCAAAATGGAGCCTTCCAGGGGTTGCCCTTCCTGCAGATCTCCGATATCTGGAGTGATGGAAATACCTTTATGCTCAGTGGCTAGCCAATAGAGGGCAACGTGCCCATGTACACGTAGGCTTTGATCCCGCAAACCCTACTGTGGGCTTCCTTGAAGGACATCTCTGCACACAAGTAGCTCTCTTGTGGGATTATTCGTGCAATTATTTTTAATTTTTTCTTTTTGTAAGATTGCAGCCTGTGCTCAAACCCGTTGTAATGATACGAAGCATCACTTCGTTTTTATCATATGCATCAGTGGTTCCTGCATCCAGGCTCAGGCATTTGGCCACGGACTGGGATCTGCTGTCATAGGTACAGCGCAAATGAAAAAGCAAAGCCCCAGCTTCAAAGATTTCATCACCTAGGGCTTTCCCAGCGCGAAGATAACCAAGGAAAATCATTTGCAGTTAATGTTTAAATGGACTATTGAAATGCCCATAAATCACCTTCAGCATAAAGGTATCCGCACGTCTCCCCTGGCTGCATGTGCTCCCAAGGCTCCCCAAAAGCAGACAGGTCTCCTCCGGGCAGGTCTGCAGGGAGCTGTGCGGGCTGAGCCCGCGCTGCCTGCCCTGGACGGGAGAGTGGATCCTGGCCCTGCTTGTGCAGGGTCTCGCTGCAGTTAAGGGGACTGTGGAAAAGAATGGGAAATAAGTCCCTGCCGCTCTTGCCTGGGCCTCGGCTAATTGCGTGCTGCGGGATTATCATTAGGGGACCCGTTCTGAGGGAGGTGCCCCACTACCCTTAGGGGTGTGTGTGGCACTTGAGAGCTGCAGCCTTTGAAAAAGAACTAAAGAGGGGGCTGAGGATTTAGTGTTCTCCTCCCTGTACCTGCTGGTGTGGTAACAGGAGAGTTAAAGCCCTAAGGATCTTGGTTGTTCAGGCTGACCTTTTGCTACCTACCTCATAAGAGCTCTTCTTGGGTGATCCCGGTGAAACAGGGAGTGACCGAGCCCAGAGCTGTGGCTGCAGGCTGAATTCAGCACGAGGGGGGCTTGGTGGCATCCTGGCTCCCCTTACACCGTGTGAGCCCCGGTGCTGCCAGCCTGCAACGCGGCAAAGCGTTCGTCCTCCGCTGCACCTGTAGGAAAACAGCAGAGCTCGCATGAGGCATGCCAGGAGGAAAATGCAATGTTGGTCCTGGGTACTGATAGGGATATGGGTTCACTTTGCTCATGGGCAGGATCTCCTGTTCTCAGATGGTGCTTCATGGAGTCTCTCCTCCCTGAAAAACACTTTGAATTGTATAACTGGGATGGCTGTGCTGTTTTTTTCCTTCCAGCTGCTTCTCAACTGGATTTATATATTGGGAGATTTAGGAAAATTTAGGAAAGACAGATTTAGGAAAGAGGATCTTGGGTTTCTGACTGACTATAATGGACTTGATGCTGCCCTATCAGGAGGGATATGCCACTGGCATTTAGATATTTTTAAATATTAAAATATCCCATTAAATACACTATTTTAATGTACCCCAAGGAATCACCGCAATAGTTTATAAAAAGCCTAAAGATTGAGCACAGCAGGATACATCAGTGTCACAAAATTCCTGTTGCACTTATCCTTGGTAGCAAGCAAAAATGGGGCACTCCTGTGGTCCCCCGAATCCCTGCTGCCCTGTCAGAAATAGGAGGCCCACAGGAGCTCCCCCTTGAGAAGCCTCCTCGGTGCTTTCAAGGGTTTTGCTTCCATCCTTGCCCGAAAATGCTCCTCCTGAGAGCGTGCAAGTTCATCACGCTGCTGGTGGCTCGGCCACTGGCCCCACAGGCTGGTGCCCTCCCTCCATCACCTCTGCCTGCAAGCAGCACCAAGAGCAAAATGTGCAAACAGCAGCCGGGGCAGGGGTGGTGCCTTCCCTTCCACGTCCCAACCAGGCGTGGGGGGTCCTCTCCGTCCTGCAAGGGATTTGGGACAGGCAGCGGGAGCTCTCCAGGCACTGCTCCACTGGAGCAAGTGGCAATGCAGGAGTCAGCGCACTCGAGAGCGGGAGCTGGCAACGGCACGAGGAGCACGCCTGTGGCGGTAAAATTAAATCACTGGCCGGTAAAATTGCAAAAAAGGGGGGCTGTTGGTAAAAGCGGGAGTTATTATTGCCCTAGCAGTTTCTCACTTTATGAAGGAAGATGTGACTGCTTGTAAAAACTGACCCGTTCTGTGGTGTTTTGAGCTGCTAATAATGGACCCAATGCTGCGCTCATTGAATAAACACCCAACTCTCCATCACCTTCGGGATGAATAACTTGAGCTAATTAACAGCTTCAGACGCTCAATCCATTAAATTGGGTCCTCTGCTGCTCCAAGCAGAGAGGAAAGTGTCCAGGAGCCTCTTATTCCTCTCTCCGCAGCTATTTACTCTGTGACTTGCCCGTCCTGTGTTCGGGCTTATCCATCTGCACATCGCGGACATGCTTTCTCCTGCCCGTCACAGAGGTGGTAGGAGGCTTAATTCATTGTTGTTTGCAGAGTGTGCTCTGATTGCCAGCTGAAAGGCCGAGATTGATAGAGAAGTCCCGTGCAGTGACAGCGGCTTTGGTCTCTTGGAAATACGGGCTTTGCTAACAGTGCGTGGGGTAAAAGGGTGAGACTTCAGCCAAATCCATTGGTGTTTTGACTGTGTGTTTAATCTGACAGGGGACGAATGCAGGGGGAGAAAGAGCTGGGCAATTTGTTAGGGTTCAGTGAAGTGCTAACTAGGGGTAGATCTTGAGGCAGAACTAAAGCACCTGGAAATGCATGCCATTGAAACTCTGCCCTGTGCACACAGCTTGAGTTTCTTTCTTGACTGCTCTTGTTTTTTGTTTTTTGTTTTTTAAGATTTTAAACCTCAGACTCAATTACAAATGAAGACTAAAACAGTCTGATAGGAACAGCTATAAGAACACACAGGAATCCAGAGTGCCGGCAAAACTGTGGGTGTACTCCAAGAATGATTTCGAACCTTGCTGCTTGCAGAGGCGTTTTTGGAAAGGGGACCTTCCCGAGCCTGCAGGCTGCGTGTGGGGCTTGCCTGCGGGACCCTCGCTTTATGGAGAGGGCAGAGAGAGTGGATTAAATCAATATTTCATTTATTTGGGCTTGTAATTCCTCTTACATCAGCTGCCGCATAAAGATCTCCGCGACTCCCTGCCCCTCCTCCCCGCCCTCATTTACTATGCACCAATAATTTCCCTTTGACGCGGTCCTGCCAGCTCCCGTGCCAGATGGCCCCAGTTCCGAGCTGCTCCCTCTCTCGGGAGCAGCCCCCATTGTCAACGCGAGGGGGGCACTGCGGCTTTGAACCCGACGCCGGCACCCAAACTTCAGCCCCAGCCCGTGAGGAGGAGCCAACCCGGTAATGCGGGGAAGTGCGCGCGCAGCACGCCCTCCCACTCATCGCCGTGAAGGACGGGCCCTTCACTGAGGGCTGCTTTGCATTTTCCCCCACGGTCCGTGTATAGAAATCCCGTGCAAATTTAATTCTGTCACCACCTGACTCCACTTCCCAGGCGTGAGGTTCCCTTTGTGCCCTAAACTCAATTAGACATACGCATGGGGCATCACGGACACAGATGTTAAAACAAAGTGCGCACGCACCTCGCTCTTTCTTTTCCCTTTCCCCTCTCCAAGTACATGCGAACGCAGCAAACCCAGCCGGCTCTGACAAGCGACGTGCCCGGCCCGGCTGCTCCTCTCAGGCATCTCCTCTAGCAGGGCCGAGGGGAGCGTTCCTGTGCCCACGGGGCGTTTTTGGCAGGTGCTGAGGAATTTCGGAGCGGCACGAGTTGGCAGCGAGGGCACAGCCTGGGCCTGAATTTCTAGGTGTGCCGCCGGGGACACGGGAACGTAACCGCGAGGCTTGACGCCGAGCCGTGTTCCCGTGTGCCACACAGCGTGCGGCCCTGCCTTTCAGATAACAAAAGTAGCCGAGTTTCTCCCCCTGGCTTGACTTTTCTACATTTTGTGTCCATTTGGTTTTGGAGAGGGACACAAGAGGTTTCAGCATTGAGCAGGGAGTTAAATTATGCAGCTGCAAGACTGCCAAGCCCTTCAGAATAGGATGCTTCGTTTAGATTTTCCACAATGCTATTGAAGTGCTTATTTTCCTCCTGAAGAGACACAAACAGATGCAAACTTCTGTAAACACTTTAGAAATGAATTCAGTGAGTTTGGCCTCTCAGCAGTGCTCAATAGCTGACAGAAAAATGTCTAATTAGTGCAAGTGGAAATAATAGGGCCACTTGGATTCCTTCCATCCTCCTCCAAGTCTACTTTTCCTAGGGACTCAAAGGCCCTTTTGTTTGGTAGGTCACCCTCTCTCAGGCTTTTGTGCTCCAATCTATTAAAGGAAGAAGGGGAGGAAAAAAAATAGATTAGGCGATGCTCTGTGCTTAAATATATGGCCTGTTCATGAGCATTTCGAATGGATAGTTTGCAGTGTCAGTTTACAGGTGCTTAGAGAGAGGGATTCCTCCATTGTTGGCCGGCACAAGCGGCGCTGCGCGCGCGGAGCTCCAGGAATCCTTTTCAAGTGCCATCCTCTTAGAAAATCCAACTCTGGCTCAGGAAGAAAAGGAAATTTGCACAAATCCGCCTCACTGAACTGCAAACAAGCTAGCAAATGCTTGCAGCAGGCCGGTGCTGCAACCCGGCCTTCGTGCCGTAGGTCGTGGGCTCTTCTCCAAACGGTTTGAAATGGGCTTTGCCCACACCTCGGAGGGCTCTGTGCTTTAGAAACAAGTAAGTGTTATTTGGTGAGGCTGCTGCGATTCCTCCCCTTGGTCAGACAGTGGTTATGGTGCTAGAAATCAAGAGTGAGTCTCGCTGTCAGGCGGTGAGGCTCTGAGCTGAAAGCAGAGAGCAGAAGTTAGGCTGGCGAGGAAACCGGGGAGGGTGCCCCAGAGGCCTGGATGGTGTCTAGGGTGGTCTGTGGACACTGGTGTCTCTGGCCCCTGCAAGGAAGGTAAGGGAAGGAAACTGATGCTGAAGACAAAAATGGGAGATAGCTGCCCAACTCGATGTTTAAGCAGGGATTTGGACCAATTTTTCTTGTCAGTCTCATTCTCTGATGGTGCTGTGGGGCCTGAGGCTCCCTTCACTGTGTTGCTTTCGCTCTGTCATCAGCACAATTAATGACTGATAAGAATGAGATGAGAAACGTCCTTTTTATGAGGAGGCTTTGTATAGTTGAAAGTGTTTCCTGTTTCATTCTCTTGCCATCTTTACCATACCACTAGGCAGTGATGGGGCATTGCCAACTCCCAGGAGTTGGAGCGAAGCTGGGCACCAGAAGGCCAGGTTCTGGGCAGCATGGGGCTGCTGACCATGAAGACCAGGCAGGTCAGGGCTGCTCCTGGCACCCATGAGACTCCATAGCTGAAGAGACGGGTCCGTCCTTACAGCTGATTGCTGTATTTCGGAAGCGGTGTGCTTCTCCCCTCCGCACCCTGTTGTTCTTCAGAGTTTGCAGCAAGTTTGTAAGAATCTCATTAAGAGGCATCATTTTGTACTCTTTTATGTTCATCCTGTCTTCTGGGCTACAGAGAGATTTTGACACAGGGTTCAAAGGGGAGGACTCAAGGCAGTGTTACTAGCCATTCCTTGTGCCCAGACAAAAATGTTTGTATCAGGCAGCTGTTCCAGCGAAACAATGATCAGATGCCATCTTCCCCATCCTGCACGAAAGTGAATCATCTGGACATCAGTGTATGGAGCACCTCCTTGCTCCACTGGTGGGAGTGCCGACCCCTATCCACCACAGAAAGAGGTGTTTGGTGCCCGTCCTGGCAGGTGTTCCCAGGTCCACGTGGACTTCTGCATCCACGATGAGGCCATGTGCCTCCACAGGGCTGTCTCGCTGGCCTCCTGTCCTCTTAACAGCGTGCTGCCTGAGGAGCTCTGGGTGATTCCTTGTGTCGGTGTGACGGCTCAGCTGCTGCGGGAATACAAAGAGAGCTCATGCAGACTTAGAAATTATTAAAGATGACCTGCAAGGGAAAAGCATTGGACTCCTGCCCTGTTTGTTCGTTTGTGGTGTACAAAGGAGTGTTTGATCCCCCGGCCTTAAAGCTGCATTGATGCCGGTTGTTTGTAGTCAGGGCCTGGTCCCACAGCGAGCCGCATGTCCCCTGGGAGTCCCTCGTTTCCTGGGGGACTTCTAAGGAGGAGGAGGAAAAGGAAAGCTGGGACTGAAACGTAGTACTCACACTGAAGGTAGCAGGAGTACCAGCTAATCAACAGTAATAATCAGGCCCCGTGGACATTTACATGTTCATGCATATTCAAAGAGGCCTGACTTTTTCCAGAAATGGTTTGAAAGGTGCTTTCTGAGCTGTGCGCGTCTCAGCTTGCTTAATACGCAAGACAGAGTGGTCATTCCCTATCGCTATATGGATAGCTCGAGCTCCATCTGGGACAACTGCTGTAGTGACCATTTCCAATCTTTCCAGGCTTGTGTCCCTTTTGAACTAATTGTTATTGCTGCTGTTAGTCTGCTGGGTACAATTTAAATTCATTAACAGACCACCAAATTATGTGGTTCCAAATACTAAACATCAATTAGAAAGACAAAAAAAAAAAAAAAAAAAACAGGAATGATATCTGCAGGTCAAACAAAGAGCAGGAACCTTCCAATTTTAAGAATGAAAATATGAACATAATTAGTCAAGTTATAGGCTATAACAAATCGAATCTGATCACTGCCACAAAGGCTTACTCCTTTATATAAATGCCTAGGAAGATAGAGGTTACAAGTAGAAATTTTGAGGCACCCTTTTAATTGCTAGCGAGTATTTGCTTCTCGTAACGTTTGGTAACTTCACTTGCTATGAAACTGTGCAGTTGCCTTACAGCAAATGCCTGAAGAAATTCAATCCATGGTACATAGGCAGCCCTGTTAGGCAGAGAATTACTAAGCTGAGTATTTTGTGTAAACAGTTGACTATGTGAGTTTCTTCACGGCTGCCCCATGGCACTGGTGTTCTTTTCAGGTTTATTTGAAAGCCTCCATCACGGTCAAGGACTGTGTGACGGCAGCTGCTATTGTGTTCCTGATTGACCGGTTCCTGTACTGGATTGATGCCTCAAGCAAACTCCTGAAGATCGCCAAGGGCCTGCACAAGCTGCAGCCCGCCACGCCGATCGGTCCTCAGGTGGTCATCCGCCAGGCTCGCCTCGCCGTCAACGCAGGTACCGGCTACCGGGGAGCCACCGCTCCAGTTTCTCAGCTCAGGCCCGCTTAGGAGCTACTTGACTTTGAGGAAGATACTGTGTCCCTTTCTGGGGGTGACATGCGTATGGTCTCGGTGCCATCTTTTCAAACGCACGGCCCCTCCCAGCCCCCTTGAGCCCTCCCAGCTCCTCTCACTAGCACAAAGGGGCTGGTATAAAGGGTGTCAGAGCCAAAAGCAGTAGAGAAAATTGTGAAAGGGTGTGGAAAATACTAATTGGAGCTTTTGTTCCTTAACAAATCTTCCCCGCTGGTTTCAAACAGGGATATCTGAATTGCTATACTTCTGACCAAGGGCCTTTAAAAAGTAAATTAGAGTCCTGGCATTTTCTCTGCACTGTCCCAGCTGCTTTTTTTCTTTTTTTTTCAGCGGGACCACTTGACTATGCAAACAATGCAGCTTACAGCCCCTCTAGGATAAATTTTTTTTTTTTTTTAAATGTCCATCGTTCCTATAATGTGGGCAACACCTGAAGGATTTTTAACATATCATCTTCCCACTGGGAAAATGCATTCCCACTTTTTGTGGGGAGAAGAAGACAAAGCCAGTAAATCTTGCTTTGAAAAAGACAATTGAGGAATATTTTATTTGCAGAAAATAGTCAGAACCACTAGCTCCCTGCATAGCCATTTTATTTGTGGCTGTGGACTTCTAACGCTCCCACTGCCGTGGGGTTTGGGAACTGGCACGCTCCAATTTGGGTAGTTCAGCCAGCACTCACACCTCTTCACTGACTGGAGCAGCCTTTGGGAGTTCAGTTGGACAAGTGTGAGTTCAGTGACAAGTGTGTGAGTGCTGATCAAATTAGACCTTCAGGCATCTCCTGCAGCCCATCAAGCCTGCTGTGGATGACTCTGGCCATGCAACAAAACCTCTGAGCCATATGACTCGTGGTTGAAATGCAGCATACCAACCTTGTGTTTCATGCTGCATCCTTTTATGCCGAGGTTTTGGCTATATTATATATTCTGTTCCTAGGGCGTTTCTTAAAACCAGGTAGAGAGTGACTGGGAGGTAGTGTAGCCCATGGCTGCACTTTTGGTGGTGGGATGTCAAGTCAGCTGGCTTTGAAGTGCATGTGCAGAGCTTCCCTTCATGGTGAGCTCCCCAGTGAGACCAAAATGGGCTTGCATTTAGGAAACCCGTGTTTCCTTGGGACAGAAGCATGCAGCTCCAGTGCTGAAGGAAGCAGGCAAAACTACTTTCTTCTGCAAGAGAAATAAGAGCAGGGATTCCCAATGTGTGGGGTGGCCAGCAGCTCAGTGCCTGCCCCAGTCTCGTTGCCTCCTCTCCCGCTCTGAATCCTGCAGCAGCCCGAGTGGGAATGAGCAGGGTAAGAACTGGGTGCCTGGAGTCACGTGCCGACACTGCTGAGCTTATATTAGCAGCCAGGTAGACTCTAAAACCAAATTCCTGAGCATCTAGCAGGGCATGCTGAACTGGGAAGTTTAGGCTAATCGTGAACACAGTACCAGCACTGGGAAGAGGAGTACGATTTGCCAGGGTTTGCACTGGTGAATATTTTTGTTCACTTCATACCACAAGGTACATTTTTGCATTCATTTTCTGTCTTTGTTTTGTTTTTCAGGTAAACTTTTAAAAGCTGAATATATCCTAAGCAGCCTTATTAATGACAATGGAGCAACAGGTACATATATATTTATTTTCCGATTTCATAATTACTATTTTGGTGGGATTTTTTTTATACTAATTTTGACAGTCACACAAATTTCAAATACAGCCAATCTGACCTCAGTAATGACTCCTTACATCGTGCTTCTCTTTCTGTCACCATTCTTTGCTAAAATGTGGAAACTGAAACTTTGCTTTGAAACTTCCACAATTCATCTTTGTATGTCTCTTCACTTGGGACAAAATATTCTGGACTGACAGCCTTCCTACTAATTTCTTTGTCTAGAGAATTTTAAAATGTAGCCCAATTTTAAGCAATTGACTGATCTACAAAACAAAGACGACCTCCACCCACCCCCCAAGAAAACCAAACAGGTTGAGTAATGCTTATCCTCCACATCCACACTGATCTTGTAAACAAAATTAAAACTTTAACCTAGACCTGTAGCAGACTGCAGTTCACTTATTTACTATATTTGGAGTTGAGAAAAAAAGAGAGCGAATCCTGCATCATACAGCACTTTCTTCAATTACTGGAGAGACATGCAAAACTGTAAAAATGGGAACATTCCTTAATGTGTGATGATACTTTTAGAAATTATCTCTTTTTCCTTCCTGTCAAATGACTATACCACTGGTCATGTGGCTTGTTTCAGATCTGGATGGGTGTGTAGCATTTCTAATGGTAAGAATTCACAAATTTTGACAGACATTCAAAATTAGCATTTAAATATGTTTTTCAGACAATATATATTGTAGGTTTTTAGACCTGCTAACCATTTGCTTAGCCTTCAGAGTTCATTTAGTCAACACATTCATGTTTTGTCTACAACCATACAGAATCACACACAGATTCTGTGTGTCTACAGACATACACAACCACACACAGAATGGTTGTAGACACACAGAATCACACACACACACAGATAAACCATAAAAAGTAAAAAAATTAGGAAGCCTGTTCTGCTTTTTGTTGTTTTGTTTTTAATGTGAAACTGAGATTCTCATACAAGAAGGACCCTCATGCAAGAGGGCTTTAAACAACATACCAGATATCACTGTTAAAGTAGCACTGGCTATGTAGAGCTCTGCATTTCATCTCTGATGGGATTATGCTGTTATTTTAAGATTAATTTCATAATATTCAATGATAACACTTGTTTAGTTAGCATTGAAGATGTGTTGTTGAACAGGTACTTCATGCTAAGAGTTGCAGTGAAATGTTCATATTAGGAAAGCTTAGTGGTTTCATTTTTTGTTATAATCAGAAATTCTATATAGATTTGATAACAAAAGACTTTGTATAACTAATCATGCTGTTTTAACATGAAAAATTTTGTTTTAATCTTCACGATACACTGATATCTGAAAAGAAAACATATCTTGCCAATGGTTAAAAGTATTTTCTTCTGTTGCATATACTGGTGACAATGCAGATAGCCATGTTAATCCTTTTGAATGCTTTTTAGTGTGACTCTGTATAATGCTTACACAAAATGACTTTTTGTCACTTCACAGAAGAGAGGTAGCTTTTTATGTTGTTCTTATGCTCTGTATAGCTGTCACTCAAGCTGCATGCTTATATAGCTGTCTGCTTATTTTCCTTACTGCGCTGTCACTTTGTCATCTCTCTGCTGCAAGGCCTGACTCAAACCAGCTGAATTCAATGGAGAGATTTCTGGCAATTTGCTGGGATTTAGGTTATCTTCAGAGGCCTAAGATGACAGCAGCATTTTTCATTCTCTACTGAAATTTTCAACTCTTTTTTCAGGTACCTGGCAATATGCTAAGGAAAGTGATCGGATTCTTGTTCAGTCGGTCTGCTTACAAATCAGAGGACAGATTCTGCAAAAGCTTGGTATGGCTTTTTTCTATAAATACCTATTCAAGGTTTTTCCCAGATTTTTTCTTTACAGTCAAGATTTAAAATAATGCATTTGTCATGTGTCAGAATTTTAGCTTGTGAGAAACATCTGCCTGACATCCATAACACGGCCACAGAAGATGAGTTATACACACATCTGTTTGAAGAAGCAAGGACCTAGAGCCATGTACCAAGCAAGCACATTTTAGGAATTATCCTTTTATTATTAATCTAACCAGAAGTCAAGGAGCATCCTGAAATATTGTTCCATTTTTCCGCTAACACTTTTCCCAAATTCACTGTTCCCAAAAGCATGCAGTAGCTTAACATAGGTACATCACAGCACTTTCCTCTGTCAATGTAAGATACCTAGCGTTCAGCATGATGGACTTCTGTATTCAGGGCTTGGTACCCAGGCCAGCAGCCTTAATTTTATGCTGTTGCCATGACCTTTCATCCTCAGTGACTGTTGAGCTGGCGTCTTTTATGAGCATAAAATGTGTGTTTATACACAGCCAAAAGCTAAAGGAAACTAATAGATGTTCTCTGTCACCAAAGCAAAAAAATGCTATGATATGATTTTATACTGTTTTCAGGGCTCCCGACTCAAGGAGGTGTAAAATAAACTCAGCCTATTGAAAGCCATCTGTAGCAGTAATCTTCTTAGTGACTGTTTTTCTGGTTTATTCCAGGGATGTGGTATGAGGCAGCAGAGTTGATTTGGGCTTCAGTTGTGGGATATTTCAAGCTTCCTCAACCAGATAAAAAGGTAGGATCTCCTTTTCACGCTGGATAG
Source organism: Anseranas semipalmata (assembly GCA_013399115.1). Taxonomy (NCBI): domain Eukaryota; kingdom Metazoa; phylum Chordata; class Aves; order Anseriformes; family Anseranatidae; genus Anseranas; species Anseranas semipalmata. The sequence continues at coordinate 1,687,779 of VXAA01001529.1, read as the reverse complement.
CCTTGCCAATCTAATAATCATTCCAGATTAGCTTTTGTTTACTTCAGTCATGTCTTTCTGAAATAATGTTTCAATTATACATCTCAGGCACAGTTAACATTAAGGACAAGTATTCCAACTGAAGTCTGTATTGCACATTGTTTGTTTCCGCATGCATGCACAGACTTACAGACACCTTTTTACTGCAGAGAAATGAAAGTGATAGTTTTCATTAAGCAGAATTGTCTGAAGTGAACCGTCACCTAGGATGTCACAGGTGCCTCTGACAAGGACAGACTAGAACACAGCCATAGATTTGGATTTTTTTAGGACTAAGGCTAAATTTTTTGCCCAGTAACCATGCCCTACACTATCTGTTGTGAGTGATGTATGTCCCCTGGCCCTGCAGTATCTGAACACCTTGCAACAGCTAATATATCTGTCTTTAACACTTTTGTGAGGCATGGTCACACTAATCTTCCCACTGCCAATGAAGCAACAGCCATACCATGTGTCCGTAGCTAAACAGGAATGTGAACCTAAGACTTGCAAGTCCCGAGGTGATGCTTTAATAATTTTTGTAATTGTACTCCAGCATAGGATATACCACAAAAACAGACCTCATCACCTCTCCTCTCCCATACCTCAAAGCTTGACTTTAATCTCAGAACATCCCTGTGAGACCAAAGATGTGTAGTGAATTTTGCAGAAAGCATACCTTGGCATTCTTAACTATTGAGCTGGGCAGGCCCTTCGCTACCAGGTGTAAATCAAAAGTTCCAGAAAGAGACTTCACTTTCATCGTCACAAACAGCACCTTGGAAAAATAGCTAAGGTAAATGCAATGCTACTCCAGTTGCTGTTGAAACCCAGAGACAGTGGTTATCAGGATAGCTGCCGCTCACAGAAACTCATAAGTATCCACCAAGGCTGCACTTTCTGCGAGTTAAAATTAATAAAACCCTACCAAGATGACCTCTCTGAGTTTCTTAGCAGTGCTTCCCTTTGAATCTTCTTTTGTTTATTTTGGTGGGTTTTGGTGTTTGTTTTTTTTTTTTTCTGGTTTGCCATACGTAGAACCTAACTTACTGTGAGCACTAAAATTCAAAACATCAGGGAAAAACCCTACCATAATTTTCCATTTCTTTTTCAGGGAATTGCTACTTCCTTGGGTATTATAGCTGATATCTTTTCTTCCATGAATGAGAAGGATTATATACGTTTTAAAACCAATGTTGAGATTGACCTGGTAAGAGTTGGTTTGGTATTTGTGTGTGCAGATTCTTCAGATAAATTGTATGTCATTGTCCCAGATTCACCCACATTTTGTCCATCCTCCAGTTCCTCTCCTGTGCTGAGAGGGCTGAAGAAAATTCTATTGCTCCCATTGAAAAAGTTCATTAGCAACCAGATGGAAAAAATGCCTTGCTCCAGGAAAAAGAAAACAATAAGAATATTGATAGACTGTGTGCATATGTGCATGTATGTATAATACACAGATGATTTGCAGACACATCTATGTAAACGTGAGCAAAAAGGCTGCTTCAGAAATATAGCTGGCTGTTGTTGTGTAAGATTTGATGTCCTAATCTGTCAAGACTCAAAGGCATCAGAAACCTCAGGGACCCTACAAATCCCAGTGGACTCTTGATGACCAAATCCCAAGCTGCCTGCCTCCAGTCTAACAGGGTTGCCTACCAGGTAGACCCTTCTCTTTGAAAAGAGAGCCTTTATGATGAGGTTTCCCCCTCTTGCTTTTTTTGTTTCACCAGAGCCTTCTCCGGGAGTTCAGCCATCGCTTACTATCAGCTGCTGAAGCCTGCAAACTAGCGGCAGCCTACAGCCAATATACCCCACTGTTTGTGCTCACAGCAGTGGTAAGTATTAGTCCTCATTCTGGAAGTGTTGTGTGTATAAGAGAAGAGTCCAGGCTATTAAATTCAGCTCTAATCTAGCTTCCAAGCATTGTACAGTATGCTCCTATCTGTGTTGTGGAGGTGATGATATATGTTACTCTGGACTCCAGTCTGAAGCTTAAGCAGATGGGCAGAAAGCAGTATCTGTCCACAGAGTGAGGATGGGCTTTCAAGCGCATCTGGGAGTGCTGCTTCTCCTGTAACTCCAGATGTATTTCAAAGGAGAAAGAGCAAGATTGTTTCCTCATGGAAACACAGCAGCAGGCTGTTAGAGCCACCATTTGCTTCCAGTTGTAAAAGGGAAAGAAACATATTTTTTCCTCCTTTCATTTATTTGCGACAGAGGTGCAAGTTTTTAATTCCTTGATTCCTCTTTTGTCCACTCCCAGAACATCCGTGGGGTGTGTTTGCTGTCCTATAGTCACTCCAAGGACTGTCCCCCAGAAAGAAGAAAGTTCTACTTGTCCGAAGCCAAAGAATCCTTTGAGATCGGCCTCCTCACCAAAAACAGTAACAGTCCTGTCACCAGCAAGCAGGAGCTCCATAGTTTTATTAAAGCTGCTTTCTGCCTCACAACTGTGCACCGATGGCTCTATGGGGAGAGTGAGAAACTCCATGAGGTGAGTCAGCTGTGTAGAGAAGCCATGGGAAAACTGCATACATACAGCACTTCATTTGCAGAAGAGGAAGAGAAAGGAATGCTTGCCAAAGAGATCATGTCTCTGATCACGTCCATTAAGAAGCACTTGCAAGTGGAAAGCTTTCCTAATTCTGATGCCAGGTCTTACATTCCAGACAGTTATAAGGGTGCAGTGGAAAAACCTATCCTGCAAGGGGAAGCCAACTTTGAGAAAATCCTTGCCACGCATTCTCAGCATCATCTGTCAGTGTGTGAAGTGTTTAAAAATACTTGCAGGATTCATAAAACCTCACCAGGAGAAACCCACACGGGAGCTTGTGTCACAACGTTAAAAACAGAAACCAAAAACATAGAGACTGTGTGTACCACGGAAGAAATGGCGTACCAGAGGAAAGGTGCTGGCAAAATGGTTAATGCACGAAAAGCAGGAAGTAGCTCACAGAGACTCAGTGGCCAAGCAAGAAATAAACACATTGGTTCTGATGTGATGAATATTTCCTTTGAAGAAGAGATTGAACCAGTAGAAAGAGTAATAAATGATGAAAACAGTGTTTTCAGCAGATGGCAAAGCAGGAGTCGAACCACTACCTCAGAGAACTCTTGGTGCAAGCTGTCGCTGTCAAGCTACTCTTCCAGCTGGGAGGAACTAAACTGTAATAGTGGCAAAGAGTCTCCCAGGGATGGGCAGCAGCAGGAGAAGGGCTCAGCGGAGGAGCAGTGTTGCACAACAGAATCTGCCGAATATGGCCAAGCCGCTTCCTTGCCGTCATTGCCCCCCAGAACTCTGCAGCCTTCTCCTCGAGAGCTTCCACGTAACCGCGTGGGGTCCCCTCAGCCTTCCCTGGGGGTGAATGCAGCCCCGGCAGGAAGGCCCGGGCAGAACGGCTGCAGCACCACGGACAGCGGCCGCCGCCCGGGGCCGGCCGCGGGCTCGGCCCCAGCGCCCCCGCCCCAAACCCGGTTCGCGTGGGTGCAGCCGGGGGGAGGGGGCGTGGGCGGCACGGAGGGACCCTCGTGTGACCAGAGTCCCGCCACAAGTGGGGCGGCTGCTGCAGCGGCTACACGTGTTCAGCCAGAAATGGCCAGCCATTCTTCCCCGCGTAACTGGATGAGGAAATCTCCGGCCGTGGTGGGGAACAGATCTCTCAAAATGGCGGACGTTGACCCCCAGGCAGAAACAGTAGATGACACTGAATTTGATTTCGTCAGTATTGGAGACTTAGTAAACAATTATCCCACGGCGACTGTTCCAGAGCATCAGCCGACTCCGAGTGTACCAACAGCTTTGCCCTCGGGGAGACAGATGTCCAAAGTCAACTCGTTTGACTGTGCTACTACTGAAGAAGAAGAAGAAAAGCCTCAGGACAAGGTGAGCAGCAAGAAGCCATCCAGTTCATCTCTGAGTCCATGGCACAAATCAGCTCAGAAGCCCAAGAGTTCCCCTGAAGGTCCATTTCTGAACCCAAGGGCAAATGGTCTTGTCTTCACGCCTGGGAGAACAAAGGAAGAGATCCTTGATGCCCGAATTCTGAGTGATGATGACTATGTGCAGCTTCTGGCAGGAGTAGAGCATAACTGGCTTGTCCAAAGACTGATGCCTACTGGAATTTTTAAGTCTAAACAGCTTCATAAAGCATACTGTAAGTTTCCGCACAGCAAAAGGCATTTTCATGCAGGGATAGCTACTCTCACAGAAAACAGCCTTGACTCAGGCTTTTTAACATCATGTTTTAGTCATTACTTATTAAGATTTTATTTTTTGCTGTTTTATGAGTTTTTGTACAAGAATTTTAGCAATAGAAGAACACTCCCTTGAACCATTTTCTCATATTCCTACTCATCCATTTGCACATCAGGCACAGCTTCATGGAGATGGGCTCCATCTCCATGGCCACTCAGTCGCTCCTGCTTCATCCCTTCATGCAATAGGTAACTCAGGCTACTTGGTTCCCTGTGACAGTTCATCAAGTCCGTTCTACCCCTTTACTTGAGCCCATTTCATCCCTGCAAACTGTGTATTTGAGATAATGATTATTAAGTTAATTGTAAATAACAGTTCAATTTATTTGCTGAACCTTAATTTGCAGACCATTGTTCAATATACTAAGACATACAGATGTTAGGAGCGACACCTCTATAGGATGCCTCATTGAGCTCATTAAGTACAACCCACTGGGGGCTCACCCCATCTTGCATGTTTCAAGCTTGTTTAGATAATATTTTTTGTCCTTTATGTAAAATATCCAGCTCTGCAGCTAAATGCCTCTTAGCATATATTTTATTGCTCAGTACTTTGCTTTCAGAGGAGCCTGGATATCTTATCTGCTAGGTGATGGTATATCATCCCTCAGCACAGGCTTAGAGCAGTGCTGTGGGATTGTCCAGTCTACCTGTTGTGTTTTCTTTTTGTAGCTGCTCTTCTTTTGAAATACTCAAAGAAATCAGGCCTCTGGACAGGCCAGGAAACAGCTGTATTCATTGGGGACTACCTGAATGTGGCAAAGGAAGGCAAACAGAGAAATGCATTTTGGATACACTTCCTGCACCAAGAAGAAAGCCTGGGAAGGTATTAACCAAACCAATTTTTGAAACAAAATGTATATCAGTGCTATTTCTGTGTAAATATGAATGAAAACTGTCTGGTACAATTCATCTTATACCTGTGATTCAGCCAGTCTAGTAACTTGTTGGACAGTAGCTTTTATCAGGTATTTTCAGGAGATAGTATAAGTTTTTACTTGGACAACTACAGAAATCACAGTCACAATGGGAGAAGATTATTCCTGTATTCTGTTTCAACCTAGTTTACATTCAGTTAGATTTTGGCTGATTTTCTGTAGCAAGACTGTTTTATTGCTTTTCTCAGTCTCCTGGGCATTTTGTCAATCTTTACTAGGCTAATTTTTCTCATCACCCCATTTAACTCTCTAATTTTGAATTTTGGGGAAGAAGAAGGTACTTTACTGTTGCCTTATAACAGCCATGTTAGTGTCTACTTGCTCGTGACAGGTCTTAGGCCTGACATCACCTTCATCTGGTCTGGGATAATCTCACGGGAGATTAAATGTCACTTCCTTTTTATTTGACATCTAGCTTTGCATTAGAGAATTCCCGTTTCTGATATTCCCTAACACCCAAACAAAACATCTGTAATTTGAAATTAACGTGTTCTTTAAGGCAGTTTTGCCCAAATTAAGGTAATTAACCTGACAGAGATTCCAGAGTAGGCTCTTTCATAAAACAAGCCCATCTAATCCCACTCATGGATAGGCAATATATCATTTCATGTTGCTGAAGAGGGTACAAGCACAGGGTGGTGTTAGTACCTCAGAGTCAGACCAAACTTTTTGCTTGCCTGGATCTTCCTGTGGAGACACCAGCAATTGTTCTGTTCATAGGCCAAGGCAGACAGCCTTACACCTGCTCCAGTCTGAAAGAAGGAAAGCTAGCTTAACGTGATGCTGGGCCTGAGTCAGTAAAGAGAAGCTACCCTAGTTAAGAGTGCTATGCTACCAAGTATCCAGCTTTCAGCCTAGAATTGCTTTGCAACAAGCTCGTTCTTAACACAGAGTGAAGGAGGAACAGTACCTATAGGCGGAGAAGTTCTTCAGTTGCTTTTCTTTAATTTTAGCAGTGGGTTTATGCAATGGATGCATTTGCCCTGAAAGCAAGGTTAAAATCACCTATATGCTTCACATAGGCCTCCACATCAGGAAAGCTCTGCTGGCTGCTAATCACAGATTTTGGATTGTTATTAGAAGTAGCTTATGAATTCTTATGGGTTAAGAACAGTATTTTAAGTACCTCTGAGTCAGGTCTCCCTTCAGAGTCAAAAAGAGCTGACTTTAAACATTCCATTGTTACAAAACCCCCATCCTAGGATTTGGTTGATCTTTACAGCATTTTATTCCTGTAAGAGCTATAGAAGAAAAAAAAACACAACTTTAATCACCGAGATTTTAAATGTACCACCAACAGCTGGCTTTGCTTCTGAACAGCCGAGCTCTGCTTTGTGGTGATGTTTGTGTATCACAAGTAGGGCTTCCCAAGTGCTGTCTGCTGCAAACCTGGCTACACCAAAGGTTTCTCTACTTGTTTAGGTATGTTGGGAAAGAATATAAAGAAGAAAAAGGTCTTCTTCATCATTTCAGCGACGTGGAACGACAAATGACTGCTCAGTACTACGTGATGGAATTCAACAAAAGACTGTATGAGCAAAAGGTCCCTACCCAAATCTTTTATATCCCATCTGCAGTACTTCTGGTAAGAGCTGTCTTCAAAACAATACCAAGGAATTGATGGGAAGAAGCTCATAAGTCAGTTTTAATTTTAAAATACTAGTAGTTAGGCCACCTGTAGATGACATGCTATAATTCATGTGATCTCACCTGGTAGGTGCACTTGATTGTTTCAGGACAGAAGACGCATGCAGAGCAATGAATTCATGAGTGAGCTGGTAAAAAGAAATGCCATGTCCTGGCAGAAGTCAGAAATTCACTTGTAAATGAAGGCATCCAGCCTTTTATATCATTTTAACAGTATATCAACATCTATTTTCAGGGGTAGCCATGAAATCTGAACAGGAAAGTGACCCATTCTGAGCACCATGAAAAATATGTAAACTCCAATAGAACCCAGCTAGTGAGGTTCTTGCAGGCAAGTTGATTTGCTGCCAGCCAACTTTGAGGCCTTTTTGCCTGATGCTAAATTTCAGGAATACGGGACTGGAAAGGACCTCCTCGTGGCTCATCAGGTCTAGTGCTCTGATACCACAAGCAACAACTCTGCATAATCCCTTTTCTTATTTATTAAGCCATATCTTAAAAGCAGATGTTGTGTTTTGTGTTTTAACCTCCATTGCTTCCAATAAGTAATCACTCTAGAGCTGCTCTTTTGATGGCTGGAAACTTTTTGCTATTTTCTAACCTGGAATTAGTCTGTTAATAATGTCCTTATCCCAACTTCTTTTAGGCTTAGACTGAAGAAAGGAGCAGCAATAACATCCTCTCATAGCCTCTGCTCTTTCGGCTAGGGAGGCCAAGGATGTTTTAGTGCCACCCTGTGAAACAGGTCTCTCTTGCCCCGTTCATCTATGAAGCCCTGAGCCTGTTCCACTTTGAATTCACATTTCTTACACGGGGATTGTCAGGATTGTACAGCGTTCCCCAGAGGCCCCTCCATGCCTTTTGTGGTGGCAGCAGGAATCCTTATCCTTAGTGATGCCTGCACTTTTCACGATCATATCACACTGGCAGCTCAGTCATCCTTCAAGTGGCTATCACAGAAAAGCTCTTTTCCTCAATAACAACCCCTTAGCACAGCAATTCCTATTAGTTATTAGTTCTTATGAGAGGAATAGGTCACCATATAAAGAAGCGGCCCACCTCAGAGGAGAGAGGGATGGGACTCGCCTGGGCAGAAGTGCTCTCCCTCTCTCCGAGACACCGTCCCCTGGCTATTGTTCCAGCTTGTGTTCCCCTGTGCCACCCACATTCAAGTGTGAGGAGAGCTTCACTCACAGACACCTTTAAACCACGGTTCAATTAGCTTGTTGACACAACCTCACCACTAATACCATGCCCTCCTGTCTGCTCCTTTTCCACTTGTCCCTGACAGTGCAACCAGCTCCAGCACATCTCTGTGTGGGCTGCGCTCTGTAAGGAGAAGGAAATGCCCATGCACTTCCTTAAGGTGAGCTTACATTGATGGGTGAAGGTGGGCTTACACTGATGGATGAAGAAAGACTAGTGGAAATGGCAGGGCTGTGAGCTTCAGCAAGACCACGGATCCATCAGCCACCTCTCACTGAGGACCATTCTGTCCCTACATCCCTACAGTCCAGCCTCAGAGATTGCCTCCTGGGAGAGACAAGAAGCACGTGGCTGAGAGCTGGCTGGGATGGGGAGAGTTAGCTGAGCAAGCCTAGGGGGAAGGCACAGCAAAGTCATGAGAATTTATTTGTCTCTTGAGTGGGTTGAAAAAACAAGGAGCCTGAAGCTAGAAGTTTCAAGAAAAAGCAGTTTGGGGTTAGTCTTTAAACAACAAAACCCAGCAACTAAGATACCCACAACTTAACCAAAGTAACAGCCACTTTTGATCAGGGGAGATGGTTGTTTTTCCACTTGGTTTCAAACACGCAGAGTTTGAGGAGGCTGCATTCAACATGCTCTCAGGTCGTACCTTGCAGATCATACTGGCCTTACGTGTTTCACGTAAGTGTAGCCAGGACAGCTCTTGCTGCTGCTTCTACCCTCTGTGCTCTGCAAGATGGCTGCGAGGGCAGCAAAGCCAAGGGACAAGTGGCCCTGCTGTGCCAGCACCCAACCTGAGTGCTAGAGGCAGGAGCCGCATCTGGGTGGTCTGGCACGGAGGTTAAAACAGCCATCCAGCCCCCCATGGGAAAGTAAAGGGTCTTCTCTATGTTCTTCTGCTTAACTTTCAGTTTGACTTGTGTTTCAGATGTGGAGATCTAAGTAGTCTGTCTTTCCCTGCGTGGTAGAGAGCTGAATTTACTGTTATTAGTATGTATATGAATTCACATTATTAGTATGTATGTGGTAGCATGATATGCATATGACTGTTTCTGCTAGCCTTTCTGGCACTAGACCTGGCTCTACGCCACTTGCTAATAAGGCCTAATGAGAGCCTGGCACCAGTACTTACTAGTCTCTGAAGACAGAAATTACTAAAAAAAAAAAAAAAACCACCAACAAAACACCAACAATAAAAATCACCACTGGTTATTTGCACGTTGGAGATGGACCAGGTGCAAGTTTATTCAAATCTTTTCAACTTTCTAGCTTATTCTTTAGACATAGTCTCCTGAAAGAAGTTTCCCATTTGCTGGACAAACTAGATATTTGTAGAATTTGTCGCTCGGTTTGGCCAGCCAGGCTGGCTTTGTGCTTGATCTGGTACCACCGTTGTTCTAGTTAAACGTGAGCTCTAAGCAGCCTGTGTTTTGAATCAGCAGTGGGTTAACTCTTTCCATCCATCTTATGAGAGAAAGTTCTAGGAGGAAAATACAAAAATTCACTTCAAGGAGCTTTAGCATCCTTGCTTTCACATCTCTGCTTGGATGACGGTCATTGAAACTCTCTTTTCAGATACTGGAAAACAGAACAATCAAAGGATGTGTGAGCGTGGAGCCCTACATCCTGGGGGAGTTTGTGAAGCTGTCCAATAACACAAAGGTGGTAAAGAACGAGTACAAAGCCACCGAGTATGGTCTGGCCTATGGCCATTTCTCCTATGAGTACTCCAACGGAACAGAGGTTGTTGTTGACCTGCAAGGTTTGTACTGCGGTGAACTTCATTTATTGCATATCCCCTCAGTTGCAGAATATGCTATACGAGGACACAGCCTCTCGAAAGGACATAACGTGCGGGAGGTATGTGCAGGTGTGTTTTTGCCTTGAGCAGTGCTCTTGTTCTCCGCTGTGTCACAGCAGGAGCAGATAAGCCACACGCTCCCCAGAGTGCCACAGCTTCGTGGCACTCGTGCAGCAATCTGCAAGGATGTGTCCTGCAGAAACAGCTGGAGGAGAACCACTAAAAGAGACAGCGGTTTTTGTCACACTTCCTCCTTCCCCAGATTGGCAAGCCTAAAATAATTACCTACTCAGCTAATGCAGAACTGAGCTCTTTGGTTAAGAGCCAAGGATACAAACTTTCAGCCTCAACCTTTAGCACACAGGTATCTCTGGGATGCTCATACACACCTTAAATATTCATTCGGTACCTCCTAGGGTTTTATTCTGCTTTTGCTGACATAGCTGTAAACTGGGAATCACTGAACTGACATTAGCGAGTGTGGGCTGTGCCAAGCAGACAGTACTGAGTGCGAAAGCACGTGGGCTGCGATGCGCGATACCAAGATGTATCCTTTCTTCCACAGGCTGGGTGACAGGTAACGGGAAAGGCCTCATCTACCTCACCGACCCGCAGATTCATTCTGTTAATAGCAAAGATGTTTCACGCTCCAACTTCGGGAAGAGAGGAATTTATTACTTCTTCAATAATCAACATGTGGAGTGCAATGAAATCTGTCGTTGCCTGTCTTTAACGAGACCCTCAATAGAGCCGCCAATGTAGACTCACACAAGAGATCCAAACAGAAGATGATAAGCTGGGCAGTACGTTGTCCTAAACACTTCTGGAGCATGTTGTCTTCATGAGAACAGAGCCCCTGAGACGACACTGATGCGAGCCTGGTCAGTCACTACCTGCACCAGTTTGGGAAAGTTCTGGTCTCTGCATCCCGGCTGGTAGCACCGTGTTACCATCGTGTGTACCATCTGAAAGGCCTGTTCTTACAGCCATCTGTGAGACTTAGCAGAGGAACATAATAGGAGGAAGAAAACAGCCTCCAGAATTCAGCTGGAGGTGTACTACAAGACTGTATAAACTTCCAGTGCATCAGCAGACCCAGTGAGGGCGAAAGGCACCATCTGCTCTTTTGAAATGGAGTATGAAACAGCGAGACAGAAGCAGAGACTTGTGTTTCAACCATCTGTAAAATTCACAGAAAGTTGTACAAATGCTTCAGGGAACAAATGGTAATGTTAAAAAATAAAAACACAATTTCTTTTGGGAGGGGGGGTGTATAGGTGTGACCACACCATATTTAAATAGACAGAAATACATTTTTAACTGCAACAGCCAAAAAACTCTGCTGCTCTTCAAGGAAAAAATACTGTTCTCGAACCAGGAAAAACTGTACATGAATAATTTAGGCTTGCTACATTTAACAAACTCTCCAGAGAGTGTGTTCTCTCAAGCCGGGGGCCGCGGCTTGGTGCCAGCAGCAAGGCAGACACGTTCCTGCTGGAGGCACCAGCCTCCTGCGTTCCCGGTGCATCCCGGCCCGCGCGTGTCCCCGCTGCCTCTGTCGCTTCTGTCGGCCGCGGAGCTTGACGAGTCCCTTCGCGTGGCTCTTGCTCAGAAGCACTTGGTGCCACCGAGAAGCCCGCAGTTACCATTCCACAAAGGAGGACAGTGTCTCCCCCGGGTGACGGCGCTGCCTTTTTTAACGCTCTGTTTAAAAGTTCAGTTTGTGCATCCTTGGGCAGCAGCAGGAAATGCCCGGGGAGGAGAAGGCTGAGGGACCCCACAAGCTGCAGCTGGTCCCGCACGTGTGTTTGGTGGGGCCTTGGTTACAAACCACGACTGAAGGTAGCTTGGCTTGCCAGATACCTTAAAACTGTTTGCAGGCTAATGCGCTAATGGGAATTTAGAGATGTCAGTTCAAACATCCTGTATGTATACGGTATTCTGTACGTTTCCCCGGTCAGCTCTTTACAAGCTGCAGAAAGACTCCCAGTAACTGCAAGAGCCTCCAGCACGAAATCCAGGTGCCACCACCCACAGGAGCTCTGCCCTTGGCTTATCGCCTGCAGACCTGGTTCGGCACGGCTGGCCCGGCAGATTACAGTTCGGTACATCCAAGTCCAGCGCACAGACCTGGTTGTACTGATGCATGGGCCTGTTTGCTGCATGAGCTAGGCACTCACGGGTACAGCTTAGATCAACTATTCACAGCAGAAGTTTTAAGAGGTTGCTTGTGAGTGAAGGAGGTGTCCTCTAACATCTAAGTAATGTATTTACACACTGCCCCTGTCAACACCCCGCACCAAGACCTTATCCTCTCACCTCGCTCCATTCATGCAGCCGAAGACTAAATGTTCAGCTCCATGAAGAGGGCTTTTCTTGAGGATTCTGCCTGTGCTGGGAACTCACTTTACTCTCACGCATACAAACAGCTGCAACTTAGAATATGTCCTTTAACTCAACCGGTTTTGCTGAATTTTTGCTGTTGTTCATGGTTGTTACGTAGCGTACCCAGAGAGCCCCTGATATTAACGCCAGCGTTGAGCAGCCTGCGGCATGCATGCTGGCCACATGCTTCAGCAGTGCGTGCTGGGGTAGAGGCAGCTGCAGCTGTTTACATTTTATGAAGCAATCTTTTGTGGTTTTGTTGTTGTTGTCTTGTTGTTTTTTTTTTAAAGTAAAGCTTGCAATTCATTCGTGTGACCACCTTGGTCACTCGTCAGCCACCACCCAGGGAACCGGAAAGCGGGAAACGCAGAGCTATGCCGGTCCCTTCCCACGAACCTGCCGAGGACGCGTCCAGATGCCAAAGCGCGGTCCCGGCGCTGCGCGCACGCTGGCGAAGGCAGCGCGTCCACAGGTCGCCCGCCCGGCACCGCAGCAGCGCGAGCACCGGCAGCCACGGGCCTGCCCCGGGGAGAGGCGGGTTGCAGAGCCGCGCCGCCACGCACGGACAAGCAATTCCCTTCCAACCCTGCGAATGCTGGCTGAACGGCTGAAATCTCTTTTTTTTTGTCTGTTTTTTTTTTTTTTTTTTTTTTTTTTTTTTTTCC
>VXAA01001529.1:1635771-1659474 GCA_013399115.1 Anseranas semipalmata | reverse complement strand
GCCCCAAGTGCAGGACCTGGCACTTGGCCTTGTTGAACTTCATACAGTTGGCCTTGGCCCACCGGTCCAGCCTATCCAGATCTTCCTGCAGAGCCTTCCTACCTTCAAACCTATAAGGTTTGTTTTGTTTGTTTTTAAGTGTTGTTCAAGTGTGTAAATGCTCAGTTGCAGTAAGCTTCAGCAAATGTTTGGAAACTGTGCAAGAAACTGATTTTCAAAAACTGTATTTCTTTTTGTGGTCCAATAAAACACATGTATTCACAAGACAATGACCTGTAAACAAAGTAATCAGAAAATACATAGTAAGAGTTAACTGATCTCCCATTGCATTGCTTTTTTTTTTTCCCTAGCAACTCCAAGTTTATCATCCAAAAACGAGTCCCCCAGTTGCAGAATGACACTACACATTCATTTGTTTAATACTACCTACCCAGAAATACTGCTCTATGGAGGAGTTTGTTTATAACGTGTTCCTGCCTAGGTCTACTATGTAAAAGCAAATTGGGAAAGCACTAGAAATGCAGTAATGGGGTTCAGGTCTCCTTACCAGAGTGCTCTTTGTCTGTCTATCTGATGCCAACAAAAGAAGAAAAATTAGTCCCATTACTGGATAACAAATACACTTCAATTATCAAAGCAGTTTGCAGATACAACAGCATACATGCGACTTTCACACGTGCAATCTGCTTGCAATATACGATGTATGTAGTAAATGCACTGTATTTTATTTCCTATGCACACTATACATTATTTAGCATGTATACTGCATAGTATATATTCTGTTATATACAGCATATTCTATAATTTAAAACGATGAGCTACATGTTTTTGAAAATAAAGGAAAAGAATGTAATACCTTTGCAGTGATGAATTACTCTTCCCCAGAGTCTGTTCTTACTTAAGCAGGCCAGATTTCCAACAATCAGCAAATGCCTCTTTGCTCTTGTTAGTGCAACGTTCATTCTCTTTTCTGAGTCTATGAACCCCATTTGTCTTGTTCTTACACACGACAAAACAATGATCTCCTTCTCAGCTCCCTGGAATGCATCTACAGTGGACACCTGCACAGCTTTTATTTCAAAAGCCTCAGAGTGTACACTGTTCAGCAAATTCTGAATCTGTAGACAAATGAATATGGATGTTGATGAGTTGATTGACTATTCAGTCAATCGCTTGTCTTAAGCAAAAAATCCCAACAAGTCCGAGTCTACGCAAGATGCAAAGAAACTACAAAGGACGATGACAGTAGAACCTCAGCTAACTACAATAAAATACTATGCAATGAACCTGTATTAGACTGGTCCATTTTTATTACACTGGTCCATTCAGTGTGGCAAGCTGTGCTCTCACTTAGCAATCACAGCAGCCATGTCATGCCTTGGATGACTGAGAGAGAGAGAACTCCAGCCTTACTAAGTAGATGTCTCCATTATCTGTCCTTGTCACATGTACCAATTCGTAACAGCTCCCAAATCATATATGAAAATTATCTACTCTTTAATTTGCCAATTTTCTGAGTGTGCATATGCAAAGAAAAAAAATTGAAGGTTTTTTTTTCTTAATTAAAAGTTTGAATTAAAAGATTTTGACTAAGGAAGGAAAGATTTTGACTAGAGGAATAAAATAACTTTTTTTTTTTAAACAAGAATGATAGAATAAACATATTTAACAAAACTGTTTTATTGATGATATATTATACAAACCTTACACATCTGTGATTTATAAAGAGTAATCACACCAATTGCAGATCCTTCTATTCCACTTGCAATCAGAGACTGGATAAGCTTGACTGTAAAATGAACTTCTGCCATGTTATAAAAGCTGTTGTCTCTTTCAATCTGGAAATAGGGAAGATTTCTAATTCAGCTCTCATTACCAGCAGTTAAAATGCATTTCCCTGCACAGTAAGAATGCAAACAGAATGGAGGAAAACCTACAATATTGACTTTTATATATGAAATGTTTAAAAACTTACTTGCTCCATCCCATTAACACTATAAAAACATAGTGTTGGAAGCCAATCCAATACAGGACTTCGTTCCTTCTCAGAAACACCATCTATCAGATTTCCTTCGTAGAACAGCTCATTGGCTATGGCACTAATAGCAGGGTGGCATCGGTACTGTGTCCGAAGTGGTATTGTTTTATGTCCCTAAAGGATTATGATGCAGAAAGTGTGAAGAGCAAAAAGAATTACTAAATATTTTGAAATGCCAACTAGGTCAGACAAGAAGTAAATGGAAAGAATTTTTGCATGAAGCTGACTTAACCTTCATACATTCACTTTAATAAAAGTTAGAACAAATACTGTTGTCTCCGATTCCTCTACCTAGACTGAAAACCGTACATAAAGATCAGAAGACAGAATCTGTCATTGTTCTTCATTTCAAATAACATTTACAGAGAAATGCACCAAAATGGAATCTGCTTAATTCAAGAACAGGCTGAAACACCGACCCTCTGATACCTAAATCGGAACTCGTAGTGACTTCAGTGGACCTAGAATTTTACCCTCCATCTTTTCTAAGGATGTGCTTAGCAGTACATACCATTAAGCAAAGACGGTCAAAGAGAGTCTGCTCCAATCCGTTGTCATGAACACTCTCAGACCCTTGAATAGTTGGCGGTAATTGCTTAGGGTCTCCAACAAGGACTAGCTTTTCACACTGAAACCTAAATAAAAAAAAAAATTAAAAAGTTCTAAAAAGGATATTAAACTATTTGTAAGGAAAGTGCACACTGTCTTTTTACATCAGAGATTGCTTTCCATCAGGCTCCTTTCTCCATCACCCTTCTTTCCAAAGTTAAAATAACAGGGTAACTCACGAAAGGCATCTAAGAGCAGACCTCAATTTGTAATTACTCTTCTTGCTTTCTAAAGTGAGACCTTGGAGTTCATGTTCTTAAAAAGACATCCAAGTTTGGCAATTATTTGAGGTTGTGTCACTGCTAACTAAAAGTTACTTCTCTGCTGAAACACAGAAGGATGGCTGTACCTTGCAATAGGAAGGAGAGAAGCAGGTTCAGTCATCTGGCTGCACTCATCCAGCATCACCACAGGAAACTTAAGATTATTCAAGCAAGGGAATGGGCAGGCAGCACAGGTCACTCCAACCACTTTCACCTTTGTTATTAGTGGGGGGAAAAATGGATAGAGAAAAACTTACTATCATTTAATAGTCTCTTTGCAGTATCTAACTATAACTTTGGCAACAGAATACACCTCAATTTTTAGCAGTTCTATGGCATGCTGTGGCATACTCACTGAGTCTCAAAAAATTACTTCTAACTTCCAGTAAAAGACACTGTGTACGCACAGAGGAGGCTCCGAGGTTAACATTTCTCATGCTTGGTGTGTTTCTATGTTGGAACCACTCACAGATTCATGGATTTTAAGGCCAGAACTGGTCTGGCACAGAAAGAGTTCAGATTACACAGTCCTCCAAAACCTTTTGAGCCCTAGTGGTAAAAACGGCAGCAACAACCGCTAGGAATAAGCACAAAGAAACCACATTGCTCAGATCTGCTTTGTTATAATTGCTCTACAACAACCTTGAATTTTTTAAGTCTAGAACTGAGGAGAAAAGGCAAATAACTGGAAAGACCAAAAGATTAGATTTTTCTACAGGAAATGGTAACTCTAAGATTATGATATAATGCTAAAATGTAATACTTTGACGAAAAGTTACTCGTCAAAACCTATTTGAAATGTTTGGTCTTTCTGTCAGCTGATTCTCAGCTCTAGGATAGATTTAGTTCAGTCCTTATCTTTTACCTTTATGACTATATAAATTTTAGTTTCAAGTTGACAGTGCAGACTAGCTATACTCTCTCCTCCTTGTAAACTAGATTGGCAACATTAAAACAGATCGCAATAAAGTTCAAAATGGGTTTCTATCTCCTAATTTATCATTACATAGGAACTGCAAGTACAACTCGAGAAGTAATAGACTAAGCTATATCTGTGGAATCAAAGCTGTACTAGTCTGAACATTCATTCGAGTTTTCAGAGCTTTAGGAGTTTGGCAGTCTTGGGAGCGAGAGGGGACTCCCAGTTTCTGTTTGCTGGGCCTTGTGGATAAAGCATACCGAATGCCTGCTTTCCCATCCCATCACTTTGACTGTACCTGTTGCAATATAGTTTTATTGGTCCCCAGTTTGTGTTGCTCAATACTCTTCCTTACATATATTTTTTCAACTGGAGTTAAATCTTCCTTCATGAGAGCAAGAAGTTCTTTCAACTGTTCATTTTCATTTCCTGAGCCAGCATGTAAACTTCAAAAAAATTTTATAACATGCATTACAATGACTGAAAATAACAATGCTTGCAGCATTCAGTGAACACCCAGTATAGAAAAATAATCATATTTTATATATAACAGTACTTTACAACAAAGTACTAACCTATCCCCAAACCAACTGAGATAAACTAATATAAACCTGTTTTAAAACAGACCTTTATCCCACCAGCTCAGACCCACCATCCCAAACAAAGACGTACATGTAGTAAACGAATTCTCCAAGCTACGCAGTTGATTTCAGAGTGGATTACAACTGTGGAGAAGTTCTTCACTCTTATACCATTTTATACCCTTAGTATTCTATTGACACTGACGAATGGAAATTTTATCTTTATTCATCTTGAACTGTACTTCATTCTCTCAAATTGTTTGGAAAGTACTATGTAGATTGCTTAGTTTTAAATAGTTAAAGGACAGACCTCAGGACACCTCAGATGTATACAGCAAAGATAACTTGGGTAAGAAATAGAGAATTCATGAGTTGCTACCATTAAGTCTCCAAACGTTAAATTTATGATTACTTCCTCCTAGTTCTTATCACCACAACAATACAACTATATCTTAAATCTATCTTTTTGCTTTTTCGCTTTGTGTAAACTACCAAATCTCTCACTGCCATTATTTTGTTCTTCTCTGCTAATTTCCATTTAAAAGCATTAGCTCCATTCAGCAACAAGTCAAATGCCTTAATCAAGGTAAAATTCCTCTGCTGTACGGGGGTGGGTGGGGAGAACGAGATGGTCGTATTACAATCACATTTTGAACCACTTCAAATAGTCATTTTACAGCATGCATGCCATCATGAACTTTATAATTGCCTCAGATCCCGTAAAGATTAAGATTCTTACCTGTAAGGAAGAATTGCTTTGGTGATTTTCCTAATACTTCCCACTCTGATAAAATCCTCAAACCCAAGATCAAGTAGACTTCAAAGAAAAAGAATAATACACATTAGAGAAATGTCAAAATTTTGAAAAAATTAAAAGTGGTTCTAAAGAGGATAACAGATGCACCAGAACACTGAAGAACACAAACTTCTACGTTTTACCAGATGGGCCACAATTCAAGTAAATCAAAGTAAGAAGTTACTTCATCATGATTTGTCTCAAAAATGCTTAATACCTTTATGATTCTCCTCTCATAAACAGTCTTCCATTTATACTTTCCCTTCCTCCCTTTATCCTTCCAAACCATGAGGTTCATTCCATGTTAACCTCTAGCAGTTTCTTTTTCTTCTCTTGCTATTTGATGAAGCTTCCCAAGTCTGATCCTCTCCCCCTCTCTCTCTGCTACTGCCATTTCCCAAAGCTTCCTGAGCATTCTTACTTTCTGACATGGGTGGATTCTAATAGTAAATTTGATGAAAGTATGAGATTAGTCCCATACAAAACAGTCCAGCTAGTTTTACACAGTGTTTTAGAACAGGCATGCTGTCCAAAGTAGCAAGAGTAAAATTAAAGCCCCTGTGTGACAATTTATAGGGGAAGAACGCAATCTTTCTGAAGTGTTACACTGGGAATAACAACAAAATTATCCTTACTATTGAAGCGCACTATTGTCTTTTGAACAATAGTCTGTAAAATCTTAGTTCACCATAACCTACCCCAGCAGTATCCTGTCAACGGCAACGTTAGTGGAAGAAGCAATCAGAAGTTTCCATGGAGCTAACTTTGGACCCTCCTTAGCTTCACTACTTTCAAAGAGCTGTACGAGGAACAGGATCACAACAGACAGCAAATAGCTCTTTCCAGCTCCAAAAACACCTGGTATTTTAGAAGAAAAAGCCAAAGTTACAAGTGAAAATTTTCTAGGAAGAAGTTTTGATCAACTGTTAAAACATAAAATTATCTTGTGAAACATTGTGCTGTAATTCCTCTAAAAACATTGCATGAGCTTGCTTCAGCAGCTGTTAAGTGTCCATGGGCAACCATTTGGCTTACACTTTACTGCATGAGTCGTTTACAAAAACTACAGAGGAGGGTATGCTAAGACATTTTTCCTAAAAATTTTGGTTAAATAGATGCAGTACTTGTAAAGTAGTCTCATCAATATAGTAACAATACAAATATCTGAATGCACCCCTCATACTACGACCTCAGGTATACAATAAGGAATTGGAGATGATGATGATTTTTGGAATGACTACTAATTCTAACTAGATTAATATACCTGACAGCCTAACAAAATCTCAGGCAAGTTAAGTCTAACAGTATCTGTATGAAGACTGTTATTATTGTCAATGTATTATTTTGCCAGGATCTAAAAACTTATGTTTATGGTAACTGCATCTCAATACGGATTTAAAATAAAGAAATCTTTGAACTAAGATGTTACTAGCCTTTTTATGCATGTCAAAAAGGGTAAAACCAGGATAGAAGGAAGTATAAAACAAGGAAAAGTGCATAATAAAAAAGATTTGGTGTAATAATTTAGCAATGCTGATACATGACAAAAAGTTTTTTTAATATGAAAAAAAATAAGCAGGAGACACTAAATAAGTCTAAATTTGTGTATAGATCTTGCTAGGAAATATCTCTATACTTAGGTAAAATCCTGCAAATGGCAGGATGCAAATTCAAGGATCAAAAGTTCTGTACTGATAGAATTGATCTTATGATTATAATATTAAGGTTGCTATCAAAGGGCCTCGTGCATGAAATGAATTTTAAGGAAATGCATGAACTAGGTGAGGACAGCAGTGTTACGTAAGAGTTGAAAAGAATATTCCATACACAGAGGTAGCTTACTCAACACAGCTTCTTTGTGCTACATTTAAAATAAATCAACGTTCATCTAGACATAAGGATCTCTCTTTGAGTCTGCCTTGAATTGTAAGGATATGTTTAACATGAAGCAAGTCTACTGTTTCATGACTGAGAGGGATATTTCACTAACACTGGCATTACATATCAATCAGCATTTTTGCAAAGACACGATAGCAGCAAATTTCACAATTATTTGCTGTATACCACGTATGATTGTGATAGGGAAGTTCTGAAGTTCTTCCACTGGTTTGATATTTTCACATGAGGTCATCATCTGTGCTATCTGAATCAGTGATGTAGCTTGATCTGGATTCAGTGAGAAAGTTTGGATCATCTTTTCAGCTAGTTCCATTGCCACTTCAGTGTTGACGGGTCCATGCATCATTGTGCGTTCCAGGCTCATGGCAGGTGGAATAAATTTTCTTTTGTTGACTCTCTTAGTAGGTTTTTCAGAATAAGGATTCCTAAGAAAAACACAACAGTCAAAAGTTGCACTATAATACTACATATGTATGAATATATGTATGAAGGAAAAACAATTACAGTGAACCCCGTAGTACAGTCACTTATCTGTTGTATCAGTCTAGTGGTCATAGTGATGCCCAATATTAATCTCTAGGTTGTAAAATGTGGGCTGCTGCTAAGTTGCGAGAAAAAAAACTTAAAATCCTTGAGTTACAGGTAAGCAATGCATATATTTTCAATTCCATATAAATTAAAATTGCATTGTCAACAGTTCATTCTTTGCACTGTTTTTTCTAATTTTAATTTTCCTCATCCACTTTTTAACAGGGCAAATTCAATGGTATTTTTGTTGTCTTTTTTCTGTTCCTATTTACATATTGTATGTTCACACTGTCACTGAAATAGTAACTTACATTTTTAGTAGATATGGTATTAGTGGTAAAGTAGACGGATTGAAGTATTCCTCCATATTTCTTAAAGATGTAAGCTCACCACTGGCATTACAAACCAGCAAGGCATGAACAGACACTGAAAAGGCCACAAAAAAAATAAAATCAGGAAAAAATGAAATAAGCCAAAATTTCAAATCAGATAGAGAAATGAATTACAAAATGCTGAAAGAATAATTAGGCCCCCTCTAACTGAAACTAAGTTAACCCAATTACCAAGTCTGACTGAATATTATAGAGGAGAGCACTTCTTTTCAAGGCATGTTAATTTGAAGCATTTATGATTCCAACATTAGGAATCTTCTGGGGTGGAAGTTTAGATGAAAATCCTTACTCTTCCTAAAAACACCCGAAGCATTTAGAAGGCGTTGAAATTGAGGAGGTGAACTTTGTAAGTAAACCATCTGTTCCACAATGGTTACATAGCTGCCTTCTTAAAAAAGACAAGACAGGAACATTATACCTACAATGGGCTAAAGTTCCATCTAGCCTATTTCCAAAGTGACCAAAAGTGAATGCCTAGAGGAGAGTATAAGAACAAATAAGTATTTAATTATATTTTTCCTGAATTCTCTGCCAGTATCCTATGGTTCTGGGGCTCAGGGACTGGCTAAGTAAAAGGAGCTTTCTAATACATTTAGTAACCCACATACCTCTATTTTGATTTTGTTTATAATTGCTAACAACTATGCATTACTTAAAGCTTTATTTTCATTGAACTTAGGGTTTTAGTTTTACAATGATTATAGAATTATGAAATAATATATATTTGTGACCACGAAGAAAGTTGGGACCAAAACCTTCCTAAGGAAAAATAAATATGAAACCCTGTGATTTAACAGCATTAAGACTGAAAAGCTATATATTAACTCTTCCAGAGCCTGACAGCTTGTGAGATCCAGTCCTGCAATTCACACTCGGGGAACAAACAAACCTAAACCTCCAGTTGCATTTCAAGCCCATAATTTTGATAGCAAGTATGCCCACAAAGAACTCGTGTGCCATTGTATTTATTTTTCTGAATGTAATTCAGAACAAGAGTTTAATGTAGGCTCACTGAATTGTGCTTTGCAGGAACTCTCTGCCTAATGATTACACAGAAAGACTAAAAAGATTAATCTGTTAACTTAAAACACTCAATTAACCTCTTGTGAACTAGCCTTTTGTGAACAAGCACACAATTTTCACATTGCATTAAAAGCAAGCAAGCAGAGGTATACTATTACTAGCTCCAGAATGGCTGTGCATCACTCCATAAGGCATACTTCATCTCTTTCTCTCCCTCTCCCCCTCTCTCTCAATTTAGTTTGACTCAACAGCAAAAGTAACTTTTGCATCACATTTGGCAGCACATTTGTCGCTCTTCTGTGAGACCTATGGCAAACCCTCACTGTTTCTCTCTCCACTTAAGGCCCACTAACCTTACTGTTTACAAATACTGTTTACTGTAGTCAAATTACACATTTAAAGATACTTAAAGAAAAAAAATACTGTGAATAAAATCACTTATTAATTTGAGAAACTCACATCTCATCCTTCAGAGCTGGCCATATTTTTCCCACAATAGTTGTTTTCCACAAGTCTAAATTACTTAGTGCAGAACTTACTATTTGATTGCCAGTTTGAGGGGTAATAGCCTTTCAGTGGTAGTAATTCTACTTCATTGTGAGAGGATGGTCCAAAGAAGGCACTACATGCAATGAAAGTATCGAGGGGATCAAAGTTCAGAGTCTTCGAAACAACCCAAATATCATCTGTCAAAATAATACAGAGTTCTCATAAGCTTTTCCTACTGCTGTCTTTTGAAGAAAACGCAGCCAGACAAAATAGCCAAGCATTTACTATGTTGTAAATTAAACCATTGCTAACATGAAAGTAGGAGGTATTAGAAAGTCTTAAAATATGTGTCAGTTTTGTTCCAAAAGAATGAATGAATACATTTTCAATTTTTCTCGTACTTCCCATCTGAAATGGATTGTAATGGTGTAATCCTCTCCTGAACGTGCTTAGCATCCTCTGACTTCTGACAAATCTTAAGTGTTAGCGATGTTGAGAGTGTTTGAAGCAAATCACTTAAGTATACTACAAATCTAGTTAACCACTCTTTTCTCTTCCCTTTCAAAAACAACACATATTGGAACCTACAAATGTTCTGTTTCGTTAGGCACAGCTGCTGAGACTAAAGCTCACTATGCTATTTCTATACCATATATGTTTTCCTGTAACAAAAATGACCGACAAATTATTCATACACAAGTTAAAGTTTTGCTTATGCAGAGCTTCAGAATTTAAAGTTACAAAAACCCGATCTGTCAGAACATTTCAAGAGACTGCATAAAGCGTGCACAGACAAACACATTTGTTTCTGCCTAATTTCCTCTACATAGTCTTCTACAGCAAAATTAACAAACTAGGAAGATGTAGGTATCAATTCAACAATTACTGAAGCAAAGAGAATTATTGAGGCTGTCAGGATCACATCACCGCATGTCCGTCAGCTCTGTGACGTTTCGATAAGTTAGATGAGATGGGCAACATATATTGAAACACCAATTCTTACATCAAGTTTTCCGTAAGTATCATCTATTTGAATATTGGGCTTTCCTGAAACTTCAACTATTCACAGACTTCATACACTCCAAACCTAAGGACATGGAATTTCTATTTTTCTAAATTATTTGAACATTTACAAGAAAAAAATGAAATAAGATACTTCATTGCCCTTCTAGAATTAGAATTGAATTATCAGAGTTGTCAGGCATTCAAAAAAGGTGATTGAGATTACAATTTAAAACTTTAAAAGGCACAACACGAATCTAAACATAGACAATTCATCTGATGCTTAAGATTTGCTTACCTTTGCTATAGAGAGAATAATGCTCCTTTCTGCTTAGTTTGAGGTACAATTTATTTTTGGAATCACCATCAAAGTTGGCATGTGTGTTCATAAATTTCTTAAACTTACTACACCGTTGTGTTTGAATTTCATACGCTTTCCTGTTAAATTGTAATTTTAAGAAAAAGTATGTAATCAATTGACACATTCAGACTCATCACCAAAAAAATAAGAAAGCTCCACAGATAGGACCAAATTATACAGCACAAATGTTGGCTGTTCATCTTGTTATATTAGCAAGATTTAAATATATGTATCTCGACTGAAAAGTACTTCTCTGATATTCAGCTACAATTAAATTGTTTCCCCTACAGTTAAGCAGCACAGAAGAGCCTTAGATATAACCTCTAACATTACAATTAAAATATGTATGTTGTATGTCTATTTTGAAAAGCATCGCTAGGAGAATAAATCAAAGTCTGTCCCAAATTCTCTAACAGAAGATTAAATGAAGAGATATTCAAATGCAACCATCATAAGGGTTTTCATTAAGCAATTGATAAAACTGCTGGCAAGCAGTTTTGATTCTTGCTGAAAAGAGTATTGACCTGAAATGCCATTGCTGTGAGCATAATTCCTTCACTTATTTGACTTTTACACTTCTACACAGAACTGCAACTTCTTTTAACAAAGATAGTGAATGTGTCTGTCAAATGTTCCTGAAATCCAGAGTTACTAGAATTTTTATAAATCCCGCAATTCACACAGCACCCATGAAAGGTGTGTACCATTTCAGAATACCTCACCAAAAGCTGGCATCCCTCAAAGAGAGAAATGTTTTGACTTCGGAGGTATGTCCCAATACTTTTTACATCATGAAGCACTACACTAGGTCTGGATTTTATCTGTGCAGGATTCACTTCTTCTATCCACTTGAAAAATGAACACCGCTCAGCTCTTGGGGCATCACAGGTATAGAACAATCGACCCTAGGAAGTGGAAAAGAACAAGAAGGAAAAAAAAAAAGATTAAAAAAAGACCGTTGTCCCATTGTCACTTTAAAATGAACAAGCAAAAAAAAAAACAGTAAAGCAACTGACCAGTATTAGCTGCTATACAAATAATCAGATAAAGATCTGTGTTTTCAGCATATTTAGATGAAAAAATAAGCGTGTCCCCCAAACTCTCAGTTTCTGAAGCCAGCCTGTATAATCATAGCTTACAGAAATCCAACATAACCTAGAAAATTATAAATTCAAGACTTTCACATAATACAAAGCTCTTTCCTAATGGGGAGAACCATTACATCAGCAGTTCTGGACATGAGCAGATACTACAACTGATCTTAAAAGCGATCTCTATAACACACACTTTATGCTGTAAATCACAGAGAATTGCACTGTAATTGTTCACACAATATAGTCTACATGACAAGCAGACAAACAACTGGAACTGTAAACAAGGAATAAACAGCACCTTGTTTTGACCTTCTTTTTTAACCATAACAAGCTTAGCAGGACGTGTGTGATTGCAGAGTGGAACACAGCTTTCTTTGCTCTCACTTTGCCCATCTTTCAATGAGGTGTAAAATGATACATCCACTTTTGAAAGAGCATTGTGTAATCTTTGTGACAACTCAAAAAGCATTATGTTTAAATGCTCTTGACATAGAAAGGAGAAGAAAAGAGCAATTAGTACAGCCTTAAAATGGTTACACATCACACAGCATTCAGACAAATACATTTTGATTTGCAACTCTCAGTCCCAAACAAACCAAAATACTTAATCTGGGTTATAAAAGAAACCACGTGGCCTGCAAACTTCACATACTGCACATGAAATTAACTTGTTCTAACTGCCTTACTTTCGTACAAATCACATTTAAGTATGTAACCCCAAATGATACAAACACTAAATAACTGTACTTAAAAAAAGAGAAAAAGAAAAAGAAGCTGAGATAGGACTATAGACTGGTAAACAGACACGAGGTTACATAGCTGAAAAGAAGCGTGCTGGTCTTTTGGTTTGTCTTTAAAATTTTTGGTATAGGCTGAATATATTTGAGTATTATATATGAGTATTATATATTTATATGCAAATCCAAATGCAAACAGTTGTTCCAGTTGATGATGCCGATTATATCTCTCCCTCTCGCCCTGTTTTGTGAAGCTTCAGAAATGCATTGCTTAAAAATGACAGCATTTTACATAGCATGGTGTTAGACATACCTGTCAAAGCAGCTTTAAAAATCTGTTTGTAGTGAACATGAGACTGAAATACAATTGGTATGGCAATCTTTCTTTTAGGAAGATCAGCATATTTCACTTTATCCACATTAGGAAAAGATAACTCAGAAACTATTATGTCCTAAAAAACAGAAAAATAAACTTTTAACAGTTTGCAAAACCCTGAACAAAAGACAAATTTTGATAAATGGCTACTGTACAGATACACCAAAACCAGTTTTTCTTCTCTTTTTTCCTTTTTTTTTTTTTTTTTAATGTATATTGGGTTCTTAATGACTACACTAATAGAAAAATTTCAGGGCCTCATTCTGCAACTAGAAGTTGAAAAATGAATCCTGTTGAAGAAGAACCAATTTTCTAAAAACAAAATATAAATCTCCTTTATGCAAATGTTTGCAAATTTTGTTAACTGTACAGAAACGTATTCAATAAGACTGCCAACAGCAGTAAAATTAAGTACACATGGAGCTGTAGCATAGTGAGCTTGAACTATCATTTAGGAAGCACGCTGAAGTTAAAATTTGTCCCTGGAAAAACAGCATTTTTAAGAACACGGGGTTGTTTCGATTTGTTTAAGATAGGCTACCAGTCACAAACAGCTGCACCAATTGCTGATTTCTAGGTCCTTATTCAATGCCATAACTTGCTTTCTCATGATTAATACTGATGACATTTAAAATATTTTAAAATTAGAGACCATGCCTTGAAGCAAGATGTGGGCATTCATGAAAATAATGCTGATTTTACAATTAAGGAAAACACTTCTTGAAAACACATTCTTACCGATTACAGGTGGTAAATCAGCCCAGTGGATTTTATTTCATCTTACTATCAACATTTGGATTAAAAATCTAAATCTGGTGCCAATGTGCACCAGAATTACCTTTATAAGAATTACCTTTATAAGGGATTAGTCACATCACTTAAAAAATCCATTAGCACCTGCTGTTCTGCAGCAGAGACTCTTTTGTGTTACTACATATATAGAAATATTTCATCCAATCATGCTGATAATATCTTGCAGGAAGTCAGATAAATGCAGTTGCTTTGTCCAGAAAAATGTGTTTCTGTCAATTAAACTGTCTGCTTGAACAGTTACACACCTGGACATCTCCTGTTACGGTGTAGCAGCTCAGATGACTTAACACCTTTTGTGTTGGTTCACCTAAAGGAGCCTGATCTAAGTGCAGAGAAAGCAACTTCCTCTCTGAAATCAAATCCAGGTTGCTGCTACTTGCACAGCGTTTACCAGGCATGCTCTTTGCTGTCAGCAGAGGCACAGAGCCGGGAGCGTTTTTAGTCACGGCGCTGCTCTGGCTCTCTCCTGTGTCACCCAGCAGCATTCCAAGGACGTTCTCAGAACAGATGTCATCCGTCACTTCCACATCATCGCTGTTTTGAGTTATCAAGTCACACTGAGCACTGTTTTGATATTTCAGCCACTTGCTTTGTCTATGTTGTGAAGTCACACGAGGGAACACTGGCTGTACAGATTCCCTTTGTCTGTCTTCCGTATACTCTCCAAACACAGAGGTTTCATAATTCCTGTCCTCAGGGCCAGAAGCACTGATAGGAAACGCTGCTGACTTGCTGCTAAAACTAACTACTGAAGAGCCAGAAGATTGCTGGACCTCCTCACTGTCGGTTAGAAAAACTTCCACACTGGGAATCTTCTCAGTGACAGGAACAGTGACAAGTGGAGTTCGTGTTTTAACTGCGGGTTTGAATCTTGCAAGGTTGCGTTCCTCTGGATAGCTGTGTTTCTCCCATGCTGTAGAGCAAATACGTCTTATAAGCAACTTGTAGCACTTCCAGATGGCACATTAACTTCAGATGCACAAAAAACTATGATACAGAAAGAATTCCAAGTTCTTCCTTTTACATCCTGTCTTCTAATTGGCAACCTCTTTCTATCGTGTCTGTACAGTGCCATACTAAATTTCCATATAAAATGATTTCAAATGCGATACTTTTATTATTTAAATCCATATATTCTGAACACATTTCTATAGGCATTCTACTTATGTAAGAGTAAATGGTTGGTAGAAATTATTTAAACATTAATCTGCTCTGGAGGTTATTAATCTGATATTTTTGGTAGGTCAGTGACAGCTGACAACTGGAAAACAAACAGCTTAACATCTCTTCCATTTTCCAAAAAGATCATCCACAAAACTGTGGAAAATTAATATTAACCAATGTGGATAAATAGATTTCTAGTACCACAAGCATCCTTTTGGCTAAATTCATTATCAATAAGAAGTGATAGTCAATGATAGGTGTCAATGTAATCATTGCAAGTGGGTCAGAAGGCAGCTGAATATGGACTTCAACTAAAGCAGGTAAATGAAAACATTAGTATGATTAGAAGTTTAGCTTACAACCTTTTTTCCCCTCCAAACTGGAAGCTAATTTTTCTTTATAAAATTAAATCAGTGTACTTATGTTTCTTTCAGGAGAAAATAAGGGGGGGTGCAGGGTGGGAAGCATGGAATCTCAGACTAATTCAACTAATTTGAAAAAAATAATAAAATTGTGCTTAGAAAACTGAAACACACACATACAGAAAAAATGTGTAACAAACACAAATCAAACGCCGTAGTTACCCAGACATATCCTAGTGTATTTCAGGGCCCAGGTTTTTTTTTTTTACAGTGCAACTCACAGTGCTTCAAAAATCAAAGATTTTCTAGCAAAAACATTGTAAATGCGATTAGAATTTCTTACTGAAAATGTTTTCTGAAAGTTCAGAATCACTTGGTAGGTTCCTGTGAATCAGGGGCTCCTGGATGTCTTGAACAGTTTCTCTACTTCCCAAAGCTGGAGAAACTGAGGAATTCAGTTGTACTGATGAAATCATCTACGGAATGAAGAATTAACGAAGAATTAACATGTCAAGTGAATGACTGAAAA
Source organism: Anseranas semipalmata (assembly GCA_013399115.1). Classification (NCBI taxonomy): domain Eukaryota; kingdom Metazoa; phylum Chordata; class Aves; order Anseriformes; family Anseranatidae; genus Anseranas; species Anseranas semipalmata. Next base: position 1,643,499 of record VXAA01001529.1, on the reverse strand, counting down.
ACAAAACAACAACAAAAAACACCCTTTATTATAGCTCTTTTGTCACTCTTCTCTCTTTTATCATTCTCAACAATTGAAATGTCTCTCATAGTTGAGATAAAAAAGTAACAAATAAGACATGAAGTTACTACTATGAACACACAGGACATAAAACAGAAAAGATCTACAATAGACAGTCAGCTCACACCTTGTCAGCTTCCCATGAAGACCACTGCGTTTGTCCCAAATTAGAATGTGAAGGTAAGCCTGACATTATCCACTGCGGAACTTCAGAACGTGCATTCAATGCTAGGAAAAATACGCGAAGTACAGAAGTCATGCAGAATAATTGTTCTGAGGCCAATCACTGCCATTCTACTTTTAATTTCACTTACAGGACTGATCTACTACTGACTCTCTAATAATGTTAGACTTCATTTGAAAATTCTCTTCTCTGTTAAAGTTGATATCATCCTCATGAAGCCTTCTTGAACCTGGAGACTATACCAAAAAACACAAGTAAAAACTTGTTAGAAATTAAACTTTTTACCCTCTTTATGAACAGTATCTTTGTGTGAAGATCTTATTTCTAGTTATAAACTTCTGTATCTCTAGCCCATCCTGGAAGTTAAAAAAAAAAAAAATTCTTCCATTATTTTCAATACTGAAATATATACTGCATTAGAAAAAAATATTTTATTTAATGTTTCATCTCATGTTTTTTTGCATCCATGAGGAACAGTAATTCTCATAATCTGAGAAGAAAAGTTTTAACCCTTGCTTTGGAACTCTCCAACAATTATAGACAAAACTTCAAATCCACTTGAGGTATTATACTGCTAACACCAGTAAACAATCATTATAAAAGCTCTTTGTCACTTTTCACTACAAGGAATCTCTTTGTTTAACACTGCACATTATAAACGTACATTTTTTTAAAAGTGAAATTGATCATAGAATCAAAAAACAAGTTACATTTTCAAATGCATACTCCTGTGACAAAGATGAGTAAAAATAATTATGTCTCACTGCAAAGTTTTAACCATAAAGTATTACGTTTGTTTCTTAGTCATTTCGATATGACTGTAGTATTCTAAAAATGAATTCTCTTATCCTACATTTTCAGGATACTTTCTTGCACTAATGTTAGTAAGAATAACTTTTAAAAAAATGTTTTACCTGGCTGAAGTCAGAAAGAACATAATTGCTTGAAAACGGGGGTGACAAAAACCTCTCAGCTGCAAACTCCATATTATTTGGGAACTGCTGCCATCCTAGCTGCGAGCAGGGAGCTCTCAACATTATCTCACTAGCTGCTGATCCCGTTATTTGGTGCCCTTGAAATTCAACAGGCTACACAATACATTGGAATTATTAACTGAAAGTAAGTACTGTTCAGGAACTATCTACAGCCAAAAAAAAGTACTTTTCAAAAAGTACTTTTCATAAATATAACAAAAATAATCTCTTTGAAACTGGGGAAGGGGGGAAAAAAACTGCTTTTGAAGGTATCTTTCTCTTGCTGACCGACAACTCAGCAGCAACAAAGTTTTTGCACAAATCTTTGTCAACAGAAAGTTGTGATATTCTGATATAGTGTGTTTAGCCTTATTTACGCGTTGTAAAATTTAAGTTTAAAACTGTCAACGGAAAATTTCCCACAGAAAAATGTACTAAAATGGGTTCTGGAAGCCAATTATGAGACTGGCTAAATATTTATTAGGACATTTTAATATATTTAAAATAGCAAACTATTGGCTTGAATTTTAAGTAACACTACTCGTTACACTTCAGTTCTACAGAAATTGTACCTTTGGTTGGCAGTCATATGTCCTAGGGTCTCTCTGGCCCAGTGCTATTGGTGGAATACACATCTCAGTTTGCTGTAATAAATTTTCCACACCGTTGGGCTGCTATAAAAGTATCAAAAGCTAGTCATTCTAACAGTTTAATAACCTTTTAAGGTGAAAAGTTAAGCTAATACATCTCAAGATTTTTCCAAAGACCCGACGTATTTATACAACAGAAAGCATTTTAAATTACAGCTTTTTATTTGAAGCCCAGAACAAGCCATGACAGGATAACAAACTATGTTTACTACTTAAATGGAAAATGGGAAAAGCGGAAGAATTTAATGTAAAATCTTTCTTTCCCTTTGGAAGGGATTGAAAGAAAAAGACTATTAATAGCATTGCACACAAACCAGTGTGAAGCATCAAGTGCAAACAGATCGCTCCTGTATTTCAACCCAAACGCTAAAATTCCTAGGAAGTCCATACATTCAAAAAGATGATGAAGAAAAAAAAAAGATGGTAAAAGAAGATGAGGTGGAGAAGTACTAGACTTACTAATGCTGTGATATTAAACATAACTAGACATTACAATTTGCATTATGTTTCTTGTCGTACGTTTAGTGTCCTGACAATTTACTGGCAATAAGGTCTGTAAGATGACATCTTTTGTTTACTATCAGCTTCTTAGTTGATAGCACTAAGCAACTGCCAGCTCACCCTCTAGTTTCATAAACCAGGAGTTGCATTCAAGAAGCCTGGTAGAAAATGAGTTTATTTTGTAGCAATAGATATATATAATCAAAAATTGGTTACCAAAACGCCAGAAGAATCAACGCGTGAACATGAAGATGCCTGTATACTTTCTGAGTAAGGCATTTCTGTTAACTGTTCTATAGCTACAAGAAATGGAAAAGCATAATAAGATACAGTATTCATTTTACATGAAAACAGCTGAATAATTACTGCCCTTGCAACCCTTACCCATGCAAATAATTGCACAGTTAAGACTAACTGAACTAAAGAAAACAGGGAAGCAGATTTGGAGGACACATTGTTGCCTTAAATGCTAAACATTGCGTGATGCAACCTTCATATCACTATAAAAGTATGACTTCTGAATACAAATTGTCCAACAGGAGAGGTAAGAATACAGAAGTCAAACAGGTAGAGTCAGACAGAAAACAGAAGCTGACCTAACCTTCATCTTTCACAAGCGGTTCAAATATCTCTTTAGAAGTCTCTGCTTCATATAACATGCTATTATTTTCCTCCATCTTTTGTAAGCTTTCTAATGCTGTGCTATGTTGAGACAAAGCTCTTAAAAGAGCGATATTGTTTACCAAGTCGGGAAGATCTGATGAATTTTCAGCCATTGCCGTGCTTTTCAGGCAATCCATTCCTATTCTTTCACCTTTGCAGGCTTCATGAAGGGCATTTATGCTCTCTAGATTTTCAAGCTCAGTTTCACCTATTTCTGCTTCCTCGGGAGCTGAAGGGCCTTTTCCTAAAGGATACATGGCACTTCTGGAAATGAAAGTATCCTCCTTACATGAAATGCCAAATACATTTTGATGATCTTCTGCAAGATATTGGAACGAGCCACAGCAAGGATCAGATTTTTGTGACAAAGCTAGCAAAGGACTACCTGGTTTAATGTCATCACTCTTAGTACCCCAGAAATGTTCTAAATCATTATCTGGGGATTTTGTACATCCAAGCTGCATAACATCTTCTTCGATCCTTTTCTCCATTCTAGAAATTATTCTGCTGGTAGAAATACATGAAATGCTTTCAGTTTTCTCAAACATACCAGTTTTAGGGTGACACTTCACATCTGTGTCACCAGGCAAAAGATTAGAGTGCTTGTTTTTTATCCCTGATATGCCATTAGTGGTACGAGCTGCACAGTCAACAGGATCATTCTTGTTGTTCATGGCTTCAATACTTATTTGGTTTTCAGTAATCTCTTTTAAGTTGTTTCTATCAACCAAAAATTCCACTTTGATTTTGGTTTGGTTTGCAGAGTCTTCCACAATTCTCTCTATCTCTCTAACGTTGTTGTCACAAAGCTGCGATGGTGTTCCCACAGTACAGCTCTTTCCATCATTTTCTCTGTCAAATGCTGAACATTTGATTTCTTCCCTTTTACAGCGTGTTGTTACTTCACAGCAAGAACGAAGCCTCAGTGCAGTATTTTGTGCTACATCTTCTCCCTCTAAGCTTTCTGGACTTTTTGAAAGCGTGTCTTCCTCAGGGAGCTCTTTCATATTTCTTTCACACTGGTCTCCATCATCCGTATCATTAAAATCAAAAGCCTCCAACAGATCAAAGTTAACCTGCATCACCTGTTCATCTGGACCACAGTCGTTGCCACGTGTACTTAATTCCTCCTCCACAATTCCAATTTCAGTCAATGTTATGTCCTCAGAGACCCCTAAGTCACTATGCGCTCTTTCTGAACCTTGTCTTGGCTGAAGGTGACTTTCTGACATGACAGGTGAATTCTCCTGAAGACCATTAGTCACTGAATGCTCTCTGTATCTGGAGGGATGCGTTTCAAAGGTGATTGGACTTGCTGAACAAGAAGGGAGAAACTGGCTGTCACGCGGTCTATTTATGGTGGATTCAGACAGGAAGGAACTAACTGTATAGCAGGGATCTTGTAAACCTTGACTTAAATTATTTGCCTTTTTGCCATGTCTTCGTCCCGTGACTTCTTTATCACAAGGTTCAGATGAATTTAGAAGCATTTCAGCATTCCATTCCTTTTTATCATTTACAGTTTCCTTTGTAAAAGGCAGGTGCTGAATATTTTGAATAAGTCTTTCGTCGGGGTTGCCTGGAAAGGAAGGTAGGGTTGTGATCTTTTGGTTACACAAACTATTTGTGTTTTCTGATGCTTGAAATCCAGAAAGACATTTGGTGACTTCAGATGTTGCTTGCTCTCTGCATGCTTGTGTTGTTTTAGATTTCAGAAGAGCTATTATCTGTGCCGTGCTCCTGATGTTCTGTGACACTGCCCCATGACCAGCTGTCCGACTGCTAGATTTGGTGTGGCCAGTAATTACAGGAGATTCTGGTTTCACAGCTGACTGATCAGAGTTTCTCTTCTCTGTTTCGTTACATGTATCAAGAAACGGAGGTGAAACCAGTGAGAGAGACACATGATCTCTATCGTTATTTGTAGGTGCACCTTCATGAAAGTCTGTAGATAGATTTGTTTCTGCATTCTTCTCGCCAACAGTAGAAAATAAGGGAGAGGTAATATAAAACTTGGATGGAAAAGTACCCTGACACTGCTTAGATATAGGCAATATCGCTGGTCTTTCTCCATCTTCCATTGTCGGTGTTTTCTTTTCAACTTGGCGTGGCCCTTGGAAACCCTAAGAGAGGAATTTAACATTAATTCTACTCAGAAATCAACTTCACATTTTGTAAGCAAAAGTTGAAAATAGAGCACGCTCCATAAAATATATTCTGATCAAATAGCACATGACGATTCCACAGGTGTATACAAGTTATCTCAATCCCTTGCAATTTTCACAGCAGCCTTAGCAATAGTAATCCTGCTAAACTAAACAAAGATCTAGTAAACTTTGGAAAAAATAGCTACCAGTAACACGTTATGACTTACAATTCTCCCCCCCAAAAAAGCAGGAAAACATTATCTATATATTTACTATTTCATTAAAAGATGTGTCCTTTGTGTTTTACAATCAAACGAAATCCTTTGTGTTTTACATCAAACAAATTTTTAAACAGACATACTGTAAATTTCCTTTTCAAGCCAACAGACAGATGTCTTGGAGGTAGAACACCAGGCTTTACACCATTTCTATTCACTTCTACCATTTCTGCCTTCCTTGGCTGATCTTCAGACGATTTTTCGTTCACTTTTACTGCTTCAACTGTGATCAAATATCGTTCACTTTCTAAATTATCGCCAGCATTCACCTAGAAAAGAGAAAGCAGCAGTGTGTACATAATAGTGCTATATAAGAAACTACAAGTCTTCTAAATGTTGTGAATACGTGCATGTAAAAATTTCAGAAATTTTACACCCAGCATATCACAACTGCCATATAAATAGTTATATTAGCTAGTATTGGCAAACATTAGCACCTAGTTTCAAGTTATGCTCATTTAATATATTACTGTAATACACTGCTTCTACCCAAAAGGAATATAATTCTGTAAATCCTCTACACTGGTTCTGGAAAAGCAATAGTAAGGCTTATCAACCATTGCAAGCTGTTTTAGCTTTCCATTGTTTACATTGCAGCAGACTTTCATGATATCTACAAGAGAAAACTGCTATATTGCCAGGGAAAAAGTACTATCTTAATCACCAAACACGAGTTTGGAATGCTTCCCGAAACACAAACCACAATCGTAAGCATAGAAATAAAAAAACTCCAAACAAAATATACCTGGGGTTTTATAAACATACTCTCCAAACATTGCCCTTTATCATCAAACAAGACTGCCTGCAAGGAAAAACAAATGGAATTTTAAATAACCAATTTTATTTCACAGATCAACTAGATTGCCACTGATCATCCAGCAGCATTAAATACATACATATCATACAGCATTAAACCTGAGATCTTCACCTTATTTCCTCCAGTTCTAATCCTCAGAATTCCATCTTGCCACGTTTTTGATTTTTTCGTTTTTTGGTGGGTGTATAATACCTGATTTAAAAGCATGAAATGTTGAATCAATAAGAAGTAAGAAAATGTTTAAATAACACAGCAGCTATAGTGTCATTCAGTTGATTTTTACTTAGTTGTATAGGCTTAAAAAACAGACTTACAGTAAATTCTTGAGAAGACATTGCTTTGGCAAAACAGTCATCCAACAGCTTATTTTGCAAACATTCACATCTTCATATAGTCTGAGAGACAGGGAAATGTTCAGAATAAACCAGTGTTGTGAAGGAAACGTACTGACAGAAAAAATAGATGTTAGTTCACCTTTTTTTTTTTCAATAGAAGAAAGCTAGATACAAGACAATGTAAAAGCAGTGGGATATATATAGCTGATGTGGACATTTTAAAGGCATAGCTTAACAATAATCTAACACTGGAAAAAAATGGCATTTTTATAGATGCCAACATAATTTCTAAATTTCAAGGTAATTCATTCATTTAAATGAATGGCTGGCAACTCCGAAAACTCCAGTGATCACACTGCAATTCAAAATTATCAGATCTATCCTAAACATGTTTACTTGCAGCAAAAAATACCACAGAAACAGTTAACAGAATAATTTTGTCACCAGTTCACTGACTATGGGTTTGCTCATGCATGCTTAATTGACAGTAAAGATAACTGACTCTCAAAACCAGTTGCCCGTGAAGTCATGCCTCTTAATATGCTTATTAGAGCACAATCATTTTTAAAACAGCCTTTGATGGCAAAACCAGGAGCAAACCGTCATAAAAGCAACTCATCCTCAGAACCTGCGACGTACTGCTGTACATGTGGGTTTACGATACGCGGCCAGCCCTGCGGTTTGCAGCGGCGTTGCAAGAGCCGCCCTCACGACCTCAGTTAGTCGGTGGTACCGCAGTGGAGGTGACACAGCGTAGGACTGTCAGCTACTGTCGTGCTGTCGCCTGGCGAGAAGCAGTGTCTCTCACAGCAGCCACATCCCTGGCAGCCCCGGGCCGGCGGGGACAACAGCGCAGAAGCAAACACGGCGTAAAATGCCGTGGAAATTTACCACGGATTAACGTGGAAAGCCGTGGAAACGCTGCCAGCGTAGGCTTGTGCAGACGCGCTGAAGACCGCCCCTCAGCGGGCAGCCAGGACCCTTCCCAGCTCCCCGGCGGTCACGCAGCGGGGGCGCTCTCCGTCAGCACGATGCTGCTGGACGCTAACCGACCCCCGCGGCCGTTAGCGGCCGTTGGCGACCGTTAAGCGCGGCGCCACGCCGCCCTGAGGGAGCGCT
>VXAA01001529.1:1605279-1635394 GCA_013399115.1 Anseranas semipalmata | reverse complement strand
CGGGGGGGCGCGAGGCGGCTGCCGTTGGGCTGGGGGCGCGCGTGCCGGGGCGGCCGTTGGTCCTGTCAGCGCGGCGCCGCCGTGCGCGCCCCCGCCTCGCCCTCCCGGTCTGTCAGCGGTCACGGCAGTCGTGCCGAAACCTGCGGCGCTCGGTACCGGCGCGGTTGCCAAGCGCGTGGTGCTCCTCGGGAGCAGGGGTTTAGCTAGATCCGCTGGTAAAGGTTAGTTCGCGGCTTCTCCCCCGTGCTTGGAAAGAGGGAGAGAAGGTGAGGTTCTCATCCAGCTGCGCAGTGCTTCTGGGTGGGCCAGTCTGCAGCTCCTAATGGGGCATCAGAGCATCTCGTTGCTATACTCGCCTCCCCACCCCTTCCTGCTGTTTCTGTCGAGCAGCTCTGCTGCTTGCTCAGCTCCTGAATGAGGTAAATTAATCCACTCATGCAACTGACAAGGGCCAGAAAATAGCGTTTTCTCCGGTGAAAGAGCTGAACTGGCTCACCAGAGCCTGAGATGCTGAGGGAGGACTGTATAGCAAGACAAGACAGCTGGTGTCAGTGAATCAGCCTAATTGTCATCTTGTCCTGTGGACCCGCATTTTATTAAAAATCTCCCTTTCTGGCTCTTGTGATGTCAGAGAAAAGGGTGACCATTGACAGAACTGACACCCATCACTGTCACTTGGAAGCTGAGCCTTTTCTGTTTGTGTGCACACTTCCTAGAAACCATACCCAGTGTTTGGTGACATCTCTTCAATACCTTATGTGTCAGTTTAAAATGGTGTATTGATTTAATTCCTTGAGCTGGTTAGAAAGCAGGGGGCTCCCTTTTTAGTTTATGAAGCAAATTGTGCAGGTTCTCCCCCATGTAATAACTTTTGTCCTTTCTTCAGTCATTTTCTGTAGAGTGAGGTTACAAGGCAGGGGTATGAATTTAAACTGCTGCAGCTTTCCCTTTATGAATATTAGAGTAAGAATGCCTAAGGTGAATTGCACACTACATCTTTGAAAGTAGTTTAAGGTTTGCTGAATACTTGCTTTCATTTCTCAGTGTCCGGAGAGGAAGTGTTGCTGTTTACTATATGGAAACATATTCATAGTATGAAGTGCATTTTGAATGATTCCTCCTTTTCCCATCTTGGTTTTTAAAATGCCCAAAGTTAGCAAGCATTTATATCAATGCTTGATAGAAGGGAAGTGGATATTATAAGGTTGGAACTGTATTCCTTCCACTCTCTGGATGGCAATTAGATTTGGCTATGTTTTTCTACGTGTCCTTGTAACAGTAGGAGTTAGGTTTGGAACTTGGCTCTGCACAGATTAGCACCAGTATGATTAATATTTGCCTTCTGAAGTGTATAGGCAAGTCATTATAGGTTTGCACGGACCTGTATTTTAATTTACATCATCTTTGTTTTACTAGCTCTCTTCCTCCCACTACTTAATTGTCCCTCCTTTTCCTGGTTCCACTCTTTCACATAGAGACACTGAGGTTTTATTTCCAAACGAAGAGGTGGCAGCTGTTTTGCTTTAACAGACTGAGACCTTTTGCTTTCTTCTGAGTTTAATTGTTTATGGAAATAGTGCTTGCAGTTGTGAGGCTGGCAAGGCAACAAAAATGCAGACTGTCTTATACCTCAGCATTGCAGCTTTCGTTGCTGAGTTGAAATTTGCGAGATTAATTGCAAATGAAAAGAATACCAACAGAAAAAAAGCATGTGCTGTGAGTTATTGATATGCTTTCCTATAAACAGTGTTTTCTTGTATGCAGAGTTTTAATCTCTGTGATCTCTCAGGTGTGGGTATTTCACTACTGACTGTAAGATTGTATACAGGTTCTAATTATAGATTCATAGCTGACATTTGCTCTGGCTCCAAGCTCCTCCAAAGTCATTTTCTCAAAGCTTCATTCCTAAAGGAGTAGCGCAAAGTGGGTATGGGGTGGAGGAGGAACAAAACAGAGTACAGCTTGCAGCTGTTTGTGTTTCCTTGAATAAGCTTGAATGAGAACCTTTCTTCTGAGGGAGAAGTCCGGAGGATGACTGACTCAAAATACATCAAACACTTTAGAAGGCTTCTTAAAATAAAGCTTTGCTGTACATAAGCCGTGTTCATTATATGTTAGCGTGGTCATGTAATACCGTTTTACTAAAGAAAGTATCCTGTAACTATGCTTTACCTTTAATGGTGTAACTCGCTGTAGCCCTCAGCCAAGTGGTATATTGCTGTGCTGATAATTAATAGAAATATCTTGCTGAAGGGCTTGAATGTAGCTTGAACTTCTTCAGCTGGGAGTTTTACCTGGCTTATCTTGCCAAGGTAATTGCTGCCCTTTCACTAGCTTAAGTGGTCTGCTCGCAGCAGGAAGAGAAACTGATATTCGGCTAGAGAAGCCTAATTTGCACAATAATTTGAAGACCATTTCCATTTTTGTCATCCTGCCAGAGGTGGGATTCCTTTCTGAGGGCTGCACTCATGCTTCCTTATGTTGCATTGACAGAGAGCTGAAAAGTCTTTCATATGATGATTGCAATATTAATTACTTTAATTTTTGTGTTAATTTCATTCTCAAAAGTTTCTGCTTTTGCCAGTAGTGCTTTGTTTGGCTTGAATAAAATAAAATACTGTGGTGACTGACAATTTTCAAGGAGGACTGAGCACCTGCAGTGAATTGAAACAGGAACAAAAAATGTGAATTGATCCATTTAAAAGTTTTGATATTTTTCAAAGTAAAGCTGTAAGTTCAAGTCACTTCGCTCGAGTTAGTCCTTATCTCTAGGGGCCTGATTCTGGGGTTCTGAACTTGGCTTGCCATTAAAATCAGCGACTATTGGTGAAAGAGCCCTAACCAAAGAAAGGGGAAATGTCTGTTTGAATGATGATTGACACCTGGACTTGCAACAAGAGTGGTAATTAATGGCCTCCAAAAAGTGACGCTGCTTTTAGCTTTTTCACACAACAAGAAATGTAATAAGAATGTGTTAGAATATATTCAAAGGCAAGACTGGAAGATTTTTAATTACTGCTTTTTGTCAGTTGCCAAGGCCCTGCAAGCGAGTGGTTTGCATTCTCGATGTAAAGTAGTACGGTTTATTAAAAAAAAAAATTGTCTTACTATACCCGCTGTGAATACCACCTCTATATTTAAATATATCTTGACATTGTATTTATTTCTAAGGATTAATACGTGCTTCTCACTTGGAGGTTTTACCATAAATTTTTGCAGCGAGCTGTTCAGCAGCTGTGGATGTGTGTCACTGTAACCTGTTTGCAAACACTGGGTTTACGATATATGCCTGCTGAGCATTGTCCTTTCTGGCCAGCCTGTTCAGAAGTCGGTTGTATAACCTAGCTTTTTTTCCTGCTTCACTTTCTACATAAAAGGGTAACTTCCGTAGTGTTTTTTTTTTTTTTTTATGCAGTCTTTCTAATGGTTTGTACTGGCACATTGGGGAAGCGGAGAAGATCAGATTATTTCTGTCTTTTTTTTCAAATCTAAGAAAATATATTTACTGGGAGGAAAACTGACTGCTTTTAGATGGATTCTGTAAACTCCCTTTAGCAAGTAGTTTGCTTCTCTGGTAACAGGGAATGTATGTCTTATTGAAGGACACTTCCTGACCTCTGTGAGTACTTTAAATAATTCACTTAAATGTGTTTGTAATAGCGCTGCTTGTCTGATAATGCGTGGAAGCACCTGAAACTGTAAATGCCATGACTGTTGCAGAAATTCAGAAGCTGCCTTTAGAAATCTAATGGGGAGGGCAGACAGTTCGTGAGGCATTCTGGATTACCACAATAGTACAAATTTTAAATGAAAAGCCTGCAGTTTGGTACCAACCTGCCTGCAGTGAATTGCTGTGGCTAAAGGGCAGTGCAAGGAGCCATGAGACTTGAGTTTCAGCTTAGTCTTCACCACACAGTTATCGTGCGACCTAACGTTTCTCATCCTCTCTGTGCTTTGTATTTTTCTACGCAACAAATAATGAATGGCACATAGTCTTACAGGGGATGCATAAAGTCAGGCTCATTAACGTGTGATAAAACTTTTCAAAATTACTGTGTGAAAGGGGCAGTGTTTACTCCTCCTTGCAATAAGAATACTTTGATTTTTCTCAAAGGTTATATTTAACTTTCGATTGACAGAATGACAGGAATGGAGACTGAAGCTGCGAGAGACAAAGCCATGGAAGAGGAAAGCACTGAACAGAAGAAGGAGAGGGAGAAAAAGAAGAGGTCAAGGGTTAAACAGGTGCTTGCAGATATAGCAAAACAAGTGGATTTCTGGTTTGGTGATGTTAATCTCCACAAAGATAGATTTCTTCGAGAACAAATAGAAAAGTCCAGAGATGGATGTAAGTTTATATTAATCATATTTCAGTAAACAGGTTTTAACCTTGTTCTTCACTATATTGCTGGTGATGTTACAATTTATTTTTAGGTGCATGTCTGCTCCTGGGGAAGACAACAGTTGCATATTGGAAGTCAGCATTAGGATTAGCAGCACAGGAGACAGAGCTTGGTACTAGTTTTTAAAAACTGTATTTAGTGTTTACCTTTTCCTTTCCTTTACCTACAAGCTATAGGAGTAAGTTGGAGGCATCTGCCACGGTAACAGTGACAGTAACAGTGACTGTTTGGGAGACCTGAATTTATTTATTTAATTATGTTTGGCTTTGTGTAACTGTCAGAATAAGCAAACAAGCACCATTATTTCCCTTAGAGGTACAGTACTTGATTTGTAAGGTAGATGTATGCAGAAATGAAAATGTCACTTGGTTTTGCAGTTTGATATAGATACTTTTTTCCTCTTTTCTGCACAAGTTTGATATGCGAGAAATTGTACATTTGCATGTAGGGCCATTAGAGGTCTCTTTGCCATAGGCAATTTTTGGCATGGTTAATTTGACTTCAGAGTAGGAAATTGAGCTTGGTTATGAAACTACTTGGATCTTTCTGAAGAATAAATTGATTTACACATTAGCTGCAGTGAGTAGTATGCTTTTGCTTTAAGAATAGTAAATGTGTGGTTAATCGATCTATCAGTATAATTATTCTATTAACTGTGTTACACAAGATGGATTATATCAGATGCAGTATGTCTGCAAAAAGACACGGTCCTTTTCCATAAAAATAAATATATATATATATTGTAGGTTCCACAAGTGTATACTTTTTTCTTATGGATTTCATATTTATTTGCAGTGTAAATAGTTAGCCCAGCTGCCTCGTGTGAAAAGTCTAGTCTTCTAACTGCTTGTTATAATCTGCAGTTGTATTGAACTTGAAGTGAGTTTAAAAAAAAAAAAAAAGGGGGGGTGTTCAGAGGAACAGTCTTTATATTTTCTAGAGGTATAAGAGTTTGGACGTCTTGAACTTTAACTAAGACTACTATCACATAATTATCTGTCCCGGTTTTCACAGCGTGACTCCTCACAACTGAAGTAAAAGCAGGGAAAAAAGCAGCTCTTTTGTGTTGGGAAGGTTGGGTTAAACGCTTAATTGAGTACTTGAAGGAGAAGCATCTTTCCAATGCAAATTGTTGTTGTATTGTAGAACTACATCAGGGTTATTTCTTTTCAAAGGCAATTATCAGTGGGGAGGTAAAAGAGAAGAACAAAATTCCTTTGATAGATTAGCACCTACATTATATATATTTATAGCACGTATATATATATATGTGTGTGTATATATATATGATATGTATGATTACTTTAGTGGTAAAAAAAAAATTTGTAAATCCTTGTCAGCATGCAGTGTGGTTAGATACTGCAGTTATGACTTGTATGTTGCTTTTAAAACAATACTAGCTGAGCCTTAATGTCTGATTAGGACACACAACTACTGCTTTCTAGATTGCATTCATTTCATCATTTGCACTTTTTTCTCCCTAGATGTTGACATATCACTTCTTGTTTCTTTCAACAAAATGAAAAAGTTGACTACTGATGGAAAATTAATAGCTCGAGCAGTTAAAAGTTCATCTGTTGTAGAGGTGAGTGTCTAATATATTAGTCCTTTGTATTTGCTGCATTTGGAGCACTAATTAATGATAGTGGGATTGAAGTAGTCAATAATCTTACAGAAAATGCTTGTTTCTTGTTAACTTCTAGTTGGATTTAGAAGGAACTAGGATTAGAAGACGACAGCCACTGGGTGAGCAACCAAAGGATGTGGATAGTCGTACAGTCTATGTGGTAAGGTTGTACCAGTTGTATGTGCCTTACGTCTGACAGAGGACTTTGTTACTTTCTAACTGTAGCAACTCCTTTAAACTTACTTTCTTACTGCAAATTCTTTTGGAGTGCAAAACCTACTGTACGTGTTAGTTTTAAGCTCTCGTGATCTGATTGCCTGGTATTACTTATAGTATTAAGAATGACAAATACAAAATAAAGCAGCCACATAATTTTACCAGGATTTGAATGTCATTTTTCTTTGAGAAGCTGATGGATTTAGTACAGAAAACATTTACATAGAGTATAGATGCTAATAGATTTTTCTTTTTTTCCTCCAAAAAAATAATGGGGAGGAGGGAGATGCATTATAGATGTACTAAACTTGTAACGAGGCCCCTAGATTAGGGTTAATATACACACTTAATGCAGTAAAGTTTTTTGTTGTGGAAATTTATCTGTGCATCAGTATGCTTGTTAGCACAGAAAGTGCAAGGGCTGACTACTGCTGCTTGTCCAGAGTAGGAGATGTAATAAAAGGGTAGGTGAGCACTGGCAGTGGCCATGGCAGGGAAGGAATGGGAAAAGTATGGTATGCTGACTTCTTGTACCATCTTACATAATTTAAAATGCTAAGCAAAGAGCTGTTTCACATCCTAGTGAGAAAATGGTGCACTTTCATTTATATACTACTGCTTTCATTGGGCTTTTCTGGTTGATGTCACTAGAGGAGCAACACTAGTACCAAGAAATATTTATGAAATACATTAATGTAGTCAAAGCTTTAGAATAATAACTTCAGTTTTTATCAAACAACAGGAAGTGAGTTTGCAGGATAATCAGGTGTACTTCATAAAGTACAATCTGCTTATAAAATCTGTTACTGCGAATGCCTCTGGTTTTGTAGCACTAATATCATTCTTTCAATGGCAGAGTGTACCTAAATGAGCTAGTCTCATGTTTAGGAGACTTTTTTTAAATACTTCTGATAGCACAATATCCTGTGCCTATCTTGATAATGAAATGATTCTCTAACAGATGAAAATAGCTTGTGCTGCTAGAAAAACACTGCATCTCAGCATATTTCAGATGTCAGAGTGGAACAACTTATATTGTTGAGCCACTTAAGTGATAACATGGAAAGAGATCTGATGGTTGAACTGTCACTTGCTTAAAAATTACATGCATTTTTTAATAGAATTGAAGCCAGTATGGAACACCCTTTGTCTCTAAAGAGATCTGTTTGTGGCTGTAGCAGTTAGCTGCCGAATCTTACTGCAGTTAGTAATTTCAAGCAGGCACCAAGCTTTCTGTGGTGAAGATGTGTAATAATCATGCCCCAAATGCCAGCCCATCCAGGTATATAGAAGCTGGGTTACTTTGATCATTGAATTCTTGAACAAAAACCCAGGAAAGGTTGTTATTTGTTTTAAGTGCAATATGCCAGTCATGGTATTTTGCTAATGTGCTTACAGGAACCACTTGGAACTTCTCAAATACTATGTCTACATAATTTTCAGAAAAGTTATTCCAAATGTAATAAGCTATATAGCCTAACATAGTTTTTTTTTTATTATTTGTTTGTTTTGTTTTGTTTTGTTTTTAGTTTTATTTTTTTCTATAAGACCAAAATAGGTAGCCGGTGTGTTTTGTAAAATAGTGAATTCATAGAGATCTTATTTGGAGAAAATGTAGCAATTCAGTATCCTCTCATTACTACCAAAAAGGGTGGGGGATGGGTTTTTTGTTTGTTTCATTTTTAAAGACCAATGTGTGAGATACCTGCCCTTCATACTGCAGTTACAGAAATATTAAGCCATGTTAAATGATTCCTTTTGGAATGAGGCCATAAGGGGGAGCAGTCCTTCTTTAAGGAATGGTAACTTCATTACTTTGTACTTTCAACAATTTTGTTTTGTTTGGAGTTTTCGTAAAATTTCTCTGAAGTAATCTTATGACTAGTAATTTTCTTTTTGACATATGTTAGACGCACTATTATTTTGGTATTGTGCTCATCCCATAATATTTTTAAAGTTTCAAGTGACTGGCTTTTCAGCATTATACCAAATCCATGATAAAATGTTTTTCTCAGGCAAGTGAATTTCATGCAAAAATGGTATTTTACTTGAATAAAATAAATATTTCCTCACGGGGAAGAGCTTTTAGTGCAGTAACTTGCCAGGGGGAAAAAAAAAAAAAAAAAAAGAAATATTGCTGGCTCTGTTTTTGTTTAGGCATAAATTTGAGTGTAGTTTTTAAATCGTGTTCAGCTGGGTCTCTTTAGAAATTGATACAATGGGATTTCTTTGGTAGATAAAGGGAAATGGTTAGGAACTGAGGCATGATGTCTGCAAGCTGCTAAAATGTGTTGCTAAGGAATTTATAGGAAAAATAAATCAGACAGTTGTATCATCCAAGAAGCTGGCTAAAAGTTCTTAGTTCTACAGCAACTGATAAACTAGGCGGAGTGCTAACCACTAAGCTTTAAAAGGTCAGTTACCAGCATTAATTAATCAGTTTCAGTAGTGCCTCTTTATTGACCTGCAAGACCTATTTCTGTGATACCTGGATTGCTAACAATTTAAAAAAAAAAAAAGTTCTACAGTGGATAGTTTGAGACAATGCAGAGTTATGCTTACTCAGATTTAAAATTTACAAAGATACCTCATGTTGCAAAGATACAGTTGCAGGTGAGGCCTTAGTATCTGTCACAGGAACAAGATAAACAAGTAGCTTAATACTAATTGTATTTGCTATAGTTGACTGATTAGAGATCCATTTTCAGATCATTGTCTTTACCATCTAAATGCTATGACCTCTTGACAAGAATACTTAGTGAAATAAATATTTTTCAAAGTTGTTATATCAAACTCGAATATATTTTTTGTGAAGAATTTTAATTAGAAGATGTAGTAAACCATCTGATACAATGGTAATACGGTACTGAGAAAACAAGATTTCTTTCTATTTTTGTAGGAGCTGCTTCCCAAAAATGTTAATCACAGTTGGATTGAGCGGGTGTTTGGGAAGTGTGGCAATGTGGTTTACGTCAGTATACCCCGGTATAAATCTACTGGTGATCCAAAGGGATTTGCTTTTGTTGAATTTGAAACTAAAGAGCAAGCAGAGAAAGCTATTGAGGTGAGTGATGGTGCTTCTGATCTGTTAATGTTCTTCCTGTTTGTCACTCAGTGATATGAATGTATAGTCTTCACTAGTTCACATACTGGATCCTGGATACAGAAATTCCTAAAATATCACAATTGAAAAAGCAAAGCTAGCAGGAGTTATGTCCCTGTCTTCTGCCCTTAGAATTTCAAGCAATTCCACAAATCTTAGTGTGATTCTGTTAATTACCTCGAGATTTAGTAGAATCATATGGGGGGGGGGGGCGGCTACTACTTTGGTTGGCCACCATTGGCATCTTTTACAGAATTGCAGATCTCTGAGACAGTAAAATGGCTTTTTAAATTTCTTCAGATGAGTATAGTTGTGCCAAGTTTCCTGTCTTTAAATATGCGATTTGAAAGTTTAAAAACGTGTATGTTTTAGTACCATAATGGTAACAGAGGCAGAAATGTCACACTAATGCGAAATCAAGCAAACTCTGTACTTGCTTTTACTTTCAAGTACTGAAAAAGAAATCCATCTCCAGAGTTATGGAGGGCTACATCTTTCTTGAATGAATACACTCTGCTGGTTCTAACTTGGATGGGGATTCTTTTTAGTAATGAATGTAGTAATTTTTAGTAATGAATTGTGGATTTTAATTTTATTGTATTTTTTAAGTTTTTGAATAATCCACCAGAAGAAGCACCACGGAAACCTGGTATTTTCCCCAAAACAGTAAAAAATAAGCCTGTTCCTGCACTGAATACAAGTAACAGCAGTGTAGTAGGTAAGTGTTAAGTTAGTGGGATCAAGAAATAAAATGTTTTTTGCCTCACCTTTTGAAGAGAGAATCTTGAACTGGCTGCTGTTACTATGTCTATGTTACTATGTCTAATCTAAAGTTAAACCTTATAGAAATAAAAACTGCTTTTTTTTTTTTTTTTGTTGGCCAGTGTAGGCTTAAAATGAAATTGTAAAATTGAAATGTAGGTTTTTGCCTTCTTGTTTTTGTGCTTGATAAGGAACTTAATTTCTTTTTTCCTTTCCTGCCAGCTACCAACATTAGTCATTGTTATGCTGGCAGAAGCTTTCAGCCTGTACAATTATTCATTATCTAAGCACTTAGGACTAGCAAAAGACAAATTTGACACAGATTGTTTTAGAAATATTTAGTATTGAAAAAGAAGATGCAGGCATAAAAGTAAGGTTATTACGTAATGTTAGCGCTGTTTAGGTAAGCTTGTGATCATCTGACATAAGAAGCATTGTATTTTTCACACTGAAATTTTCAGTGAGAAAACCATGAAAATTATGTTTTACCATTTTCTTCTTTGGCACTCTTGTTATTTGACCAGAGTGGCCTATAGCAGAATGAACTTTCTATAGCCTATATAGAGTTCTACTTTACGTGATCTGTAATTGCTCACAAAAGCCTGCAGGATATTACAAAGAAAAGAGTCCTGAATTCACAGTTGAGCATGTTTCTAATAAATAATAGCTACTATAATTTGTGAAGCTGCATCACTTCTTGTTGTAACTGTTGATTCACTGAAGCACTCTTCCTCTCGTTTCTGGTTGGATATTATTTCCTTGACTTCAGAGATCTTCCCATGTTTTTCTTAAATAATGCGTAAGGATGAGTCATATTATGTCCTTCATCCAGTAACTATTAGGGCTGTCAGGACTAAAATATCAAAGAAAAAACACACTTCTTAAACCCCTTAAGATGTTCTCTACTGCTTCATACTGCATCCTGCCAATGACAGTTTTGAAGCAAGTGCACAGTATTGGGAATGAAATGCATTTGTTCAAACTGGTTAACATTCTTTAATTTAGTAGGCAGATACTGTTCATAGGGCTGAGTATCTCCTTCTGTTGTCATAATACAGATCAGTGATTTCTTTATTCATTTGTCTTTGTCCTGGAAGGTTTCTTCTCAAAGGCAAGTAAGGGATGACATAACATCTAACTCATTTCTTTTTAATTTGTTATCAGGTATTTGAGGAAACCTGTAGTCAAACTGCCCATGTGACACAGGGTTCTTTTCCACTTCGAGACTGAATCTTTTCTGTTTTTTTTTCCTCTGCTTAAAATGCCCAGGAGGAACTCTGGGACAATGTACTGCATCTTACCTGTAGCTAGAGATGGTAGAGACGTTATTTGATGTGCCAGGTTATCACAACCAGTGATGACTACTGTTTTTAATCATTGGCAGTTTTAAATGCTGTATTTTTTTATACAGAAGAGAAGAAAAAGAAGAAAAAAAAGAAATCCAAAATTAAGAAAGAGAGCAATGTACAGGCAGCTGTAGAGACAAAGGAATCAAACATGAACACTACAACAGAGCAAGTACCCAAGTCAAAAAGACATAGGACTTCATCAGAGTGTTCTGAAATGGGGGGAACTGAGGTTCACAGGCAGCCCTCAAAGAGAGAGAAAAGGAAATGGGACAGAACAGAAAGCTCAGAGGTACCTGTGGAAAGCAGGCCAGGAAAGAGAAAAAGAAGCAGCTCTGGAGATGCTGAGACATCAGTTGCAAAAGTCAAGAAAACTGTTCAGAAGGATGATGTTCATGCTGTAAAAGAAGAAACTACAGAAGCTCCAAAAGATTCCAATGGTAGGTTCACTGCATGTCCTTACAGTTTTTTTTTTTTTTTTTTTTTTGTCATTTACATGTGAAGTAATCTGGGGAAAAGAGGTTAAGTTAGAGAAACTTTCTTCTCCAAACGTTCTTTGGAGCTGAAATTGTAGTAGCTTCAATTAAGCTAATGAGGAAAAGCAAGTGAGAAAAGAGGTTGCTAAGCATGTGGCTGTAAAGCAGCAGTAAGTGCAACAATAATATCATACAACTATGTTAGTGAACTCTTGGAGGCTATCGGGTTTATTACTTGGATTAAAGATTGAGTAAAGCTTTCAAGTGCTGGTGACAGATTCAGACTGATTTTCTGTCTTTGAAAGGCAGAAAACTTTCAAGGTTGTTCTGTTTGAGTCAATAGGTGAAAAATTGATGATATAGTGGAGACGTAGCAAGGTCAGCTTAGGAATACTAAGAGTGTTAATACTGGAGTTTTCTGCAGTTAAATTTAAACCTGGTAATGAGTCCCTTCAAGGAGATAAGCTACATGGAGAATATAGGAAAGAACTTTCAACACTGAAGTAGGTAGAACTTTACTGAAGTCAAGTAAGGATTAAACAGTTGGCAAATGGTGACAGTATAATAATCTAAGTTATTGATTATCTCAGTTTCTTAGATAAGAAAAAAAGCAGATCCATGATTAGAGATGCCAGGTAGTTTGGAAAGTGGACTAAAATAGTAGGCTCTGATTCTTGTGAAATGCTTTCATTCGAATGATTTAAAGAAGTGTTTAAAATACAGCTGTTGAGAAGGGAATTTTGCAGCTGACCAGTTGGAGTTCTATGAATTATTTGTTAAGGCTGTTGTATACTAACAATTTTTCTTTTAGGGCTTTTAATTAATTCAGAAGTTCCTGCAGAAGATGACAAAGATGGAGATAAAAAAGATACATCCCTTTCAAAATCTAAAAGAAAACATAAGAAAAAACACAAAGAAAGACACAAGATGGGTGAAGAAGTCATTCCACTCAGAGTGCTTTCCAAGTAGGTTATGAATCTAACATGACTAAACAGTAGTAGTTCAGTATTTTTGTGTTTATGGCTAAGCCTTGGTGACATAGCATAATGAAAGGGGACGTTTATTTTACCTCACTGGTGCAATTTCTGATAGCTACTAAGGCAGGTTAAAAATACACGCTTTATAATTGATGTCATGGCAGTAAAAATGGCCTTAAGTGTAACAATTGATGTCATGTTCAGTTTACTAAGAGTGCTTGTCTCCCTGGTACAAGAAATTCCTCAGTAGTTTTTACATACTTTATTGAATGTTAACTACAGTACAGGATTATTCATATACAGTGATTTCACAGTATATGTGACAGGAGGGGCATTAAGAATACCTTTCAATGTGTTTGTCTTTGCTTATCTGACAGTCCATCACCATTGCTAAAGTGCAATTCCAATTTTTATACAACAGAGTTGCATATTAGCAACAGTATTAGCCTGTAGTTGAAAATATAAAGAGTTTAAAGCCTAGCCTCACTAGACTTTTTAAAACTAGATTACACTTGATTACATCACTAGGTAATAGGTGGACTTGCAGATTCATGCCTCTGGGCTTTAAGGAGTCACCACAACTAAAACATGGAAGCACTTACTTTTCAAGCATCCAGCAAGTACCTCCATGTTAAAGTAGAGGGGGTCCTTCATCTTGCACAGGGAGGCCATGTGCAGTGCAATTAAATAATAAACTGTGTGCAAAAGAAGCAGTAAGTATTAAGTAATAAGTAACATTAACCCACTCCCCATGCCCATCACGCACACAAAGCAAAGGGATGTTACGTAAATTCTTTATATTATTAGCATGCAATGTCCATTCTTTATTTTTGTTGTTGTGTCGACTTCCAGTTAAGTTTTCTGGGAAAGAAAAAGTTGATAAAAAAGGATTCACCATCACTAAAACATGGAAGCACTTACTTTTCAGGAACAAAGCGAGTACATCCACATTTAAGTTGTGGGGATCCTTACATGGAGAGACTTGTACTTTTTCTTCTTTAGAGTAACTAGAAACAGCCACCACCAGTGATGGTATAAATTTTTTTTAACAATACAAGCAAAAAAATTAAGACGCAACCACTGCATTATAACTAGCCTTCTTTCTTGTTTTTTCGTTGTTTTTTTTTTTTTGAAAGATGTTTCAGACATTAGGATGCACCACCACTGAAACATGGAAGCACTTACTTTTTTAGGCAGCAGGTACCTCCATGTTAAAGCGAAGGGAGTCCTTTTAAAATTGAATTTTCATTTCGGTTTTTAAAACTGTCTTGTTCACCCAAAAAATCTTGTGGCTTAGTCTTCTTATCCCAAGTCCATAAATCTTGTGAAAAGTCTTGACAAAAAAAAAAAAATCATGGATGGCATTTCAGAACTGAGAACAGGATTCACCTCTACTAAAACATGGAAGCACTTACTTTTTTTAAATCACAGAAAGCACCTCCATG
Organism: Anseranas semipalmata; assembly: GCA_013399115.1. NCBI lineage: Eukaryota > Metazoa > Chordata > Aves > Anseriformes > Anseranatidae > Anseranas > Anseranas semipalmata. The sequence goes on along the minus strand of VXAA01001529.1, from coordinate 1,621,039 downwards.
TTAAAGTAAAAGGGGTCCACAAAAAAACAGTAGTTAACAAAGATGTTGTCCTCTTCCACCAGGATCTTGAGAATACTGCATCAAATAGAAAAAGGAGTTAGCAAAGTATAGCAACGGGGGAAAAAGTTTCAGAAGAGGATAACTATTGTAAATACTTGCCGGTCCCCATGGTCTCCTCTTCCTTCGAGTCGAGCTAACAAGTACCTCCTTGAGCTCGTATTTATACCATACCTTGCTGTGGAATGGTGTTGCCTTTTTATCTCAAAGAATCATTACACGGGTCTTTTGTTATTTTAATGTCTTTGCTCTGTTGAGAATGTATGATCCTGGGTGAGTCTGGATGCTTTTTTTGAAGTATACAGTTGTCAATGTTAACAGCTAAAACCATTACCACAAGATATCCTCCTCTTTAAAAATCCTCTATCAGCTTGTTTGATAGTACAGATTAGGGTAACAATGAGTCGTTCTCACAGTGGCACTATAGGCATTGTGTTTCTATGGAGCAAAGCTCTAGCTGTTTGCAGAAACATCTCCATGTTAAATGTATGTAAATATATAAATTGCTTCCATGTGGTGGTATTTTTTAACCAAAGTGCATTTGAATAGTAAGGAATGTTCTTATCTCAGTAGGTTTTTGGTGAGTTTAACCAGTTGTTGATTTTTGATCAGTGATTTTTCTAGAAAATAAATGACTGATTCCTAATATAGTAGCACAGGAGCGGGTTCACTGAAGTAGTTCAGTGAATTCAGAGTTCACTGTCTCTGAATTAACTCTGAATTTAGTGCCTATGCTCTCTGTAGTTCCAGTAGAATACACAGTTTGCCAAACTGTTCTGAATGTTTTCTGAATATGTGTAACAAACTTGAGAGTCACTCTACCACTGAGAGGTAGATCTTGTAACAACTTGCTCTAAATATTAAAAGCTAAAGCAAAATTAAAATGCAGGTATTCACAAGGCTGAAGATGAGCAAAGTGCAAGGAGATTTCTAATAGTTCAGAAGGATCTACGCTGCTTGCTAAGTTCAGCTTAAGCTATTTGTAAATGGCTTTGTCTTAAGTTATCAATGAGTTTCTAAACATTTTCTTGTTTACAACTGACATACTGTTTCTGTGTTGCCACTTACAGGACTGAATGGTTGGATTTGAAGCAAGAATATTTGGCTCTTCAAAAAGCCAGTATGGCCTCCTTAAAGAAAACAATGTCTCAAATCAAACCTGAGCCTGTGGGAGAGATGGAAACGGATGGTTGTGCACAGAAAAAGCCTCAGTCTAAAAATGTCAAATGTAACACTGTTTATATGTTTTTGTTGGTTTTGCTTTCGTCATGATTCTACTACAAATATAAGCTTTAAGAGTTCTTTAAGGCACCGTACCTCCAGAAACATTGGAAAATAGTTTTATTTTCTGTAATGCTGATGTCTTCTCTGAATGACAAGTACTACTGAAATGAAGCTTTCCTCATTTAGATTGGTTTAGGACTAAATAAGCAAGTGATTTAAGAATATTCCTGTAGCACTTCTTAAACATTTTTAGGTAATAATAACTATATAAGCCTTGGAGAAGTAAATCAAGAATTGGCTTCTCGGTGATGTAACTTGGGCCTGATTTGCTTAGGCTTAACCATCCCCTTGGAGATTTACAAAACTATTGCTCTAAGGCATTCAAAGATAGCTTGTAATTGGGTTTTGTCAGGTTTATGGTTAGAAGTAATGTTGGAATTATGTATTACTGGTTCAACTTGTATATTTTTCTGAAATAGATTGATCTTTTTTTCTTTGGATCCCCTATATTTCTGTTCACTAACTTCGATAGCAGACAGGCATTGACACATCACATACTTTAAATCACTCTAGAATTCAGGATTCAATCATTAACTGTAATCAATAGAATATAAAAACATTCTTAAAAGAGGCCCTGTAGCATATGCAAAATTTTTTCTTAGACATAGCGACTTTGGTGAACAGCCTGGATCCAAGATTAAAAAAATAATTCATCTGAAGTAGCAATATTTTATGCCCTTTGGTTCAGTTCTTGTGTACATCCCATTGATTATGTGCTTTTGTAGCATCTTTGGTTTGTCAAACTGATAAATGTAAATTTTCTTTTTTCTCCCCTTTTCAAATTGATCAGCCACCAGTGAAGATTCTGCCCCTCCTGTCAAGGCTAACACAATGGGGCCCCAGTTTGTGAGTGGAGTAATTGTGAAGATCATTAGCACTGAGCCCCTGCCGGGCAGGAAGCAGATCAAGGTAATGCCTTTGTAACCTCAGGGTAGCTGTTAGCCTTTCCTCTTACTGTGCCCCAAAAATGTTTGAATATGGAATACCATTTAAGCGAGGCGTACTGATTTTCTTTCTTTCTTTTTTTGCCAGTAGCTGTGTACAAATTCTTCTCTAGTACTTGTTAATGGAAGACTTTACAACGGCAGAATAGGGTAAAGAGAATGTTTCAAAGCAAAATGTAGCCTTTAGAGTGCTTCAAGCAATGTCAAGTTTGAAAATAATGGCAAAAATAAATAGTGGTCTAGGGGATGAGTAGCTCTCCCATCCATCTCCAGCCTTCTTGCTCTGTCTTTGCATTTTCGGTGTGAAAAACATGGTTCATTTTATATTGTTAAAAGTAAATCACTGCTAAAACCAGTCTTCTGTTTTCAAAAAAGAAGCTTGAAGTCAAAGTGGGTGCAGCATTTTCTATGCATAATTGTGCCAATAATTTTGGTACAATTCAAATTAAGGAATCAATGGTAGTAAATTGTTTTTTAGCATTAACAGGAATTTGGGGGCAAGAAAATGCACTCTGCATGAGAAAATAGTTGCCTTTTTTCAGTAAGAAGTTCACAATTGCAAAAAACTCTCAATTCAGTCAGAATGTCAGTAGTAGTACAATTGGTGCAGTAATTCATTCAGTGACTTCCCCTTCTACCCACCCTATGGCAAGTGCTCTGTTTTCTCAATTTAAAAAAAAAAAAATTTAGGATAATTCCTGACGTGACATGAAAGTTCTACATGTTAAACAGAATATTTTTAAGGAAAATAGCCGTTTTAGGTTGTGCCCTTCTGAGATGAAAATACTGGAAGTTTTCCAGAGGAAGTAACAGCAGAGTTGTTTTTTTATTATTCAGATACTGAATTTTCCATGAACGATACAGGACTTTTTCTTTCTGAAACTGCAATTTTGGATGAATAACAACTGGATAGAATTTGACCAGCTTTAACTCTTGTTAGAATAAATATGCAGATTATTCAGGATGACAGTGTCTCTAAACACAAGTTCTGAGATGATTTATCAAACCACCTATATTTATAACTGAGTATTTCATTTGAAGTCACTGGCTGCTTGCAAGTGTGTGAAGTTTAGTGTGTGCATAAATCTAAGCAAGATGAGAGACAGTTATCTTTCACTGAAAACAAATTGATACATAGGGTTTCAACTTAATCAGTCTTATCTGCCTTGGTATTTGTGGGCAGTTGTCTGAGTGCTGGAAGCACAGAGAATGTGGTAGCTGTCACTGTAAGGTTTGAAGGCCAGCTTGGTTTGACTGCAGTATACATCTTGCTGTGTTGAGTTTGTGTTGCAGCATGACATATTATGACTGGGGGGAAAATTTACTCTTTTTACCCAGTAAATTTACCCAGTAGCTGAAAATAAAATTCCAAGTCTCATATTTCCAGATAAACCAAAAGAGTAACTTTTTATATTAGTTTAAGAGAAGCGTTTCAGGAAAAAAAAACGATCATTCATGAAAGTAAAGGGGGACAAAATAAGATTGAGGTGGCCTTTGGTGTTATTAATCATTGTCTTTTAGCTTCTAAAATAAAAGGGATAGGCAAAATATTTCACAGAATGTTATCAAACAAGGCGAGGTTTTCAGGCAGAAATATAATTGCAGAATACAACTATAGTTGGAAGAAGCAACGAATCCTTTTGAGCATGTCAGCTCTTCACATTATCTCTGAAAGCTGCAAACTATAATCGATGCTTCCTGGACTTTTTCTGGTCATCCCAGTTGCTTTTATGAAACGTATAACTCTTCAACAAAAACCCTTTTGCCTGTGTTCCTCAACTATCATAGCTACAGCAATGCTGCTACCAAGCAATGCATCTAGGTTTTTTCTTCATAAACTTCCAGAATTGATCTGTAGTTCTTGTTGTATGGCAAACATAGGTTACTTACATGCACTGGAAAGGGTCTTTTCAGAGTAGTTCTAATATTAGTTGATGATTTTAATTTTTTACCTCACTGCTTCCATATTTTGCTGTTATGATCTCTGAAAAACACCTTAACACTTGTTACAGTGAATCGTGTGTCTTTGGAATTTTCTGTTTAGGTACGACTGTGGGATACGAGAATTAAGATTGAAAAGCAGTTTTGGTTGGTTCTCAAATGATCTCAACAATATTGGCAATTGATTTTGTTTTGTTTTAAGGTTGTGCTTGGTAGTGGAGGGTTAAAACTGTGTAATTCTTGAACAGGAGCATCTTGAGCTCCCTGCTGTGAACAAAATTGACTAGGAATGTGTGGTCTTAGTTAATTTCCCTAACAGCAGGTATTACAAGTGAAGTACTTCATCTGAAAGAGCATGTGTGACTCTTCCTCCTTCAGCTGATAGTGAAAATTTTCAGACAGAGGTCACTTCGTAGAGATAGGAAGGGCTGATTTACTATACTAATTTCTCAGTTTATCTGCCATGAATGAGCTTGCCTGTACAGACTTCATGCATAGAATGAAGTTGGGTATTTTTCTGTTGGAATGACATACGTGTTATAGTACCCAACTATATTTTCTTTCTTAGGAAAAGTCTGTACAGATACAGTATTGAAATAAGTGGGTAATTTCTTATGCATCATTAGTCAAAACTATTCTTGTGCAAAAAATTACTGCTTTAAATTGTTCTTGGGAGCAGGATGAGAGATTAATAAACATTGAAGCTAGATCAGTTGTACAGTTGATGTACATGATATATGCAGTGTGCTGCATATAGTCTACTGCATACGGTCTGCTTCATGACCTTTTTGAAAATATTAGTGATATTCTACGAAATGGTCAAAATACTCTTTTATATTCCTAAATCTGGTTCCTGGTCTGTGTTCTCACACGCTTTGATAGGATGCTTTGGCGCTGCTGGCTGATGTTGCTTATGTTGACATGCTGGAGGGAGACACAGAATGTCATGTCCGTTTTAATACTCCTGAGGATGCACAGACTGTCATGAAATCATACAAAGAAATACAGATAAAAAACAACTGGAAATACGAAATTCTCACTGGTAAGACCTTTTTTTTAGTTGTAGTACAGGAGACTAAGTATTTTTGCAACTTTAAAGACTGTGACTAAGTACTTTTAAATCACATCCTTTATGTGAAAAGGATTGTATCAGATAGTGTTACATGGTAGCTTTATGGATGTATTTATCTTTGTAGCCGTGGAAAAGACTGCATTTTTATTTATATATAACATTTTTTTCCTATGAATCTTCTCAATTTGTGACTGTAATGGAATTGATAAAAACAGTAAATGTTTTTAAGCCACTGTTTAGAGCAAAATAATTTGCTTGCATTTATCAGCTTAATTCTGTTCTTTTGAGATTGATTTAGTTACTTTTAGAGGAGTGGACTATAGAACTTAATTCACATTTCAGCTGTAGGACTTTAACATTCTGACTCAAAAGAATTTTAAATGAAGAGTGTCTTGAAAAAAATGAACTTGTGCTATGTGAAATAATGGGACAGGAATCTCACAGCATGGATACACTGAAAATGGCTTTAGCACTTGCCTTCTAATTAATCTTCCTTTTTTCAGGAAGTTGAATAACTTATGCCAGAGTAATGTTTTTTTAATTATATTTACACTAAATTTTTTACTGTTCTACCTAGAAGCCTTATCCTAATGTGTGTGGCTTTTTTTTCCTCCTGGAATTACTCTGCTGTTCTAAATTCTTATTGTGTATTAGATTGAAGTTGTTTTCCCTGTGTAGAGAAACATCTTTGTTGAAGTGAAGGGTAGGAGAAGGGGTGGGGAGTTGGGGGTAGTGTCTCAAACCTGATTACTATATTATTATTATTATTATTTTTTTTTTTTTTTTTTATTTTTGGCAAACTAAAAATCCTAAATTTACCCCACAAAAAAAAAAAAAATCCAGATGAGATTCTCTTGCCTGTGTATTCAAGTGTTGCTACACACCTGGATAGAGTCTCACACAGGGCTAAGTTCCATGCATGCATGAATGTAGACCCATGTAAATGACATTTAAGGATTACAGAAGGAATAACTGCAATGAAAGCATTAACCTTCCCGATACTATAGAAGTTAGAGTTTTAGACTTACTGAATGCTGCTAATGTCACTTGAGATAGGTTTGTCCTCCCGAGTTTTCTGTGTTCCAGAAAACTTGAAATATGGCATTCTACATCTGTGTGCTCTGTGTGTATTTGTTTCTCCATCCTTGTATAAAAGAGCACAGTAATAGATTGGGAGTAGGTGAGTACTACATTGTAGGATTGTTCCATTCATAGTTTCAAGTTTGTTTTCCAAACTGGTTCATTGAAATAAGAATGGAAAGGCTTTTGAGGAATGCAGAAGTCACAGTAAGGATTGCGGCTTTTGTTGGTATAAATGTGACTATGGTGAATAACGATAAGAAAAGAATCTTTAAGGTTCCCTACTACAGGAGAGAGAAGCTCTCCTAGTAATGTTTTACTTTCTAGAACTTGACTTTGACTAAGCATCTTTAGCTTTTCGTCTGACAAGGTATTAAACATAAATGGTAATGTAAATATATGTAAAATTGCTTCTCAGAATTATTAATTCCATGACTTTTGGTGGAATCTTCCAAGTTGACTTCGAGTCTTCCCTATAACTGAAGATTTCCCATGAGACCATACAACACTACACCACTAAATTCCTATTGTGATAGTTACAGTTCAGACCAGAGGAAACAGTGGCAAACTGCTTCTTTTAATGGAGAACAGCCACTGAAGAAAACTGCAGAATTACTTCCACTCACATTCTCCCCCCTCCACGTTCACATATTCCTAAACTGCACACAGAGTCCCTGGTTTGCTTCTTACAGGGGTTTTGATTAAACAAAATAATCTGTCGTTTTCATAGTAATTTTTTGTTAGTCGCTTCAGTCATTTCAAAATAGATTAAATACATCAGTGAATTACAGGGCCTCTGAATGCTGTGGTGAAATGTTAGTTAAAACTGAGCTCCTCCTGCCAATTATGTGTATAGAGTGGTGTTTGCTTATTTCTTCAGTTCTTTTTGTTAAGCTTGTAAAAATACTTGCTCAGGGATACTGAGCTACCTTGGCAATCCAGTCCTAAAGTTAATAAAGTGCATTGTACCTTGATTCAGGTCCTGTCAGTCCATACAGAATGCAGGCCTTAGTGTCAGCTTTAACCTTCTTTAGACAGTTTTTCTTTGTTCACTGAAGTGTGTTGGTCAGATGTTGCAGAAACTTAAACTTAAGTTTAAGTTTCCCTGACAAGTATTTTCACTTGTGTTTACCTGAGTTAGAAAAGATCCTTTGGATGCAATGTTTCGTTCATGATGACACTTACATTGAATGGCTGTATTCACATTCTGTCATGTTAACTTGATTTTCAAGGTGATAATGAACAGCGTTACTGGCAGAAGATTTTAGTGGACAGACAAGCTAAACTTAACCAGCCTCGAGAAAAGAAGCGGGGTACTGAGAAGGTAAGTTTTTTAAAGTCTTTTTTTTTTTTTTTTTCACCTCCCTGTACAGCCATGGCTGTCAAACATCTGCTTTTTCTGAAATGGTGATGTTTGGCTCTCTGTGTAATCCAGGAAGATCACTTTCTGCTGACTTTACAGCAGGGTTTTACAGCCACAAAACAGAGAATGTCTGTCCTAGACCAGTTGCCAAATGCAAGGCTTGTCTTTACGGAGACAGCCAGAGAAAGTTAAGACCATGACTAAAGACATGAAGTTAATTTGCAAGTTGGATTTCCTTTAAAAAACACTTCTGGATGAGCTCATTATAAAGTAGTCTTTTATTTGTTCTAGGTGAATTGTCTAGTGCGATAAGGAACGTGCTTTTCTTTAGAATGAATCATTTTTTCTCACAACGATTTCCAAAGCGTTACTTAACGTACAGTTCAAGTGCTGTGGTGGAAAGTGGTGTGTTCCTAATGTAGTCCTGAGTCTATGCAAAAGTGTGTCTTGTATGTCCCAGTCCAGACAGATCCAAATGCTGCTGCCAGCATCCCTAGCTGAGCAGTTTCCAAACCAAGACTAGGAGCACACCTAAGGAGCTCAAGTCTGTTTGCGCTTGCTGAATCAAACTGCTGCTCTTACAGTCTGAAGCACTGCAGTGTGATTTTACTTGCTGTTCATCTGAAACTTTCTTCCAGCTTTGACCTTGTTGTGCCTGTTGGGCTGCACTGTTGAGGGAGTGTTGCAATGAACTTGCAGGCAGCAGCCTCCACCTCTGCCCCCAGATGTTTCCAGGCATGAAGCATTCTTGATTAAGTGAGCCTGACCTTTTACCCGACAGAGAGGGGCCAAACGGTATTTCACAAATGTTTTATTGCTAGATGTACTTGACACACAGATTGCAGATAAGGTTTCCGAGTTGGCTTTAACCTCAACCTTTATGCTGTTGCTTGCAAAACTTCAAAATCATCTGACCCTAATTATTTTACAGTGACTTTTAAACTTGTAGACAAGTTCTGTTTCCTAGATGGTCCAGTAATGCACACAATACCAAGTTTCCTAGTCATTCCATACAATTGAAAAGAAATGCTGAGTCTTTTTTAAAAAAAAAAAAAAAAAAAAAGAGGAATTGTACAGGTCAAAACCTTGTCTTTTATATGGCATACTTTCCATGTATTATCCTGGTTGTCTAAATGTTCTTTCAGAGATCTCATTAATGTACTGTAACTATTTTAAAGATACTTTGCCAGTGGCACTTTTGACTTCAATTTGGACTGTGAGTGCCCTGCTCTCAGGTTTGTAGTTCTTCGTCTTTTGAAGACTGGTATTTGTTGACCAAACTGGTGTAAAGTGGCCAGTAATGTACCTCATCTAGGCTTGCAAATATAAACTGTCTCAGTTCTGCCTAACAATAGCAGCAGCAAGGATGCAAACTCCTGCTCCCCCCCCACCCATCACCTTACAATACTGGGAGGTGTTAACTTCAAAGCTTAGCGAGTGCTATTTAAATGCTAACTCTGTTAAGCAAGACATCAGGAAAAGAATGCCTAGCTGTAGTCAAGAACTCTTAACCCTTTCTTTACTTTTTGTCAGCCTGTATTCCAGAAATAGACTGATTTTAAGGAAAAACACAGAATTTTCTTTATTCGTTAATATTAATTGTAATCTTTTATGTTAAAAATCCTCCGAAGTACTCCCAAGTTCACTCCTTTTGAAGGGCACAATAAAAGGAAGGGAAAAAGTACATACATACAGCTGACTATGCTATTAGTATATCTACCTTATGAAGATCTGTTCTTTTACGGGTTTTTAAATCCCTTACAAGATCTTTTTGAAGATGAGCACTTATCTGTTACATACTTGTATGGGAGATAGCACCTTATAGATAACTATTTAAATTAGTGTTTAAATGTAAGCTTAAAAAATACATTTATATAAGCCATATTGCTGCAGTGATGTCAATACTAATATTCATAGTAATAACGAGCTTTCGTGTTGTCATGTGAACTGCATCACATTACAAGCAGTGCAGTGTAACGGTCCAATTTGAGAGATGCTTTGACCGTAACTTTAGACAGTTGGAAATTCCTCTTTTCCATTTGTGTTGAAATGTGGAGGCTTGCTTGGTTTTCCTGCAGTGGGTCTTGTGGCATGCCTGGACGACCACTTCTGCAAAAGGTTACTGAGATAATGCCTTACCCACCTCCTCCAAAAAAAAAAAAAAAAAAGTAATAGAAATTTTACTTTCTCGTGCATAGTTCTGATAAACAAATGTCCAAGAGACCCTAAGTAGCCCAACATTCACCGTAGTTTGTGACTGATACCTAGCCACCCTTTGGGGGGTTGGGGATGGAGTTAACAGTATTCAGTGTCAGGCTGTAGCGTGATAAAACTTTTTTTTTTTTGTCATTTGCCTTTGCCCGTAGGCCTGTTTGTTCATTGTCATCCCTGTGCTCTCCTCTTCTGGCCCTTCCAGATCCATGTTTTCTTTAGCCTGTTGTTCAACTACATGATAAGCAACTTGAAGCGTTAAAGACTAAAAATCTTCTTCTTCTCAGAACTGCTTCTTTAGGGCAGTACGAGTTTAAGCAGATCTGAAGCAATTAATCAGTCTACAGCCTTGAACTCCACAGATTGATGAAAAGTTGTCTGTTCACAAAGGGATGAGTACCTGAAAGCTTTTAGTTTGGGTTCTTGTCTTCTAGGGGAGGTGCTGCTAAAGCTAGTTTACACTTTGTACTCCCCTTTACACAGAAGGAAGGGAGGAAGTTCCAGAGGGTGGGAGTGATGGTAGCAGTGAAAGGCATTTGGGAAGGAAGTGAGAATTGGGTGTTTGTGAAGGGAGGAATAATTTGCAGAATAAATGGGAAAGGGGGATAGTGAGAATGCCTGGGCACAGCCCACACTGTTGTCTGATTATGCATAGGGGCAGGGGGCGGCGCAGCTGTGTCTTTGTGAGATTGGCTAGTTCCCTGCCTGTGTGCTGGCACCGGGGGTTAGGAGAAGAGAATGGAACAGAGGTCCCACTCCAGAGCACCCAAAGCCCCTTTCCCTGTCATGCAGCTTAATATCTGTGGAAGGGCTGGGTTGCTCTTTGGGACATGAGTAGTGGTCCCAAATAGGTGGGACCCAGAACTTGAGGTATTAATGCTGTTGAGAATATGTTAGGGATTGCAATCAAGTTAAATGCCGGGGGGTGAAGGCGGAGCACATATAACTGTAGCTGTGTAATTATACTGCAGCACAGCAAACAATGCAAAACCATGCAGCGTCAGTTCAGAGCGTAATTCCTGACTGCTGTAATAAGTGCGGCAGCGTACCGTGCAGTGTACAAGATGCAGTGTCTACACGATACAACTGTGACTGCAGTCACGTGGGTAAAGAGTAAATAATTTGATTTGTGTGAAACTCTTCAAATCTGTAAGAAATTCTTTAATGGACTGCCTTGTGAGCAAACCCCCACTGACCTCAGCACCAGCTACTGTGTTCTGGTTGTCTACATCAGATAAGTGAATGTGGATTTATGGTGATGCATTATTGATGTTTGCAGGAGTCCCCTGCTTTCTCACCTTTTATCCAGACAAGGAAGCCTGTCTTGTTACTTACATTTTTTTTCATCTTGTTCATGTGACAGTTTAATGAGTTTTTGCTTGTGGTTAAGGAATCACAATCGGGCATCACAGCAACAAAGCTTGCATCTTTGCTTTTGGGTGTTATGACTTTGGTACCATACTGTAATTAAATCAGTGAATGTTCTATTATGGGTGCTTGAAAAACAAGCATGTTTTTAAAGTTCGTCTCACCGTTTTGTTTTTGGCCAGAAGACACAACACGCAAGTTGAAAACTAGCAGGCTAGTTATGTTCCACAAAAGCATTTCTGATACTTTATTAGGAAAAATTAACTTTCTCATTTGCCAGGAAATGGCATGTATTTTCTTTCACAGCACAAATGATTGCATATGTGTACTCTGAAGTGAATGCATGGAGAATGAAGGAGAAACAAACTGAAGATAAACTGGCTGGATATGCTATCAAATTATGTTGTATTTTGAAAAAGGTTTTCTTTCCAGTCACTTTGTGCTTTTGCAGGGAAGCAAAGAACTATTTTACCTGCAGTCGGTAGTGTGTGAGGGGAAGTTACTATTGAGATACTTTTCCCTAAAGTGTCAATATCCCAAAAGATCCCAGATCTCTTATCTCTGGTAAACTCTGGATATAGCTGCGGTGAAGTTGAAATTTGGATTATGTCCCTGAAGTGGGTAGCTGTGGGGATGGGGAAAAACGCCCTATCCCAGAGAGAAGGTAGGCTGGGAGAGTCCTCTGAACTGATGTGGAGCCCCACTTGGTGTGCAGAAGGCGTCCTAGCTGTTAATCTTCTGCAAAGCAAGGAAGGAAGGCTGCCTTAGCAGAAGGGAGTTTGAATTACTGCCATGAGTGAAAGGCTCTCTGGTCAAAGCTAGAGTTGCAATCACCTGTGATGTTATCACAGCAAGACAGGGAACTGAGACAGGCAGTTTCAGGAACATGACAGTTCAGCACTTACAGCTTCAGGTTGTGTGGAAAAAATAAAGGGATCCCAGGTACCCTAGTAATTCAGTCAATGGACCTGAAATGCAACCAAAAACTAAAAGATGCCTGGTTGGACAGGGATTTGAGTTAGGGATTCCTAGCACCAATATTTCTCCCAACTACACCATAATTTCTTAAGATTAATTCTCAGCAGTGTTGTGATATGTATTGTGCTGTTTTCCCAGCATCAAGGATGTTCCCCCATCTGGATTTCAGTGTTCTTATCTTTGCTTAACTGACTTTAGAAAATGAAACAACAGTCCTAAGGCATTTTTATGGTGTGACCTTGTTTTTCTTGCATCATCAGTGATAGCATGAATCCAATATAAGGATAGGTTTTTTGAACTTGATGTATAAGACTGCATTTTGGGATTTCTGAATTCATAATTTTGTTCTCTTCAGCCACATTGGGAGGAAGGACTGGAATAAAAGATGCTGCACTGTTGAGAAATTGAAGGGATGCCATACTATTTTTGGTGGTTCTGAGGCCCTACTGAAATAAATTAAATCAGGGCTGCTTTAACTTTTTTTGTTGGATGTACAGGTTAGCTCATCTGTTCAAAGAGTATCTTTTCTTGCAAAATTTGGTAAATCAGTGAATAATATTACTGTGATGGAGACAAAAATCATATCAATGATACAGTTTTCTTCTAATCTTTTCTTCAATGTTTTTCATGTTTGTTTGCAGTTGATTGCCAAAGCTGAAAGAATGAGACTTGAAAAGACTCAACAGACAAGTAAGCATATTCGCTTCTCTGAAGATAACTAACCAAGACCGACTGTAATCTTGAAAATGAACCAGGGAGTGGAGGAAAAAAAAAAAAAGGAAAGAAAAAAAGCCCATCACTGCTTACAGCAACTAAACCATTTTTTAAGAAGGCATCAAATACTGGTCCATTGGATTCATAATTCTGCAGACTGCAAGTATGAACATTATTCTGAATCCCATTTTTAAACAGGCTGAATGTTTACTGCTTCTGAGCCTTTAGGTAAAGCTTTCTGGAAGAAATGTATTAAGAGATCTTGCTCTAGTTCACTTTTGATTGTTTTTGTACGTTGGAATTTTATACACTAGGTTATGAAATAAAACGCTTGGGAAATTTTCAGTTGTGAATCTCTAATTCGGTGTTTTATGACACTATAAATAATAAAACTTGTTAATGGTAAATAAACCTCTCTAGGCCTCTGTTTAGTCCATCAGACTGTTGAGAAATACAGTAGAATGAGTGTATAGTCTTCTGTGTATTTTAAAGTGACTAGGAGTGTCTGGAAGTCTTGTTGAAGTCTACATAATTGATTAACACACACACTAACTGAATTTAGACTTTGAGTCATCTTGACAAGTTTTATAATTGTAGTTTTGAGGGAGGCAAGTAAGAAAAACTTTGTTATATCTGGTAACTCTAGCTCAAGAAATAATTCTCACTTATAGACAAGTACTAAAGTTGTGTAGTTTACAATTTAAGATAGCAATCTTAATATGTTTCATTGTTGACTGGCAGTAACTTAAAAATATATAGTAAGATTAGAATGATATAAATGGTTAAACTTTTGTGGCTAAGTCTAGCTTTACAGTTCTCTGCAGTAATCTAGAGAAATTCACACATTTGTTCATGAGATTTAGTGAATTTTGTTGCAGGGCAAAGAAGACACTAACACATTGGTTTTATAAGTGTGAAATTTCCTTATAAATAGAAGGATGAGCAAGTTATTTTGAAACTAGAAGTACATTCCTAAAATACCGCCAGACACTTGAAACAAATGGTCAATGACACTCCAGGCATTTTTGTGGCTATAGATTTTGCTGGTAAGGTAGGTTAATATTTTAAAATTCTGTGCTATCAAGATATTGGAACAGTATAGGTATTTTAATGATACATGTTAATAAAGTTTAGTTACATTGGTATATTTCTGCTGCTGTACAGTCCTTAGGCTCTGGCACCACCAGTGTGAGTGTCCCTCCTTTACTCCCACCAGACCCAGATTAGCATCTGAGCCACCAGTAGACGGTATTCCTCTCCTGGGGCAGTAAGTGAATGGAGGGGATTACCACAAATCAGTGGACGGGGTATAACAGTCATCAAACTAAAGATAGCAGAAATACAGAACAAAAAAAAAAGTGCAAGATAAGAGACAAACTTTCAGGGGGGGGAAAAAAAAAAGCTTGCTAATGGTTCCTGGAAATTGCATAAGGACAATTCATCCCAGAGGAATCTGGAGAAAAGGAGGGGGGAAGGCTAGGTCCTAACCTAGACGCCAGGCTCTCGTGGGGACTTCAGATGTTTAGTCCAGTTGCAGGATTTTTTCACTTAACTTTCCACTAGTCTCTTGTACTAGATGGGAAAGATATGTGATGACACAGTACAGAGAACTGAGATACCTAGCTGTGAAAAGAGCTGAAGCAATCAATACATGTCTTCTAGCCATCCTGCCTGAAAGATGAGGTATTTTTTTCATTTGTGATGTGCAAAGAAAAAAACTACTCTGGGTAAAATGTCTTGGATTTCTCTGCTGAAATTCCTTTAAGCTGAAATTCATCCATGTTATAAATGATTCAAATCGTAAGTGATTCAGATTTTCTATGTTTTGTGGAGAGTGGAACAGGGCTGCACAAGCAGAAGTTTTGGAGTTTTGTTGCTTTATTAATAATTCCTGACTTGAACACATAGCAAAAGAAGTCATCCTTCTGTTCCTTTCCATATTTATATAGGTTAAGTATTTACTGTTAAGCAGCAGTTTTCTTTTTCTCCTTTTTCAAACTAATACCCAAATCTGATTCAGCAGGGAAGGATGGTATTTATTTTTTTATGAAGTTAAATTTTTTGCCACTTTCTTCAGAAGTCATGTATACAAAGTATGGGCTATATATGCTTTACAAAAGATGCTTGGATTCTTAAGTGTCAGAATGGTTTATGTATTTTTCTTTAGGTACACATGACAGTTAATATCTGCTGTTTCTATCCCTCTCCATCAGCATATGCTAAGAAGAGGAGCCCATCTGTGAATTTTACAATCCCAAAAGAACTGCATCCTTAAAGTACTTCGTATTTGACCGTACCAACAGAGGGTGCCTTTAGCAAGGTCTGGAATGTTTACCAGTAGTGATTTGGGTTTTTGTTTACAATTAAATGTTCTGTTCTACTGTTTCTTCTCTAGGTTCATCCACTCCTAGGAACTTCTAACAGCATTTTTTCCCCTGGAAATACCACATTCTGATTAAAACATCGGGATGATGCTGTAAAATTACAGCAATTCATAACCTATGACTATAATTTGTTTTTGCTGATTCCTGTCTACCTTCAATATTTGGTGTTGAACTGAAAGAACATTATTGCACATAAATTTGCCTAGAGCAAAGTCCAGCATTGATTGTGTTCTTCGTGACCCAGCATAGTGCTGAATCTGAAAATATTTTTAGCAGTGTTATATTTTTACCTCTCTTCCACTAATTGCAGAATCTGCATAGCAGCAATAGGTCTGTAGCTTCCCCCCCCCCCCCCCCCCCCACA